>CM062602.1:46470155-46850155 GCA_031470985.1 Agastache rugosa
ACATTATAATTTTCTTCCGGACCGATTTTGACGTCTGTAAACCTTCCCGGTAAACAGAAGAAACTTTCAAATACGAATTGATGCATCAATTACGGACTAGGAACTTATTTGATTAAACAAACTGCTACTCATAATAATTAACATTAAAGAACGGTGAAACCAACTTTTGTATGCGATCAAATACATTTCAAATTCTGAAATATTCGCTCTCACGAGAAGCAGAGTATAAAGCTATACATATTTTTCCATTCCATCAAACAAAATCTCATAGACTTGTGTCGTAACAATAAGTAAATTATTATTTTAATTTATACTTGGTTAGAATATAATTTATTTAAACATTTATCAGGGTAAGAGACCTAATTTGAACTCGTATCAAATTAAGTCTATCCGAGGCCTTAAATCACCAACCAATTGTAGTAATTTTATTTTATTTCTAATGATCAATAACTGCATCAAATTTAAGATTTTATTGAAAATTTACATAGATCAAATCAATAAAGAAAGAAAAGAAAATTTGCACAGATCAGAAATGACTGTGAAAAATAAATATATATATGAAAAGGGCATTAATAATCCATGAGAAATTAAATTGTATATATAACTCGAGAAAATTAGTAAACCGCTGTAAAAATAAAAATAAAAGCACAAAATAGATGAAGACAACTTTATTGCTGCATGTAAACACATGCAACACAAAAATAGTGAAAAATAGTAGCACAAAACACACTGAATGAGAGAGCTACAAAATTCGTGAACAACGGAATTAAATTCTACCCCTCAATTACCACTCTAATCTTACAAAATTTTCAAATACTTGCTACATGAGATCAAATTGGTGGAAAATTTGAACTCATGTCCTATAAATAGAAATAATGATATCTCTGACTTCGAGATGCATCATCGTGACCAAATATTCTCTGAAACCAATGTCCATATGCAATGCAATAAAATAATACTACTACACTAGTTTCAATGGACATTAAAGTAAAGTAAATCTCAACTAATAAAATTGCAATTTCAACTTCATCAATCTATGCTAACATCACCCAATTCACATTGTACTAATCTCGATTAAATATGTAATTGCGTCAATTAGTTACCGTTGTAAGCACCACCGACATGATTACGACTGCCGCCGCCGTCTCGGTCGTCGTCGCTGCTAAAGCAACCATCATCTTCATCCTCATCGCCGCCGTCGTCGTCGTCAGAGGACAGGTGCACCAGCCAGCACACACCGTGGAGGTGGCCGTTCAAGCACACGAAGTACTCCACCGCGCCGTCGCTGGATCCGAGCTTCCTCGCGGCACTCCTCCGCGGGATCAGCCGCGCTGCCGTCATGCTCCACACTCTGGCGGCGCAGTAGGGGCAGCGCATCCCTTCCTCGAACCCTACCTGCTTCCTGATGAGGCAATCCCGCGTCCGCGACTTCAGAAATGACCGAAATACCCCCCGGAACACTCCGACGACGTCGTCGTGCCTCTCCTCCTCCTCCTCCTCGCCGCCTCCGGCCGCGTGCTCGCACGGATCGCTCACGTACAGCACGTCGCCCCTGCACCTCTTCGCCAGGAAGCTCTGCCCCGACGTCTTCGAGAACCGCGACTCCTCCGCGAAGTGACCCGGAGTCGGCCGACTCAGCCGGAAATGCCGAGTCGACTCACACCCGCCGCAGAAGAAGAGGAGCTTCGCCAGCGCCGGCCAGCCGCCGATGATCCGGCTGTTCGTCGCCCCCTCCGTCAGCGTCGCTATCATCCGCGGCGCGCGGTAGATGCAGAGCTCCCGCCATAGGAGGCGCTTCGCCAGCGCGCGGAGCTTCCAGCTCACAGCCGCCACGCGGCAGAGCGTGCGGATGTCCCATTTTATGTACTCGAACACCAAAAAAAGAACTCGCTCGTTGAGTAGTCCCGAGTTGGCCGACTCACTGAGTCTGAGAACCTGACTCGCGCTCCCGCCCTCCCCCATCTCTCTCACTCCGGCAACAAAGTTTATGCGCCGGGGAAATGGATTTATAATTGGATGGGACACGTGGAGGGCGAGGAGTACGCGACCAAACTAATTACGGTCGAGCGAGCACGTGTTGGATTGTTATTGGACAGAAATACACGCGGTGGGATGTGATTGGTGGGTGCACGAGATGGTAAGAAACAGAGCAGCACATGGGAAATATCCACCTGTAAGAGGCGAGTGAGTGCCACGTAGCGCGTCTTGGATATATCCTTTTCGTGGCTCTAAAATATCTTAGTACGTGGCGGATTAGGGGAGAGGGGGCGCTAAATATCTGGGTTCTATTATAATTCTCGATAGTGGGAGGCTAATCACGGTAGTACGCGTGGGAGTGATGGTTGTACCCCACGTACAACAGTTTTGACTATTTGCTGACTCATTTTGGGGGTGTTATTTTTGGTGTTTGGATTAATTTTTTGTTGTGTTGATGTTGATTGTTGAGGGCGTAGTTGGTCCATGTTCGTAAAAAAGTTGAAAGTGAAACCCTTTTCTTTTAAACAATGATTTCACTTATCTGTGAGCAACATATTGTATAATGTTTATTTACAACTAACCGACTTTGTTTTGATAATATTGTATGGAGTCATAATCGCTAATCGATTTGGTAAGTATTTTATGGAGTCGTGACTGTGTCATAGTGTAGTTAAATAAGTACTACTACCTCCGTCCCATGATAAGTGGCTACTTTCTTTTGGGCACGGGTATTTAGGAGTAGAGTGTTTAAAGGGTAAAAAGATAAAAAGTGGTGGAGCCCACATCTTTTGTGTGAGAGAGGGTATTTCCATATTAGGAAAGTGGCCACTTATGATGGGACAGCCCAATAAGGAAATGTGGCCACTTATGACGGGACGGAGGGAGTATGTATTATTGTATTACTATCGGAATACATATAGGAGGTAAATGCATTTTTACGAGAAAATAATATTGTTGATATTTTATGCAACTAGTAGAGTCTTACGTGCGAGGTACGCAATATATTGATAATTTTAAATAATATATATATATATATAGATAATAGATATATATCAAACATAAAATAATCATCTGATAATAGATACTAATAATAAAATATTATAAGAAAGATATAATAGGCAAAATAAATTTTGTAAACAATGTTTTTTTATAATATATATATATATATATATATATATATATATATATATATATATATATATGAATAGATTTTAAGTTGGACAAAACTTTTCATAAAATTTATGCTAACTCGTTCCAAAATTTGGTGAGGACGTAAATTGCATTCTGTTTCCTAATTTGATGGGAAAATCTTACTACTCGATTTGTTTTTCAAGTTGAATGATAATAGATTGAGGCACGCTCACATGCAGCAGGTTTTATGGTATGCGATCGGATCCGGGTTGACCCGGCCCGATAAAATCGGATCAATTCATTGAATTTTCAATTTTTTTTTGTCTCCGCCTTCGGTTCCGATTTTAATTTATAGATAATGATTGTGGTAATATTAATGTCTTTCAACTCGCTCCGAGACCTTCGGCTCCCCTCGCTTGACTTTTAAAAAAAAATTGAAAAAACTGAAAACTATTTAAACACTTTTTAGGACAGTTTTGAGTGTCCTAGTAGATATCTATTAGGATATTGCAAAGTGTTCTAAAAAAGTAACGAATTAAAATAATATTATGTGGGGCGCGTGTAACATTAAAAAAAAATTGTCTCGCACACGTCTAACTTAATGGCCGAAAGCGGACGCGCCCTTGCGCGTGGGCTCGGTCGCATCCCATGCCATCGGTCGCAGACGAGTTATTGCGTAATAGTTTATACTTTACATTATTCAATTCGACTCGCATAGAATATTTTCTTTCAAAGACGGAATAGAAACTATATATATATCATTTAAATTTGAAACACACATTACTACATTAGTAAAGAAATCTGAACTTTAAAAATATATAAATATTCGTTCCTATGTGGTTAATGATTAACTTTCCTGTTTTAGGGAGGACACAAGTGGGCTGTGGACATAGTGGTCCATGTTTCCTATGCGCATGAACAGAATCTCAACTTTAAATATTTATTTTGGCTTTTGTCACTTTCCTTTTATTTATTTTTTTTGTACATAATTATTCAATTTTTAGTTAGATATATGATATGATGGTCTTTGTATCATACCAAGATTAATTAAAATTTAATTTCCGCGACCTCAAAGCCAACGCCTTTTTGTACAATCCAAAAAGGGTATTGTATTACTCGACAGTGTTAAAAGATGCGATTGACACTTGTTTCATGAGAGGTAGCATACAAAGAATGGTGATTTAAATAGGGTTAGGTATTGTTTGGTATAAATATGCCTGGCCTATAAAGTTTGGGCTATCATATTTTTATTTCACGTGTCATTTTATTGTACATGCTCCCTCCGTCCACAAAGAGAATGCTTCAATCTCATAAAAGATAATACGAGTTTTAAGAATTTTAGTTGAGTGTATTGTGAGTTAATGTAAAGACTCCACATTATGAAGGTAATAAGTAGACAAAAGGTAGTGAGATAGTATTTATAAATGAAAAATGCACACTTTTTATGGACAGACGAAAAAGAAAATAAGTACATTTTCTTCATGGACGTAGGCGGTATATGTTTATAGGATAAATTGTGAGAAGTAACATAACATTTGCTCAAGTGTATCATTTGTTAGGATTAATAGTAAAATTCGCCACCTTTACACTATTTTGTAATTTTACCTAACTTTTCAATAGTTGCAATTTAAAACACCAATTTTCAAATTTTTGTGATCTAACATTTCAATTATTTTCCGACAAGATCCATCTAATGTGTTCAATTATTAATCTACTTATTATAAAACGATGCCGTATAGTCTTGAAATTTTAAATTCAATACCGTTTTTATAATGATTGCGAATTTATTACGATTTTTCAAATCTTTGACATGGTATATCAGATTAAAAATATTGAATGTTTCATTGATAAAATATTGTATATTAAAATTGATATGTTACATTGTTTTGCTTAAGTATGTACAAATTCTAACACATTTTCATAAAATTTAAATTGGATTTTAATGTAAAAAAATCGAGATTAAGATTGCAAAGATTGAAAAGCGGCGTTTCAAATTACAATACTTGCAGATATCCGATAACGATCGTAGATTACAATCATCATAAAATAGAAAAACAATTATATTGTTCTCAAAATACATATTTAGAAATTATATTATATGATGTTTATCTGTGAACGTATATTTTTTATTTTCTATTATTAGATGCATGCGGTATCCGGCCGGATTTAAAAGTTTTTCTACAAATAAAGTTTGTGGCCAACTATTAATTTCCACTATCTATATTGGTTATCCCAAATTTTGCCTCTTTAGCAAATCTATCGTGTTCCAGTCATTAAGAAATCACTCTCTCTAATAAAAATGTGTGGTATTTACCACTTTTTATTTCTTTTTTTTATTATTATTCTTTTTTTGAATATCTGTTCAAAAGAAACGAAACACATCTAATGGGACGGAGTGAGTATAATTTAAGGTACACTTGTTTTTATTTTATTTTATTATTGACCTTTTTCGGAAGCAATCATCATAAATTCATAATAAGGATTTAATTTCAAAAGCAAATTGAATCTTAAATAATGAAACGGACTCACGGATGGCTGCCACGTGTTGGCCAGCATTGTAGAATCTGACGCTAGCTCGAGACGCGTGGATAGCAAAAAGAACCACTACATTAGTGATATTATAATACTTCATTTTCTTTATTAAAAAATGCCATTTAGAACTTGCTTATTTTGTACGTTAAACCTCATTTAATATTTTAATTAATCACGTTTTACTCTAACTAGATTTATCCGCGCGCGTTGCGCTGCACCATTCGATTATATTTCAAGTTTTATATTTTTAAATGTCACTAATATCTATATAATAATTTTGTGATATTTGAGTCAAAATTTGATTTTGTGAATATTCTGATAATAAATATATATATATACCCAATAATCATTCTAATTGTAATTCAAATATTCAAAATCGAGAGATTAATAAATATTATTACTTTGAAATATCAATATAGATTTTATGTATCAATATCAATATGTATTTTTTTAATAAATGAATATCAATATATAAAGAGTAAGAAATTTGAAGAAGATTTCGTTTGATGATATAAGCTTTATTAGATATACACTAATAGCGCAACAACCCATGCATTTTAGACGGGATAATAGTAGTTTGGGCGGGAAATTGTCATGCAGAAGATTTTGCTTTAATATAGTATAGATACATTGTTTTCAAACTTTTCATAGTTATTCTACTGTGACTGTGTATTTTTTTTTTTTTGGGTGAATGACTGTGTATTGGCCTAAATACATAGTACTCCCTCCCTCTCCGTCTGTCCCATTTGAATCGTCTTGTTAGTTCATATTAAATCGATATCTCTAATCTTTGCCAAAATGCGGAAAAAAATATGTTTACATCTTCAAGTTTTTCTTTTCTTTAGCTACCTATCCCACATTTGATTCAATGTATATATTTTCTAGAAAGCACTAATCGAAGTTTTTAGAGAAACATGAATGAAAAATGAAAAGGATTCTATATAGACATATTGATTAAATATATTTATTTAGTATTCATAGGGATTTTCATTTACAAATTTTCTATGGATTATTATATATGAATTAAGAATGTATAAAATAAGGATTTATAAGACTGCATTCCGAAATTGTTTTTATTTTTAATATGTATAATAGAAGAAATTAATTAAATAGAGGGAAAGATAAATATGAAATGTGATTAATAGATAAACATGTGATATTTCATGAATATGAAATTAATAAAATTTTAATTAATAAAAATAAAAATTAGAATATATATGAATTAAAATTAGATAAATTACCAGAATAAAGGAAATCTGAACGGAGCACCGTAGAGGGGGCAACTTTATTTTCGTATTAGTAATAGATATGGAGTGGATCTGGTAAGAACACATCTTATATAAGAACGTAAGAACAATGCATTTTTATTACATCGGAAATGCATAAAATGCAGAAACTAAATACATAAATATTTAAATGCATAAATTACAATAACTTATGCATTAACATTTAAATGCATAAATTACAGTAACTAAATGCACGGTTAAATCTAGACAGTAGATCAATAAAGATCAAGAGTTCAGATTTGTTCTTATTTCTCACCAAAGAAAATGTTCTTATTTGATCCGTTCTCTATATCTATCTATCTATCTATCTATCTGATATATAGATAGATAGGACCAATCACTGAATTCTTGAAATATATGATGTGTAAGGCCCGATTCAAACATGTTGCCCACCCCAAAAAAGCTATTTGGGCCAGATCTGGAACAGGTTACCGGCCCAAATAAGATCAAAAGCCCAAACTCAGGCCCGATTATATGATTCGGCTAAATAAGATAGATCACGTGCGGCCTGCGGTAGAATATATAGCAGAGCAAATCCCGCAGTGAACGCACTCCCCATACCGGTGCACGTTAGCGGCAAGCCCTTCCTAAAAACAAACCAACACATTCACATCTGTTTTTCCAAATTTCACACAGCTTTCCTTCCACAAAACACTCACCCAACAAGGCTAACACCATCCTCTCTCTCTCTCACCACCCCACCCCAACCCAACCCGCCCTATTTCTTAAGGATTAGGGTTTTTCTATTCACTCCATTGAACTCAGTGTAGTCAAATTATATCTGAATGAGGAGGGGATATTATTTTTCTCAATTTTTTGATAATAATTGGGGTACATGCAATAAATTACAGTAGGGATACTAGGGTTTTCAGTTCTTACTTGATTTGATCTTTGAATGTCTGGGAAAAATTAGTTGTAGTAGTTTTATGGCGCCTAGCCGAAGAAAAGGTGCCAATAAAGCTGCGGCAGCAGCCGCCGCCCTGCGGAAGTGGAAGGTAGGCGATCTCGTGCTTGCTAAAGTCAAAGGATTTCCGGCCTGGCCGGCTACGGTATGTCTTTAATTTGCTTTTTGCGTGGAATGCTTATTGTTAAGTCAGTCTTTTTATTTTTATTTTTTTCAATTCTTTTTTTTTCTTCTTCTTAATTGGTTGTGTTTAGTGAGGCTCTACTACTTGCTAGTTTAATTGTTACAGTTCAGGGATTTTGTGCGTTGTTTTTGTGGTATTTATGGATCCGATGAGAAAGTTGTAATTTTGGCTTGAAAAGTGTTTTTTTTTTTTTTTTGCCTTCTTGAAGTAGTTTATCACCATACTTTTGTTGATTTTGGTAAGATAACATTATCTCTGAGCGGAAAGAACTTGGGGACCGAATTTGCAAGCTTCGTATGGAATCTCTTAAGATTGGATTACATTAACCCTTACCGTGAGTTCTTAAAAATTTGCTGCTATTTATATAGTCTACTATTCATATCGCACAGAAGTAAACTCCTTGGTTGGTGAGAGCACTAGAATATAAACAACAGTATTGGACTTCTGGTAGGATCATATTTTTTGGTGAACTTGTTGGACCATACCGCCCAAGAGTCCAAGACATCTAGAGAGAGAGAGGTTGATGTTAGTTTAGATAATGTGGAAAGTTGGTTCTTACGGTACTCGGTCATACATCTGAGCATCCCAGTAAAGACTTTCCTCCAGCGTTTGTCTCATTTTTTTCTATTTAGAGTTGTATTTGTGCATCATGATGACAATTTTGAAATTGATTAAATATTTATAATAAGATACTAAAGAAAGTATTTTCTTATTGTTTTTTTTTCTTATATTTGGTTCTTGTGCTGCTGTTGTTGTAAAGGTATGGATAGAGCACTTAGGTTTCTGTTTTTTTTTTCTTTTGTTCAACATGCCCACTATCACCATTGAAGTACTCTTTACTCTCTTTTTATATTGAGGCAAATGTATAATCTCTATAAATGTCACAGTATAACGAGAGATGCCTTGTAGAAAATCACATGTAATATCTCTTTTGTGGAATGGCTTTTCGTTGTAGGGTATATGGCTCTCATAATGAATTACTGGGCAAACAGAGCAAAATGATGATTAGGGTTGGGAGAGTGGCGAGAACACTTTGTTGAGTTCAACAAAGTTGTTGCATGCATGGTGCACTTGTTCTGCACTTTTAACCTTTAGGCCATTAGATAAGTATAGATGGATTTGACATCATATTTTACCACTCCATGACTGATGTCTTACAGAGCCCTTCTTCCAAACTTGGAGAAAAGAATGTAACTAATTGGTTAGATCATCTTTTTCTCTCCTATTTTTGATTCAGAAACTTGAGTTTTTTTTTTTGGGAATCCATGACGATTTGCAAGCCTAAGCGTGTGGATCATAGCCTTTATATATCTTTACATACAACTTCATTTAGTGAACTTCATTATACTAGGGATATGATCCTATTGTTTTGTAAAGCATGCTTTGGATGGACATTAGACATGATTTGTCTTGTTAAAACACGTGGTTCACATACTTCACCAATTCAATTCTCTACAAATAATTTTTCGTTGGTGGTTCAATTCCTTAATCTTAGCTTTCATGGCTTGTACACATTTTCTGGCGAAAATATTCTTAAATGTTTTTCAAGGGAGCTATTTAAAATTTATTGACAGTGTGCTGACTGTGTTTCTCCCAATTTTCCGTGGCAGGTGAGTGAGCCGGAGAAGTGGGGTTACACTGCTGACTGGAAGAAAGTAGTAGTACATTTTTTTGGGACTGAACAAATGTGAGTTCTTTGCTTTCTCAGGTTATATTGCTTCAAAACTACTAAATTTTCCCTTGTGCTTCAGTTTCCTTATTCATTGATAAACTCCACATATTTTTAGTCTAGTTTGAGAACATAACACCAAAACTTTTGGATACCATAAAGCATAAGATAAGCTAGAGAGATAAAATCTAGATTTAAATGCCTTACTAAATTGTCTTAATTATGTCTGTCACTTATAAGAATTATTAATTTATGATATTGATGGGACTATAGATTCACATTAGGGCTTATTTGAGAAATCATTATCTTATTATTTTGTTATAATGATTAATTTAGCAAACTGTAAATGCATTATTTAGCAAAATAGTTCCATGAAAAAAGTATTATTGTTTATTAAGTAGTCAAGTACTAATTATTGGGATTTTACTGTATATAGAATCGATATTCTTTTTGTAAATGTAGTTGATTTTATGTGGTGATAGCAGCTATTCTTTAAGAGTAGGTTTACTGAAAATTTTGTTATGGTGAATGTTATATTTTTCTCAACTGAATGGGCATCAGCCTCCTGAGTTAGTTAGATTCTCTTTAGCAGCGTGATATAACTCCTGAGTTTTTATTTGTGTGGTCCTACAGTATATATTTACTTCTGCTATTTCTAACTGATGTAGCTTTTTCACATGATTGTTAACATATTCTGGCAATTATTTTGATATTGTATTGTATGCTAATTGAGAATCACTAATAAAACATGGAGATTGGTCCATTTGAGTGATTGTTTGGAGCTTTGTTGCTTAACTGCAGAAGTGTCACTGCTACATCCAACTTCCTGAATCAATGTTTCGTTGTTAACTTTGGTTCTGGAGAATTCATTAGTGCTTTCTTTCATGGTTATTGGTTGGCAGTGAATTATTTTGCTTTGATGTAATTGGCTGAAGAGACTTTGTTCATGGATGTTGCACTTCATGGAATTACATTTCTTTCACACTCATTTAGTTACGTTATTCTTAAGCCTTCATCAATTGTTGATGACAAAGAGTTTGACAGTCCTTGGTTGCTTCTTTTATGAGTTTGGATTACAATAAACATTTATTCCTAAGAGAAATATGTCAATTGGGAGTTTGGTGATGCATGCTGTTAATGGTTAGGGCTCATAGTGTGAAGATACATGAATGTGTTCCTGGAATGTTGATTATGAACTGGATGCCTTAAAAGTTCCCAACACCATGTGCCCTCTATAAGTTGCCTAGATACTGGGTTTAAGATATTATCTTACCTTATTTTTTCACTCTCATTTGATACCTGAGCATGTAAACACGCATAACAATTTATTGTGTGAGGAATCTTTTTTTTTTAGTGTTTTTAATGTGTGGAGATGTCTGCTTAACTGCTTAAGTTAGTTCTTAATAAGATCCAATTTGAAAAAAAAGGAATTGAGTGAGCTGCAACCAATGTTATCGATGGCGTATGGCGGTCCATGGCGGTCAGGCCCGAAAACCGCCATAAGGCTATGGCGGGCGCCATGGCGTATTATGGCGGACGCATGGCGGATTAATTAAATAATAATATATACAATTATATATACACAAATTATGAAATTAAATGATGCAAAAATAGATAATATCACAGAAAACATAATATCCTAAGTTCAAACTTCAAACATAACACAAAATTCTAAGTTCAAAGATTAAACATAACAAAATGCAATAACTTAAAGGTCAAGCATAAAACATAAATAGATAATAATATAGATAATAGTGTCCTAATAAGAACTAAGATGTTTAATCCTCCTCATCAAGCTCCATATAGTCGTCTTCTTGTTCTTTATCATCAAAAGAAGCAAACCCTTCTTCCTCTTCTTGATCGACAAACATTATTAACCTAAAATTAATTAATACACTCATAAATTATCATACTAAAATAAGTCTAAAACAATCTGAATATAACCTGAAATTAATAAGAGTATGAAATTCAAAAAAAACTCTGCACTAATAAAGAATATAATAAATAAACAGTCCAAAATTTAACAGAAAAACAAAAAAATTGTATGAAAAATACCAAAATAAGAAGAAACAGTTCGAAAAGAATCAAAAATTAGAAAACCTTTTCGAAAATAAAAATATTTTAGAAGAATTAAAGCATAAACTCTAAACCATTGCGAAATAAAATAAAAAAAACTACAAAACAATACAAAAAGTTAGAAAAACCTTACCTGCTGCAGTGGCCGGAGGTCGCTGGTGCTGTGGGTCGTCGGGGCAGTGGGTGTAAAGGAGCAGATTTGGTTCTTTGGTGAAAACGGCGCGAAATGTTGTGAAGCAGATTTGTTTATATTCTACACCCTAACCCTAATTTAAACCTAATTCGGGCCGGTCAACGGGTCGGGTCAACGGGTTGACCGACCCAGAAAGCAGGATGTGTGGCAAACGGAAGCCATATCCCGCCATGGACACCATAGCGCCATGTACATGGCGGCCGCCACAACCCGCCATGGCAAAACTGCCATGCCATAGGATTCTTATGGCAGTTTTCTTAGAAACCGCCACCGCCATATCCCCCGCCATGGCGGCTTTTTGATAACAATGGCTGCAACCATACTTTTATTTGCATGTGTGTTAATGCTACATCTGAAGTGCATGTAGATAGTTGATATCCTGCTCAAAACATCATTATGGTCCTTGTTACTGTTTATAATCCCTTTCCTAAAATGGGTCTTGTACAGTGCTTTCTGTAATCCTGCTGATGTAGAAGAATTCACGGAAGAGAAGAAAGTCTCTCTATTAGGAAGACGCCATGGAAAAGGTGCTGATTTTGTCCGTGCAGTGACTGAGATAATAGATTGCTTTGAGAAATTGAAGAAACAAGACCAAGTCACTAAGGCTAATGATACGGAGGGAACTAATATTGCCAATAATAACATAGATGGATCCTTGACTGAATGTGTGAGAGATGATCTTGTAGATACAGTTAAACAACTTTCTACTGGGACCACTAATGATCTCAATTCTTTAACTGAGGCTGCTCTAGCTGCAGCTGCTGAAGATGCTTTGCATGATGAGGAGATGCAAGTGGATGAGGCACCTTCTTATTTGACGAGAAACAAATCTGATGTTGCTAGACCTAAAAAAAGTGGCTCAAGGAGGAGGAAATCAGCCCGAGTTTTGAGAAGTTCATCAAGGGTTGATGCTACTAGACCTCAAAGTACCATGATGCTATCTACGATCAACACTAGGAGCTCTAGGCGCTCGAGTGCTAATGCATCAGAGGATCGATCTTTGAGAAGAAGTAAAAGGATTGTGAAGTCATTTGATGATTCTGTTGGGGAGGATGTTGACTCTCTTGCATTTGTATCAAGTGATAGCACTGAAGAAAGTGATTCCAGAATTATGACTGTGGATTCTGACACCCTTAGTATTAATGATGCCTGCAATGGTGACTCTGGTCCAGTGGGATTGGAGCAGCCCTTCACTGAAAATACTGAGGGGGAGACCGAGTTAAGCGATAGGCATGACTTTCCAAGTAACAACGCTGTTATTAAGAAAAAAAGGAAGCCTAATAGAAAAAGACACAAGAATGATATTGTTGAGGCAGCTAAACACGATGAAGTAGCTTCCGATGCAGGAATGCTGAAAAATGCATGTGTTTCCCCCACTTATAGTGAGAAATCAGCTCAAAAATATGCTAAGGATGACGGTGATCAACACTTGCCCTTAGTAAAAAGAGCCAGAGTTCGTATGGGGATGCCGTCACCAACAACGGAAGAAGAAGTCACTTTAGTTCATAAAGAAGAAAAAATGTCTGAAGCTCCTAGAGGTCTTGTTACTGAGTCCTCTGAGCCTCTGAGTTTCCAGGTAGATTGTGCTGACACGGAATCTGTTTCAGTAAGAGAAGATCCAACTTTTTCATCTCTATCACATTCAAGTCTAGTGAAGCCTATCCTTTCTGAGACTCGGAAGAATTATGTGGATGAGGAAGCTGCTTTACCTCCATCTAAACGCCTTCATCGTGCCTTGGAGGCTATGTCTGCTAATGTGGCTGAAGATTGTGAAAGAGCTTCAGATTGCTCGGTAGCTGCAAATATTCAAAGCAATGGGCATTGTCCTTCCTTTCTGGAAAGCTTTGAGCTGTCAATGGGAAAGAGAGCTAAGGTTGAATTGGAATCAGAATCAACCGAGAACCTGAAAAAGGGCGACTCTCTAGTGATTGCAGAGGATAAGACTGTTTCAATCACTCAGTCTTCCTCATCCTTGACTGGTGGGGCGGATGGTGCTAGAGCATCTCCTCCCAGTTCTTCCACATGCAACTTAGCTGCTGTAGACAATAATAGTACACTTGAACATAATAGCTCTTCCAGTCCAGATGTCCAGTTGCATTTAGAAAAGGCTAAACTTGCTGGAAAATGTACCAGCAAAGGGGAATCAGAATCAACCGAGAACCTGAGAAATGGCGACTCTCTAGTGATTGCAGTGGATAAAACTGTTTCAATCACTCAGTCTTCCTCATCCTTGACTGGTGGGGCAGATGGAGCATCTCCTCCCAGTTCTTCCACATGCAACTTAGCTGCAGTAGACAATAATAATACTCTTGAACATAACTCTTCCAGTCCAGATGTCCAGTTGCATATAGAAAAGGCTAAACTTGCTGGAAAATGTACCAGCAAAGGGGAATCTTTGTCATCCTTTGAAGCAATCATTAGATCACTGACGAGAACCAAAGAGACCATAGGTCGTGCTACACGGATAGCAATTGACTGTGCAAAGCTTGGTTTTGCAACTAAGGTAGAGTTCCTCATATAGCTTTTGTGGCCCAAATTTGCCAAGACCTGCATTTAGTTTGAAACATTTACCTTTATTTGTAGCACCCCTAGGATTTTCTAAGTTATGTTTTTCTACTGTTTATATGAACCTTGAGTCTTTTACTTGATATAGCCCTTTACATTAAAAGGTAGACATTTTTTATCCTTATGGAGAAAGCTGATGTTTGCGCAACATCTGCTTTCCCTCTGCTCAAAGAAGTTATCAAACAAAGAATGATGAAACTGGCATCTGATTTTCTAGAAGAAAATAGTACTAGACGAAAAATTCCCATTATGCTATTGAGGTCTCATTTGGCTGTAGTTTCTTTGTCACTCTTTGACCTTTACTCTTGAGTTACTGACTTTTCACTACTTGACCTTTTCTCATTGACTAATGAGATGCCTCACCTAATGTTGTAGGAACTCTTTATCCTATTTTTCTGCTACATGACCTGATTTAACAAAACAATTGTAGCTGATCTTTCATGAAAGGGTTTGCTTGGAGATCAATGTTGTTTGATATTATATAGTGTACCACCAGTGTGACAATTCTTCCTTTTTGTGCTCTAGGTGGTGGAAATGCTTGCGCAAAATTTGGAAAGTGAGTCAAGTTTGCACAAAAAAGTTGACTTGTTTTTCCTTGTTGATTCTATTGCTCAGTGCTCCCGAGGCATCAAGGGTAAGTTTTTTTAGTTTTTTCCTGACATTATGATTTGCAAATTGTGTAACCTTCTATGTACCTCATTGTTGTATTGTTTTAGCACGTGATTGCGTGCAGTTTATGTATGCTGAATTGTTTTTCTCTTCAGGTGATGGTGGTGTTTATCCCTCTGCAATCCAGGAAATTTTACCTCGATTATTGTTAGCTGCTGCTCCTCCTGGTAGTAGCTCTTGCGAAAATCATCGACAATGTTTGAAAGTGAGTGGACCAATTCCTGACTCTATGTAGTTCTTTGACCTTCTTTTGCTCATGTATGTCTGTAATTTTTCGTTTACTCTGTTGGTGGCTAGGTTTTGAGAGTGTGGCAGGAGCGAAAGATTCTTCCAGAATCAATTATCCGCCACCACATTCGTGATCTTGATGTCCTTTGTGCTACTGGTTCATATCCTATTGTCGGCTCTCAACGACCCTTGAGGAATGAAAGGGCTTTTGATGATCCTGTAAGAGAAATGGGGGGTATGCTAGTTGACGAATATGGCAGGTAATTTGGTTTGTTTGCAGTATCTTTAACCTGTTTCTGTAATATATTAAAAGTGGCTCCTGTGATTAACATTTAATTGATAAATGATTACGGCAGTGGTCAATCTTTCAGATGATGAAAGCATTTCCATCTATTTCGGCCTTTACTTTACATTACTAAGTTCTTCTTGTTCATTTTTTTTAACATTTTATTAATGTGGTACTTTAGGTGTCTTCTTTAGAATTTAAACTGCCATTTTTATCTAATTTTTTCATGTCTTAGGTCACCACTAAATCTATGAACATATTTCAATGCGATATGAAGTCCTTATTTTGTTAGGTGTCTCTTAAAGTTTCATTTTCATCTGACTTTACTATGTCAGAAGCCATTATCAAACCAATTACATATGTTATTATGATACCATGTTTATGGATGCAATAGTATTAGGTGACATTTCAAGTTCCATTTTCATGTAATTTTATTTCATCTAGAGCCAAAAATAAGAAGTTTTGTGATTAATTAAGATAGCACACATTATTTATATAATGATATGGTTGTTCATATTTATAATATCTAATTTAAAATTTCAATATAAATTAATCAATGTAATATAATTTGCGCATGTTGAAGTTAATGATAACTCTGACGTGTTGCATGATTTGTTCAACAAAATTGTATCATAGTTATTAGTGCTCATTAGTTTCATAGTAAAAATGAAAAATATATTGGCAAAATTTATTGCTTATTTCATAGTATGAACTATGAAACACAAAACGTCTTTTTGATAAATTAGCAATTAACAGTTAAATTTAAAGACAACGCCACGGTGGACTTGAACCCGAGATCTTTGGCCTCGGGCATTTCCGCTAGGCCAACACACGCACACAGAAAACACAAAATGTCTTTTTGATTGTTGAATTATTGCCTCCCATAGATATTAGAGTTATCACATGCATTAACAAATATGAAACTACTTGACATACCACACTTTCTTGAACCAGTTTTTGGAGTTATGACTAATCTCATTTCACTTAGGTAGAGATTATGTTCTCTACTAAATAAGATAGATACTATCAATATCATTTCCAACGTTATAACGTGTCTATGGAGGACTAAATCGACCTGACTCAAAAATTGAACCCTTCGGTTTCAAAAAGAAAATTCCCCAATTCCTTTTCCTATGGATTAATTCACCAGGAAATGGAATTCTTCTGTTTACTTTGGCTGAATTCAAACGAAGTGTTTTTTTGTTAAAAAAAACACAAGATACTCTATTTTATTTTTAATATTTTTTCTTTCCACAAACCATATATAGTTTATTTATCATACACTACACATAGAACCTGCAATATATTAGTATGTAATATGACTAGTAAATGAAGGTTTAATCGTGTGTTTTAATATGATGAGAAGTTCCGGACTGTATTACAAATCTGCTTCATCTTTTTCTTCAGCAATTCAAGCATTAAGCTTCCTGGGTTCTGTATGCCTCGTATGCTGAGGATTGTTGATGCTGGAAGTGATTCTGATGGAGAGGGCTATGAGGCTGTTACTCCAGAGCATAATGTTGAAAATCATGAAGGAGAAAAGACTTCGGTTCCAGCAGTTGAGAAGCGCAGCCATATCTTGGAAGATGTCGATGGTGAGCTTGAAATGGAGGATGTGGCTCCATGTTGCGAAAGCGAAATTGCTTCCACCAGTAATATTGCTGGAGCAGATCAGACAATGTTAAATCATCAACCCGAAAACCATTGTGGGCCCCCAATTACCCCTCAGCAACCTAAGGATGTAGCACTTACATCTTCTTTATCAAGTTCTACCGTACCTCCCACCCCACATGCACATCCCCTTTGTACACTTGCAGGATCTGCTTTCCCCCGTGGAGCATGTAATTCTGTTCCAAATGGCACGAAGTCGAAGCCTTACTCTAGTTGTCAGGTCCTTTTCTATCATCGCCTAACCACAATTGCTGCTACTGTGTTGTATGAATATGTAGTATCCTTATTTATTATTGATATGATATTTCTGAATCTGCAGGAGTTTAACAGTAATTTTGAGGCCAATAGATCCAACCAGACTGTTTTGCCAAGAGTCAAGCCAACGGCTACTGATAATGTGCACCATCGTGTTCGTGAAAACAAAGAATTTGAAGCCGAGAGGCATAGACAGATACCCGATTCTAATAGTGCATGTTCTTACAGTGACCGACCTACCTCCCAAATATCTAGTCGTGCTTCTAATAGCAGCCAGCGAACTGATTCTCTCAACAAGGGTTTTCATTTGCAACCTCCACATCCTGCTCCTTCGGATCAGTTTTCATATGTCCATGACCAAAGGATACAATCACGGAGGGATGTCCCACCATCTTCTCATTCCAATAGATTCCATGCACGCAGTGCGGAAAACGGCAACTTCTATAAGGATCGTGGAAGGAATAAATTTGTACCGCATGACAATATTGGAGAGTGCTGGAGACCTCCTTTTCCATCGATCTCTGGTAACTCTGGCTTACCTTGCTTGTGTTCTAGTGGTTTTTGCCATTCCTTTCTGTTTGGATCTTGTCAATCTTTGCCTTTGTTCTCTCTCAGGTCCGTGCTATCTGGATGATGCCAGGATGGGTCGTTCATCTATGTCGTACAACGGTCCGCCGCGTGAGCCACAATATCCCAACAATAGATGGGATTTCCCTCCGAGGCCCATGAATCACAGACATTTCAATTACAGACCATCTTCTCAAGGCCCTGTTCCTGTGGCAAATAGAGGTAAAAGTGTCTCTATCCCCATATGAGAGAAGCGATATGTCGCTATCACCCTCTGTGAGCACTGTTGTGAGTGGTGCTAACGGAAGGTGAGCTGCATATCACTTCTTCCCCATATGATGTGAGTTTGTACAAACTTTGTTGTGGTTAGCAGATTTTCTTACCTTCTGTTAATGTTTTTTGGTGCTTAGGTCCTTTGTGGAGACCAAGGTGATGAATCGTCCATACATATACATATATATGTCCATGGCTGCCTATTGCATATATCTGAATTTTGACTAATGTAAACGTAGTGTATTATTATTTGTAGGATTTGCCATTAGCCTTAATTTGAGGTGTCATCAAATGTAATTTCTCTCTGTAAAGTAAACGCCCGTCATCATAAAATTGTTAGGGTAAAGATGTGATTTATATCTTATACACACTTGTCAACAATCAAAATCCAACTACAGTAGAGTAAATAGCAGATTGAAATGAGGTTAAATGCTCAATTGTGAAAGTTGTTTTTGCCCCTATTTGCTTCATTTTTACAGTTGCTACTTTTAATTTTTGAAGAGAAAGATATGTTACACTTGTTAGAACTTTTAATTTCCGCCATTCTTGACTTGAGTTATAATACTACATTTAACTATATTTCAATATAATCTACAATAAATTAGATTTTAGGATCAGGTTAGAGTAAATCAGGTCGTAGGAAGCGCTTTTCTTTTCATGCATTATATTCTCTTAATTTAGCTAGTAAAGAAGATGCATTTTAATCATGTGGTTGTAGGTTCAATTCGCACACATATTTTTATTGTATTTTAATTTCTGCAGTTAATATTTAAGGTATAACTTTAGTATAGTGGCTTAAAAAGTGAATATTTTTCATTGATTTGGGTGTGCAAATCTAAGCTAAAAGAAGTTACTATTAGATGGTATGGGAAAAAGAAACTGTGCAAAAGTTATAAATATTGTAATGGCTTGGTGAAAAATATTGTTGATCGGGCTAATTAAGGTGAATCGAATTCGAACAACTCAATAACTTGATATAACTGAAAAACGAAATATAACTAAAATAACAAAAGAAATTAGGACTCCGTTCTACTGTGAACTCAAAGATCATCACAAATGAACTCTAATACATCAATAATAAAAGAAATCTGCACGGTTCTGAAAACAAAGATCCGACCCATTCCTTTATTTTAATATTCGCTCCGTCCATCAAAAGTTCGTATCAAATATTATGACACGAGTTTTAATAAAAGCTGGTAGATAGTAGTGTACGTGGAGGGAGGGTCTATAATTAAAAGTAGATGTAAAATTTAAAAGTTTGATGGTGGAAGTATTTTAATTGGTATTTATATACCATTATTCATAATAGTTATTATTACTAGTTAATTTATTTATCAATTTATGAAAATCATAACACCGAAACTTCAATGGTCAACCCTCGAAAAATAGACACTGAAGAATTAGTAGTATAGAATATAGTAATATAATATAATATTTTTCTTAGAAATTAGAATACATTACTTAAATTCTTGTTTGAAATAGTACTTGACCAATATACAGCATTAATGCTGCTCTGTCAAAGATGAATAAAACAGCTGTAAGATGATAAAGCCTAATTTTCATGTGATCACTCATCCCTTTCACACTCTCATCTCACAATTTTTCAAACTTTAAATTTACTTTCAGACATCAATCAGCCGTTGAGACTTGAGAGAGAGAGAGAGAGAGAGAGAGAGAGATGGGCGCTTCTCCTTCAGTCCCAGAAAAATCGATTCACGAATTTACTGTCAAGGTTCTCCTTTTCTCCTTATTCATCTTTATGGGTTTTATTTGTGAAAGCATTTAGTTGCTTGATGGATTTTGAGAATTCTCTCAAGTTGTAATTTTGATGGTTTCGAGCAGGACAGCAAAAGTAATGATGTCAACCTCAGCGTCTATAAAGGGAAAGTCTTGCTTGTTGTTAATGTCGCTTCCAAATGGTGAGAATTAAGAATCTTCTTTTCTTAATTTGCTTTGATTTTGTTTTTTTATTTTATTTTTTGTTCTTTTCCTTCAATATTCTGTTTGGGTTTTATTTTAATTTTATGTTTTTTTATTTGGTATTTGGGTATGTTTTGATTATCTATTTGATTGGCTGAAACAGTGGGTTCACGAATTCGAATTATACCCAATTGACTGAGCTTTACTCCAAGTACAAGGATAAAGGTCTGTTCTTTTTTCTTCTTCTTCTTCTTCTTTTTTTTTTTCTGTTAATTTCTTTGTACTCCTTTATTTCCTGTGTTTTTTAAGGGTAATTTTGTACTTATCCATGAACTTGAATATTTGTTTATCAATGTTTTCTTCTCTATCACTGAGGTTTTGAGTTGAGGAATAATATTGTATAGTATGAGTTTGAGGTCTTGATTACTAGTATCATTTTTAGGAGGCTTTTGCGATAATGCCCGGATGCCTGTGTTTGTAATATGATGCTGCTTCTCAGGTTTCGAGATATTGGCCTTCCCGTGCAACCAGTTCTTAAATCAAGAACCAGGAACAAGCCAAGATGCGGAACAATTTGCTTGCTCTAGATTCAAAGCTGAGTATCCCATTTTCCAGAAGGTAAGCGATTTCATTTGGTTACACCCTGTTAGGATTTGCCTTGTCTTCGTAATTGAAAGTATTTAGGGTGGTATTGATTGATGATCGTGGACAGATGTAGGAGAATAATTTACGGGGCTTGAAAATTGAAAAGGGAAAAGAACAAGGACAGAGTTTTATATCTGAAATGTCGTTTTTGTTCAATTTCTAGCTGTTCCAACACGGTTTTGGATTGTAAAAACTATTAACTTTATACACTTGACTCAAATTACAGCAACCGGAAAACCTGTACACTTTCTGGCTGAGGTGGAAGATCACATTCTACAGCCCCCTTCGGCCCTCCCTAGATTTTTCTTTGTCATGATGCTTTTCGTGTTAGTTTCGCATGCTTTGTTAAGGTATAGTATAGCTCAGTTCAGTATAGTGGGTAGAAAGTGAATATTTTTTGTTGATTTGGGTGTGTAAGCCCTCAACTAAATGAATTTATAAGTAGAGTATTGTTCAAACAGATGAAGTAAGGGTAATAAACTATAAAAACATAGTTCCTTACCTCCATAAAAGTGGTTTATACTAATGTCAATAGCACGTAAAAGTGTTCAAGCCAAGCGTTGGGCATGATAAGCTAGTGTAAATAGAAAATGACCAACAGTTTTTTAATTTGTGAATCAGAAAATTGCAAGAAATTCCAGAAACTACTATCTTCGAAGCACATTTTGCAAGAAGTAAAGTGGAGTCGTCTAGTTAAGCTTGTCTTTATTGCACTAGAAACTAGTCATATGGAGATGATAATTTTTTATTAAACAAAATGATCATGTAAAGCTTTTACCAATACAGGCCTAATGGCTACATGATCGAACAATAAAATGGATTTACTATTTTGTACTGGGTGTGAGAATGTCTATTTTTGGGCGGTTTATCATTGCAACCTGGGAAGGTGTACTTCATCTTAAATTTGCAGATGACTTAATGGGAGCAGAGGATGTTCTGATGTTGTCTTAATTCTATTCAAGTATCATTTGTTTCTAATTACAAAATAATGTCCTGGATGCACACAGATTCACTATGGTTTCTTTTTCTACAATGTTATTGTTTATCGAAAATATTCATAGTTGTCTTGAGTTGTGTGTTCATAAAAGTTTTGGCCTTTACTTACTGCCACATATAATGCACTTTTGCTTATAAAGTGTTATTGATGCTAAAGTAAAAAATAACAGGTTTATATTTTAAGTGAATTATCCAAAATATCATATACCCGTGCATCTTTCTTGTCAATGCGTATTTCACTCGACTGATGATGACACTGTGAGTGGCTTAAAAATGTGATCACATCTTGCTATAGGTATTACATGTGAAGTAGAATGTTACACTACACTTCTTTTCAAGCTGGCCGTCACGCTATTGAGTATTTTTACTTATCTAGGAAAAAAAAATTGTTTGTTCTTTAAAGGGATATTTGCAAAAGAAGTTCACACCTTTTAGTCATTTTTTCTATTTAATCATATTTTTTTGTACGAATTTTCGATTTGTGCAATTCTATGCTTGATTGCTAATTTCCGCAAATTTATGTTTAACTCTCTTTGGTTTTGGCATTTGTATGTGAAAATATGACTTCCCAAGTCCCAACTGGTAAACTTCATATTAATACATTTGTTCTCATTTTAATTTAATGGGAGTTGAGTGACTATGCATGGAATTGCATCAACTTCATTACTGATATAGTTGAACTATAATATATATATATATATATATATATGTGTGTGTGTGTGTGTGTGTGTGTGTGTGATATATTATTAAATCATAAAAATGGTTAAAGGTCTTGAAATCTTTTGCAAGAACCCTATGTTTGAATTTTGTGGTGACATAAAAGATCACGTATATACAATCTAATGGTGGTGGTAGTTAGTCGTTCTATGGATTCATAAATATGCCTAAGGTATATATTTATTTTTGTAGTTGCTCAAGAAGTAGCTTTCACATGTTAGGTAATCTGGTCCCAAACTGCGTCCAAATTTAATTCGTCTAAACCTCACTAACCTTTAGTGCGGGAGCAGAAGTAAATGCTCAAAATTCTGTTATTTCCTTCATTATTATTTTTGTTTGGGTTGTGGATATTCGTGGATACAAAGGTCAACCATTTCTCTTACTGTTGACAAAGTAATATAAAGAGTCGGTCGAGCTAAATCTTCTGTTTCTTGGATTCCATTATGTATTTCCATGGTAACTAACATAAAGTGGTGAATAAAAGAGAGAACAGAGAATAACTAAAATACCGGTAGGAGGAGCACAGAGGAGAGATTCTTATATGATAATTTATTGCTTTGATATGATATTTTAGTTGAAATGATCTCTGCCTAGGAAACTTGAAGCTGTTTGTGGCTAATACAGCATCGTTCCCCACTTTCTCGTGTTTGAATGGTCGATACTCAACTCACAGGTAAAAGTGAATGGGCCGAATGCAGCACCTGTTTATAACTTCCTTAAAGCAAGCAAAGGTGGTTGGTTTGGCTCTCGAATAAAATGGAACTTCACTAAGTTCTTAGTTGACAAAGATGGGAATGTAATCCGACGTTATGGAACATCTACCACGCCATTGGCAATTGAGGTCTCTCTCTCTCTCTCTCTCTCTCTCTCTCTCTCACACACACACACACACACTATCTGACATGCATCATTGCATTTTGACATTTCTGATTGCAGGGCGATATAAAGAAAGCCTTGGGAGAAAGTTGATCTTAATTCTCAGTTCTGACTGTTAATCCGAAAGCTTAAGCTACGTAAAGATTTCGATTATGAAAGCAGGTACCATAAACTCCAAGTTGCAGGGAAAATAGATGTGTAATTATTCATTTCCTGTTTCTTTGAAGTCTTTGTTGTTGTATTTATGTAATTTTCTTAGGAGGGATGAACCATTTTGTGTTTTACTTTTGATTTCTTCACTTGTTTGGTAAAATATTGTGACAACTCCATCTTTATTTGATTCTGGTTTTGAAGGATGGTCCAAAGTATTATCCTTTTTTTAGATGGTCTCTATTGCGATTGACTGCACCGTTCAGTGGGTGTTGTCCACCCTATTTTTTTTTTTTTTAATGAACATTAATTGAGGTTTAATAAATTCTAATTTGAATTAATAATTTGAAATCGGTATAATTAACTCTAGCCTCTCTTAATTATCCCTAGAAACCTTAATTACCATCTAATATCTCCTAATTGCCCCTAATTACAGCCCACCCGTGTTGACACGACACGATTAACTGGTTTTACATGACATAATCTCAAATCCTAGAAAAGAAAAACAAATAATAACAAAAAATAATAGTAATTGTTATCGTGTTATACCAATCCGGCCGGTGCATTTGACATGAACACGATACAATCTAATGCTCTTTTGGTAGGCATGTTAGGATATGATAAGATACCTTAAGTTAAGATATGTATTGTAGATAAAGTGTTGTATCTTTGTGTTTGGTAGATAAGATATGAAAACGTAGATATCATAAATTAGTTGTTTGGTACTCTAGTTTAAAATCAAGATTAAATTTGAATTTTCGATTTTAACCCTATCACAATTAAAAAATAACAAATCTAAATCAGTTATAATTAATGAATAAAATTTCTCTAGGTGACAATTAAATAACATTTCTACATCTTTTTAATATATAATATAAAAAAATAAAAAAATATGATTAACTCTATCCACCATCGCCATGGCCAACCACCTCCACCAACAAAAGACATACCACATTTTCTCTACCTATGGGCTGCATAAATCCAAGAAGCATATTCATCTTTGAACAACAAAATTATCAAATTCCACCCTCAAAATCACAAAACAGCTTCAAAGTTCAAATTCTAAACTCTCTCTCTATCCCCAACTACCGATTCTCACTCCACAATCCCTGCAAACACCTCTTCTCAAGCTCCTATGGCGGCCTCCGATCCGCGAAATCCATTGAATTTGTGCAGCCTCTCTTTTTTTTCTGTCAAATTAATTAGAATTTATGCATGGAGGTAGAAAGCTCGAGATTTGAGTATTTGGATTGTGGGAGATGTTTTCCATGGTGCGGTTCTGGTCCTTGTTCTTGCTATTGGTGGCAGAAATTCAAATCTTGAGACTTTTTTTTTTTTTGCATACCTGGGAGAGAATGAGAGGGAGGAAGAGAGAGAAGGAATAGAGAGGGGAAGAAGAATACCGAGCAGTGGGGAGACGACTCATCGTTTAATGGTGGTGATCGAAGGAGAACGGATTGGTGGTGGCAGAGGTTGAGGGTAATTTTGTCTTCACCAAATCTAAGTCATCCCACTGTTGAAGTAAGAATGTGTAGCGGAGGGTAGGGGAGAGATACCTTTGTTGAAGAGGAATTATTAATATAGTAAAGGGCTTGAGTTAATAGAGGGCTACCAAACAAGGAGTTAAGCCTAGATATCTATCCAATTTGAGTCTAAACTTATCTACCAAACGTAACCTACTAATTTTATGTGTGTTCGTATCATGTTATCACATTTTGTAAAAAATTGTGAGTCCTTCATTTATTGCGTAAAAATTCTCTCCCGGCAGAAGTAATTCACAAAATAAATGGATGCATTTAGATCCGCCGACGCGAATGCGATCCATGATCCATACTTGTGAAAAAGCTAAAAATTCCAAAATAGGTGTGAAAACAAAAATAGTGGCGAAGGCGATTTAACCCAAAACTAATAATTAGTGAGATTATATGGAAGGCGAACACATCATACTTTCTGAGAAATGAAATTGAGATAAGAGATAAGGTTTGAAATGCTTCGCTTTAATGCAACATAGGACATAACTTAGCACGTGGAGTGGGCCCCTTTGCTAGTTAAGATTGCCAAGTTTGGGCTTATTGGGCCCACAGCCCGATTCAAACGTCCTAATCTCGGGTCAATGCAAAAAATGCGTCCACAAAATATGTCGCATATTAGGCCCATTTGGGCTCTCTCTCGTATTAATTAGTTACGCAATTCCACGTTGTATGAACGTCACGTGCTATTTAATTATTATTTTCTTGATATGAATTACCCATCTTTATTTACCCTAGAATTTATGCATAATTTACAAATTATTGACGGTTTGAGTTACCTTGGATTCAATTAGTTTGGGATCTCATTAGTCGATTCTGAATATGAATTATTTTAGGAAAATAACACATTAATTAAGGTAATTTGATTTGGAGGAAATTGATGAGACGAGAGAAATTTCAAAAAAGAAAAAAGCAAATTATATGAATTGAGTTGAAACTAGGGTTTATCCAATTATGAGTGGCCGGCCGGCTTGTCGGAAAATGAAAGAATCTAATTAATGTAAGTTGCACGTGACGACGCCGTTCCGTTTTGAATGCAAAGAAATTGATAGTTCCTTGTCAATTCAATTCGTGGCTGTGGCCCATTTAAGACTTGATGGTTTTAATCATCTCTTCAAAATTTTCATGTTAGCTGTTGAGATTTGTATGCTTTCGAAGTTTTTAGAAAAACATGAATGAAAAAATGAAAAGGATTCCATGTAGTATGTTGATTAAATATATTTTATTTAGTCTTTATAGAGAGATTTTCATATACAAATTTTCTATAGATTATTATATATGAATTAAGAATGTATAAAATAAGGATTTATAAGAATGCATTCCGGAATTGTTGTATAATAGAATAAATTAATTAAATAGAGGGTAGATAAATATGAGATGTGATTAATATATAAACATGTGATATTTCAAGAATATGAAATTAATAAAATTTTAATTAATAAAAATAAAAATTAGAATATATATGAATTAAAATTAGGCAAATTATCAGAATAAAGGAAAATCTGAACGGAGCACCGTATCGTTAACGACGTGTAGATATCAATAGTCAAAGGCGTACTTCTGACATGATTTTTAAAAGATTTATTTACCAGTACTATAATTGTTTGAATCATTACTTCACTATTCTTTAAAAAGTACCATTAATTCAGTATTAGTGTGGTATTACTGAATCAGGTGGACCCCTGCACACCGGAATGCAAAAGCCTCCGACTTGATTTTAAACTCGGATACTTTTATTTCAACGTTCGACTTTTTTTTTTTTTTAATGTCACATTTTTTTCATTTTTTATAAATTGTTACAAATTAGTTTCATACCCGGCCAAAATAGAAATTGCAATACTCACATCACACAATAAATACATTCAACATAACTCCTAAATTATACACTCTGTCATGCAAAAAAAAAATGTTCTCTTTTTCCTACTCATAATTTGACGAAAATACTCTCTAAAAAACTTTTATTTTTCCAGTTTTATTATAAAAGTTTTATTTTTTAACATTCGTGTTGGTGTCTCTGAAACTAAATTTATGGGACAAATAGAATAATATTCTTCAGATACCGAATAATAATAAGGTGATACACGAGACAAACAGAAACTATATTACAAAAATGCATAAATAGATGATATCACGTAAGAGCAAATAATTTGTACCTAACCTGTCAGTTGCATGAACCCCAAACTAACACATAAAATAATATCATGCATGTATTGCAAAGGGACAATTGTCATAAAATAATAATTTTAAGACATGTTGCTCAATCATTTCTCTTTTAAACACCAAATACGTATAAATGGAAGCCTTATCTTTATGGTTTAAGACCTTATATAGAAATGAAGATGTATGTTGTCGAGGCAATCTACTCATATCTATACACCTCTAAATATACAATCAAAACCCTTTGTCTTTTTGCCTCTTCTTGTTCACTATTCATCTACAATTATTTAGATAGAGAAAAATAAGTTAAGCTATTAGGTATATTTGCATAAATACATGTAAATATGTGTAATTCGGACACGCACAAAAATGTACTATTAAATAGAATACAATATATATATATAAGTGATAATATATTATTTTATCCCATAATAGAATTTCATCGATGTCAATTTTATACCAGTTTTATAGGCCTTTTCAATTTTGTCATGTGGTGAGAAATACAGTTGGCGACCTGAAGCACCTATGTAAATTAAAAGGTTTGAGGAGGTGGTCCACACATTGGAAGCTAACAGTTGAATTCACTAGAAGAGTGCTTCTCGACGTCGGAAAATGGTCTCAGGGTAGCTTTCAAATATTTTATAGTTTTATGAAATTGTCATTGTCTATTTATTATGATGAAATTGACATCGAATCCTATTAAAATGAACAATGTATATTAAATTAAGAAATCCTTATTTTTCCTCGGAAAAGGAAATAGGTGGTTGTGGAAATAAAACTGAAATACAAATCACATACTCAATAAATAAATTTGAATACAAGCTTAAACTTGGGTTGAGTTAATTTTATATAAACAAACGAGTTATTTTAATCTAGCTCAATAATAATTCATGTTTGATTTTGAGTTAATCTAAAAAAATTAATTGTTTTCTTCGTAAATATCCAAGATAATTTTAGTATACAACATAAAAATTTGGTCCAACCTAACTCACTTTAGCCCCCACCCAAACATATTGACCCACACTTCTCTATCATTCTCAAATCCATCAAATGCAAAATTAAGCAAAAAAAAATCTAAATTCTAGGTAAATAATTGTACTAGTTGTGAACCCTTTTCTTATTGATTCCAAACAAATTAAACATATTGATAATAGATCATCATATGTAACTCATTTATTTCCAAAAAAACTGTAAATGCCTTTATTTAAGGGCATGTATATCCATATAAAGGGGAACAATATGTCCCTCAACAAGTAGAAGTTGATAATAGGTCATTTTCTAGTAGGGCAGGCAAGGAGACAAATTCTACAAGTTTTGCTTTGTCATCTTAATGTTTTTTTTCATTGAAGTGAATGCACCCAAACCCCTCAACCTTACAATAGGGCCACCAATTCTCACACCACAAGTTCCCATTTCCATATCTTCTCTCACTACTCTCTCTCTACATATATATATAGACACTACAAACATCTCATCAAACTCATTCCCACTTCAAAACTTCAAGAATCTTGAGCTTCTTACTACTACAATATCTACCCATCAAAGTTTTTTCTTTCAGACACAAACATGGCTTCATACTCGGTCTTCCCTGCTAGAAGCTTGAAGCAGAGATCGGTCCAACGATGCTCGAAGCAAATGAGAGAACAAAAAGCTCGTCTCTACATCATATGGAGATGTACAGTGCTGCTTCTGTGCTGGCATGAATGAGAGTTGTGTTCTTGCAAGATATAGAGCAAGTGAGATGCATCTGCAGTTACACACACAACACACAGTAGAGTAGAAGAGCATATAATTTGATTTTTAACTTTTTTAGAGGGATGATCTTTGTGATCTTGATCTGTATAGTTTAGGACAGGCATGGAGGAGGAATAATTTCGTAAATTAACACTAGTTTTGGGCATCAAGCAAAATCAAGATTGTCTTGCTACTTTCTTGTTTTCTGCAGAACATATATCAATGTAAAGAAAAGGGAACCTTAATTTATTGCAATTTACTGTTTCTGAGTTCTGATTGGTGCTTGAATAAGTTGTACTTTTGTCACTAAATTTTAGACTTCCAAAAGGTACAATCTCCCCATTGATCCAAGGGCAAATTATATATAGACTACTACATAAGGTAATCCAACAATCAGAGCGAAAAATGAGCTGAAATATATTTATTTCCCAATTCCTAAATGATTCATTAACACTGCAAAAAAACAGAAATCTACATTTCTCTTCTTCTTAAAACTCATATTTGCAACTGCTTGCCTTCCTCATGTAGATGAGAATCATTTTCTCTACTAATTCTGTACACTCAGAATTCACCTCAAAAGATTTTAAATAAAACGACTTATAAAAAACCAAGATCCTACAAAAGATGGAAAGAGAATGGAAATATGCTATCTTTTCAAATTTCAAACCTTAACTTCAAAATAATGCACTCATGCGTTCGCTTCACTGCCGTCAAAAAACTCCCATCCATCATCTTCAACGAGCACCTTGCAGTGTTCTCTGGTTGATGTTTCATCTTCAGGGACCTCTTCGTGGTCTCTGTTATTTTCAGTCTCCAACCGTTCATCTCTGACCATCACAGTTTCCACTCGATCTGGAAACAAGCTTTTCAAAGATGAGCTAGAAGAAGCTAAAATGAAGCTAGTATGGCTGGAGAAAAGTGATTTGCCTAGCGGAACATGCTGATCGAATTTCTCCTTTAGCAGCTTCACATCCTGGCATATAACAGCTATTTCCCCCCTAATAGACACAAAAAAGGAAAAGGAACATTATTTCTCGTTACACTATTTCGTCATAGTAGGAGGAAGTACTTAGGCAAGTCATCAAATGTTACATAACCAAATTACACGGAATTGTTAGAAGATGAAATCCACCATATTCATATTTTCAGAAGAATATTTACTTTTCCAAAACTGGTTTTGTACAAAGGTTATAAGGTGGCCAACTATAGTTCACCCACTACCAATGTGTATTATGATATTATACGAGAAAATGATATTGCTTCGAAAATGCAAAAAACACCCTTGGAAAACCAGGATTTTAGAAGTCAAACAGAAAACTTACTGCAGTGTATCTACAACACGCCCACGATCCAGAAGAAATTCCTGCAGCTGAAGTAGTAACAGAATAACTATGAGAAACCAAAATAGATAAGCCTTTACCAAGAAGAGGGGTTGAGGGGAGGAGTTAATACCTTGGCATTATCTTCTGCTTGTTGTCTCAGGATCTTTGCTTCTTGCACCACTTCTTCCATAATTAATTTCTGTTCAGCAAGGGATTTTCGAGCAACTTCTTCCTTCTCTAGTTTTTTCAGCTCTGCAGATTTTATTTCATTTATAGCTGCAGCTAGTCGGACCTCTAAACTTTGACGCATCTGCAGCAAATTGCTCAAGAAATTAAGAAAAAGATATCATAAATAACCCTACTAGATAGTTAGTCTAATTTACTATATATATTTAAACAAAACTGCAACACAAGCGCACATTAAACCACACGATAAAGATGAGTTAACCAATCACATTGCAATCATCTAGCATGTTTATTGACTGAATTTGATCGAGAATTGAAACTTCTGTGAAGACCTTGGCTAAATCAGAGTAAATCTTACTTTCAACTAAAAAAATATATGCATGGGAAACTTTCTAGGAACCAGCCATTGCCAAATTAGGGAACTAGTTCATCAATCAGATCAAAACATTGCTCTCAAAACCAGAATATGATTGTCCCAGATCAGATTTTCTTGGACTCTTGACATTCAACTTAAATGCGTGACAAATACAAAGTGAAATGAAGAATATATAAGCGATGTTTGTACAGAAAACAATGTATCTGAACTTACCTCATCAAGATCTGCAAGTGATTTATCCTTTTCATCCGACAGAGAGTGCACGCGGGACTGGAGCTCCCTCAACTCTGTTGCTAGGATGGCCTTTTCACCATAGACTTCCCCAGCATGCTGAGATGTAAAACCAAAAAGCTAAAACTAGGGCTTACATTTAATATAATTAGAAGGAATGGTATAATGCAGTAAGAGGAATAGAACCATGTCATTAGCCTCCTTTGCACGTTGCAGCATTCTTTTAATCTCCTCAACCTGATTCAGCAAATCCATACCTCCGATTGCAGCTTCGGTTTTGGCTTGTTCTGCAGCTTGTTCCTTGACCTCCACTTGCTTCATCAAGTTGATGATGGACTCCATTTCCCAGAACAATGTTTTCTAAAAGATCATATATCTATCAGACATATATCAAATATTAAACATATACAGATATCAAGTTACATTTGAATGTGTCTTTTTAGGTCACATCAAAACTTAACTTAAATACCAAATTGCAAAGCGAGTTGAGAAGGTTGATCAAAGACATATAAACATTAAATTAACACATAATAATAGAAGATCTAATGAGACACTTTACTAGCCATACATTTGGGTTTAGAAGTGCGGAACCATTTTAGACTTTTACCTTATTATTTCTTGCATCGGCAATAATTTCCTCCATGTCATCAATGATACGGATTTGACTAGACATGGCCACATTCGAGGTGGACTCATCCTCGGCGCCAAGTGTATTGCTCATATTTTTCCCATAAGCAGCAGTATCGGTAGACAAAGTTAAATTTGGTTTATCCAAATTACTTCCATGCAGGTCAGGCACCTCCACCAATTGGGCACTGCTTCTCGAAGTACTTACAGATATATCACGAGCTGTCCCATCAGCAACATCTTCCTTTTCCTGAATGCAATCCATTTTCTGCCCATCGCCCATCTCCACATCTTGCAACATTCCCACTGCAGGCTGAGGAGTACTACCACGTGAAGTTTTAGTGCTGCTTTCTGTGTATTCATCTGCTGTAACTGTTTCCTCCCTTTGAGGGTCTCCAGAAACTTCATGATGAGTCTCCACCATATTTTCACCTATCACCACCAGAGATTCACCTTGAGAGTGCACATTAGCATTCATTTGCATTCTATCCTCATGAGTTTCCACAGACAATGTCGTCATTCCAGCAGCTTTATCCTCAACGTCATGATGCCCTGCATATGCATCATAGAAGGGTTCACTTAGCCCAGCGCAACTGGACGGTTGTCTGTTTCCACTAACGAAACTATAATCATTCTGCAATTGAGTTAAGGCATCTGTTCTCACAGACGAGCTACCTGCATTACACCAGCATGAATTAATACTTGACTTAGTAAAAAAAAGAAAAAGAGACATATGGAAATATATATCTGTGAAATGCAAACAATAAAATGAACACTGAAACTACTATCCCCTCCAAAGATTCACCCCCGTAAACACTCTGACTCAAAGGACTATTTGGTGTAGATCTTCCAGTGAAGAAAGGAATGATCTCATCGAGGACTGCTACAACAGCTGCATCGACATCCATGCTATGCTCGATAGCAACAGCTCTGAGAGCTCGAGCATCAATCTGTCGACAAGATATGGTAAAAATTAAGAAACAACTAACTAGTAACCTGATTGAGAAAAGAGTCACAATATCTGGAAAAGGCCTCATGCAATATGAAAAATAAATTTCTGCACTCGAAATCATCAGGATCATAAAACTCAATTAACATGCCCCTCTCCCATTCAAGTTTCTCTTACAAATTAAAATTCAAATAAAACTGAATGAATGAAATTACCTGAGGAAAAAGCTCTTGCAATGACGCGTAAACATTCTTGAAAGTCATATCCAAATCCTAGAAAAATCAAGACAACAACATAAGATTGCAGTTAAACGAGTTGAGTTCAGAAAAAAAAAAGCAAACAAAAAACAAAACAAAACAAACAGAACTCACCAACTTCAAAAACCCTAACCCCTAAACCCACATCAAACGCTTCATCACAACAAATTGAACCAGATAACAATATTATAAAACACAATTCTAATAATCACATCAATTTAAAACAAAAAAAATATGTGACCTTTCGCCTTCTTCGACTGTGAACACCAGATGTAAAGAGATATGCGCAATAAATATACAGACTTCATCAAAATTCGACCCCTCAAATCACAATGCCCGACTATCGAGTAAGAGAGAGAGAGAGAGTACAGAAAAATTACCAAATTAGGGGAGCAGAGCTTCAGCGTGGATCAGAAATTACGTGCGCAAAAATCTGAGCTAGATTATTATACATATCATGCGAGAAGATAAAACGATCCAACAAAATCTACGTATTTATACGTAGTGATCCTTTCGACGTGCTTCATCGAGTTGTACCTTTCCTCTAACTTTGACTATATTGGCCTTGGTCAAATTGTAAACTCAGATGTACGAGTATTTTAAGCGTGGAGAGTTTTGTCTCTCCCGCGAAAAAAGCGGCGAGGAAGGAACGTAGGCGCTAAGAAATTGGGTATTTAGGTAATATTATTAATTTCAATAGTTCAAATTTCAAATTACAGTACCAACTTTGCTTTTCGAGTAAAATTAAGTATACACACTACTTTCTTTGGTAATCATTATAATAAGTGATGCAAAATTTGAAGTACGGCCCAATATACTTAAATCAATTAGTATTACGACATACACGAATAGATGATGAAATACAATGTATGGATAAAGGATTTGAAGTGGTACGTACGTACTTATACTTTTCTTTTTGATCCACCTGAAATTCTAATATATTATTCAAATTAATCTAATGTATGATGACAATACATCAGCAAATTAATTTGTGAAGTATCATAACTCAATCTAATACTATTTGATTCGTGATTTGTAATTCTACAAAAAAGAAAGCTAAATCGACTCATATTTCTTGGCTACCATTACAAACATTCACTTGTCATTTCAAAATCTCGGTTTACACATAGAACACACACTCCATTGTAGACAACACAACTACTAGGCGTTTTCAGATGTCGTGTCATTATCATGTAGTTATTGTATTATCATCTTCTTTGCGGTTGGTCCTTGCTTGCCTGGGCCAACCTGCAAAGACGAAAAAGCACGTTAGCAAGATCCCAGACGAGAAATACACGATGAAGCTTAAGATGTTCTCTAACGTTACTGAAGAAACGTTCAAAGGTTGGGACATAAACTCATATCTACCCTTAAGAGTTAGGAATTAGGTTTCGGACGGGAGAAGTTCGATTCTCTTCAAATTACTATTCTCACTTGTTGGGAGAGAAACTAGTTATCTTCTTTAAAACAAGCACAATCAAGAAAACAGCACAACGAAGGAAGACACGAAAAAGGAGCAAAGAGAGAGTTGCAAGACATACTGCAGATCACGTTTGAAGCCTACGTTTTGAATGCTCGAGCGACTGAAGAAGCTGCTGCAGCAGCAGCTACGCGTATTCTGCAATAATCGTTGAGCAATATATTAGTAAGGGATGAATATAAGGTGGTCAAGAACAAATAGCTTCAAGTAAGGCACCTTTTATGTACATCTACATACACATCAGTCTCGTCGACAATTTCCTCCTGTATGATGGGAAGAGAGCGTAGTCATAAATATTATCTTACAACTTTGAATTCAGGTTTCAATGTCAACATGATTTCAACAAGATGAGTTGAGAATTTCAAGGAAAACTCGAACTGATGAATATTACCTGCAGAAGTTCTTCAAATACATCTTCCAAGGTGATTATGCCAATAACTTCTCCATCTTCAGCATCATGCTTCGAATTGTATGTGAAGAAACCATTTTGCTGAGACTTCTCGATGTTGACCACAACAGTATTCGGTTTTCCACCATACTTGTCGAGCAACGGGATTTTCAATCGAGAATCCCCTTTGGTTGAAGTTTTCTCTCCAACAACCCCATTAGAAGAAAGAAGCTTCTTCTCTTTCTCTCTCACCTTCACTACGGCTGCCATGTGACTGCTACCCTTCTGAAACTCGTTGAGAATATCATACAAGGGCATATCCGCCGGTACTCTGTAGTATAATAGATTGATTTCATAAGTGAAACAAATCGGCCGCTCACGGTAAATATGAAAGACTCAGAGAGATGTAGCATACCTAGGCATTCTCCGGATAGAAACTGAGCTAACTGGAGTCTCTGTTTCAGCTCTTACAGTGAGAAGATTTTTCACCTACATCAAAAGACGATTAAGAAAATGATGATAGATAGTAATACAAGCTAATAAAGAACATGCTCGATAACAAGGGATTTTAAGCATACCAGCAGAAGTCCAATAATGTTCTTCTGGTTCCCCGAGTACACAGGAATGCGACTATGACCTCGTGCAAGGATTTTTCCAATAGTTTCCCTGCAGAACAGAGCATTTTCTTTATACAAGTATAAACGAGAGTCCACCCCAAGTAATTTCATCTCCCTGTTCATGAGTGACGATGCAGATAAAACATATAAAAGAAGATGAGTTAAGTGTTTTTGTAAGCTCCGTAATTAGTTATGTGGGAGTCAATAAATTCGAAGGTCCACCAAGTATGTCGAATTCTTGAGGTAATACCTGTAAAAGCTCAATATTTTGTCTTCTTCGAAAATTGACAATCTCTGTCAGTTCAGTTCAATAATTTGTTGGAGAAAAGAAGAAGTAGCAACTACACGTAGATGGGGAGAGAGAGAGAGAGAGAGAGAGAAGGTTGAACTGCGGTTGTAACATAAGGGTTATAAATTCTTAAAATCAAATCCACATAAGATCAAACTCACCAATTCAACTTTGTATTCACGTCAAGAGAAAATGTCGACTCAATGGGTGTCATTGCCTCCTCAGCCGTCTGCACATGTATAAGAATAACTCATTTTATCATCACAAATTCAATGTAAAAGCTAGAAAGCTAATTTAGATGTTAATTAACATCTATTGCATTTTATCACAGGTTTGCTGAACAAAAATGAGTACACTTATGGTAGTTCTATGCAAACTCCCATTAAACTCATCCATTGCATTCCACTATATTAAGCACGGAGCCTTTTTTAATTGAACTCGATGAAATACAATTACCAATTACTTTCATTTAAATCCGAATAAAAGTTAGGTAACGACGTAGAGTTAATGCAAAGTCCAATCAGAAGGCCAAAAATGCAACGAGTAAAGAGTCTAGAGAAGGAAAACGGCAAGAATAAAATGATACAAGATGACAAACCTTTTCTGTCAAATCTAGCGCTCCATTAATAATTGTTGCTTCATCATGAGTAAGTTCACCACCTCTACCTGCCTATTATGACATTAACCAAATCGAATTATCAATAAAATTACAGTCAACTTTAATTTTTTTTATTTTTTATGTTGGAACTTAGAAGTTTAGAGAATTTTATGGCACGTCTGTGTGTTGCTAAACAGCCAATCACACTTAGACTACATACCTCCTGGCTATGGATAGAAACAAGAGCTTTCAGTTGAGGTCGCCTAAATAAAGCATCTTGATGGCCCAAGACAGAGTCGAGAATCTAAATGACAGAAGAAGTTGAGCATCAAGAAATTAAAACTGTAACTGAAGTAAACTCGCGGAAGGAAAATCAGCAAAATTTTAGCAGATATCAATAATATTGCTCTATTCATCCTCCCACTTTTGAAGTATTACTACTAGGAAACATATACAATTGTGCTAAAATTAGAAGAGCTATGCTTTCAACAGTTTACACGAGCCAATGTCCAAGGACTAACAGACTCCCACATCCTATAAACACACAATCTTCTTTATGTTGCATTATCAGCTTCAAGAATTAGAAATAATCATTACACAAAAAACTTGCCTTTCCAATAGGATAAGCAATAGGATAGCAAATGATCATCAAAACACGCACGAGCCACACACAATTAGCACCCACAGCCAACCCATATCTAGAGCACACTGCTTGAGGAATTATCTGTTGATAGCCACCATAAACATATGGAGTTAATCTCAGTAACGAGCTACGATCAAATGCAGTGACAAAACAAACTGTACCTCACCAAAAGCCAGAACAAATGTCACCGACAGAATCACAGCGACAACAGGATGAAACAGTTTGTCCAAATATAATGGAAGAGCCTGCATACAATCAATGCAATAAAACTTCTCTAATGAAGCCATAAACGCGATCACCATCACACACACTGTCGTTCAAAGAGAAGACGTCTCAACAGAAAACTATGCCAAAGATGGACTAAAGAATGAGCTATTATCATACAAAATTGAACTGCATATTTCCTCAATATTAAGAAGTTGCATTCTTCAGATCACAGATATGATACTTGCAATTTGAATAAGTTTATACATCAGCTATGCTTCCATCAATCCCAAAAATAGAAATTTTTCGCGAAAATCGCACACTAACCTCCATTGCAGCAGCATTACACAGTAGCAGGGTTACAAGAAGCTGGTGCTGCTTCTGAACTACCGGGAAAATAACAGCTGAACAATTGCTCAAATCACTTGAATTACAATCAATTTCAATAGCAAAACTAATTTTTCTTCAATAAAACATCCAGAGAGAGAGAGAGAAAGAGAAACATAACTAGAGCGAGAGAAAGGCAAACACACACAGATACACACAAATACCAGCTTGTTTCTTCTCCGACAAGCTGCCGCTCCGCTGCAGTATTTCAAGTTCGACGATTCCCAGAGACATCAATCCTAGAGTCAAACCGGACATGATTCCGGCGAAGAGTACGAGGAGACACGAAACGCTGGCGTAGACAAACCACCACGGATTCCCAAATTCGATATCGTTGGAATCGGCGAAGAACGCTGTCGGCGCCACCATCGCCGCCGCATTCATCGAAGAACTCATCACACACACGCACACCAACAGCAACAGACTTTTTTCTTGAAAAAAAAAAACAGAGAGAGAAAAAATTGCAGAAGAAGGAAAGCCACTTCGTTTTTAACTCCCTGATTTCCTGTGGCCCTTTTATGCGAGAAATTGAAAACAAAAAAGTTGAGAGCGACAGTTAAAGATTAAGAAATTCATAGTATTTGTTTTGAACAGCGGCATACGTTTACTATTGTCCCTCCACAATTACAAAATTCACAAACATATATTGAATCGGTCAGAGCGAGCCGAGAGAGAGAGAGGTGACGCACTGTGTCTGTGTGGGGTGGGGTGGGGTGGGGGCGAAGTGTAATCTAGGGAGTTGAAGTTAGCCGGTTTTGTTGTTTTGTGACGCCACGTGTCGGGTTTTGACGTAGATTGCACCGTTGCAGAATCTAGAAACCGATCGCCGCCGTGGCGGGGCGGCGTGGTGGTGGGCCGGATTCTGTTTTGTTGGACGGATGGAGGCAAATAGGGCTCTCGGTCAACCACTTCAAGTGATTTAAGAGTCAAGTAAGTATATTGTTTCTCGTCTATATATATATAGATATGGTCCAATCTTCCTTCAATTCTTACACGTCCAACAAAATACCAAGATTTAAAAAATACTCGTAAATAACAATTGTTCAGTTATTTATTGGCCCAAAATATAAGTTTTTTAATTTCAAATAACAAGAAGCTCGAGTATATTGAAAACAAATGAGATTTAGTGTTTTTAATTAAAAAAAAACTAACATAAAAAGAATGAGAGATTTCTTTTACGAGAAAGATAACTGGTTTAAATTATTAGGGACTATTTTTGTTAATGTATTAGATCCTTTTTTTTTGTTTTTGAAAAGGGTCGAGTTTAAGGATACACAATTACACATAAATAATAATTATGGGCAGCTTTAGAAGAGAAAAGGTGTGAGATTTTTTATTTATTTAATAAGTTAAACGTGACATGTGCTTTAAGCAATATTTAAATCAAGTTGAACTATTTTTCATCACGTCAAACGAGAATTCTGATGCTCTAGATTTATTTGATCGTATCTTTTACTTGTTGACAAGAGTTGAATTTAGTTTATAATTTTATCAAATATACAAATTTGTTTAAGTCACTTAATATGTTTATCAAATTAAATACAAATGACCTTTGAAAAAATGGTCTTGGGCGGTCCAATAGTGAAGAATTTGATTTAATTTGCAAGTCTAATTTAACAGACAAATACATTTTTAGTTTTTTGAATAAACAAACATACAAACATAAGAGATGAAATAAAAAAAAAATCCAATAGTTCTGGTGAAAGTTTGAATTTATAAACTTCTAATTGGTGGAATAAAAAGAGATTAAACTTTTTCGAAATTCGCTCTAGGTAGGTTTCTTGGACTATGTGTAAACTGAGTTGGTGAAACTTATTTTAATTTTTTTTCACCTTAATAAATTATCCTAAAATCAATTTGTTTATTGAAAAAGTTGATGGATCTTAGTCAAACCCTACTACACAAATGAGCTTAAATAGTTTTTAGCTTTATTTATTTGCTTGAGCTCAAATTTAAAATTAATTTTAAATATTGTAAAACTAGCAAACTGTTAACTAGTTCTTTTTATACAACAGAAAGTATTTACAATTGTTATCGATGAATGTGTACATAATATCTCGATTCATAAAGCTTGGTATAATTACCAAACATGCAAGTGTAAAGTTCTATTACGAGACTCAACAGTGGAGCATGCTCAAAATACAATATTTTGTTCATGTGATTTTTCACTATTTATTTTTTAATTTTTATTTGTAATTTCTCTTCAATGCTCTTGCCACTAAACTTTTATCAAATAATTTCACTTTTAATAAATTATTCATATAATTATCTCTTATACTTTTTTTGGTGACAAAACTCTCTTATACTATTACGACACATCTGTAAAGAGGATAATTCTGGCTTCCTGCCATTCACGCAATACTAGAATTTTTAATAGTCATTTAATAATTAAAAGTCACAAAAAAATTAAAATATAATTTTAAAATATAAAATATTAATAGTGAATCTAACTAACCCCAAACTTCATCTACTTGTAGTGAGTCAAATGTCACTAAACTGAACAAAATACGGTACTTCAATACTTGGACAAATTTAAGTAAAATATCATTATCATATCTTTCTGTATAATAATGCATGGCATGGACGCATTAATATTGCGTAAGAAGACCGAAAAAAATTCCCATAATAGTCACTACAAAGTACAAAGTCATTCACCAAATACTTATCTATATATAAATATATTTAATGTCCACGTTTACAAGACATTATTATACGGTAATCTAACTTCAAATATTTTGATGTATTTGAATGTAATTTTCCTCCACTTGTCTTTTTATTCTAGTTTAATTAATAGGGTTGGCTGCTGCCTCGAAAGTCATACCCACTATAATAAAAATAGAGAGACAGAAACAGTTTGAATTAATTTTTTGAAATATAAACTAACAACAAAAACATGGTCATTATATTTAATTTTCTTGCATTAGGAAAAAGGTTAGTTGGTGACTGAAGTTGTCATTAGTTGCTTGTCGGTTTCTCATCCCTAGAAGCTTCCTTATGGAAAATGCGAATATAAAATTAATTACATAGCTTTAACTTGCATAATTAGAGAAATTAAGCATATTAATAGGCTCCCACATAGAAAATTGACCCTATAGTATAAATGTACATGTAATTGGGGTGGATTGGACCACGAGATCAGTAAGAAGGAAAATACATATTTTTCCATATAAAGCAGTGATAAATAATCTTTCTACTTACATCTCATCAAGATTAAAAAATAAAATAAGATTATATATATACATATGTATATATATATATATATATATATTCACAACAATAATCAACTTCTTAAATATATGCATGCTCTCATTATTCATTAACTAGCATACTAAATTACTCTAACCTAGCTTTGTGGATTTGCAAAACATATGTAAGGGCTTCCCTTCAAATTTGTAGCGACCTAAAATATTACAAAATCATTTGCTACAATTTTTTTATTATTTTTTATTTTACGCTTAAACATTTTTATTAATTAATAATATAAGCATGTATCTTTTTCTTTTGGTCCAAAATTACGGATGAAATGGTTATATTTTGAATTGGGCCAAAATTTGTGTGTATCTTGTTTATCAGGCCGGATAAGACAATTTTTTATAGCTCTAGTAAGTAGTAACAATATAATGGCAATAGTAGTGTGTGTTTTATTTCTATAAATATGGCCATTTATTATATTGAGACATGTTAAGAAATGAGAATTGATATAAATTAAAAGTGTCAAATGGATGGCAATAATTGATCTTTTTTTGAAGAATAGTCCAATAGCAGACTTTTCGGGCCACCTATCAAGCATCGGATCCAACCCATGGAGCCAAAGTATAAACTTAGGCCGATTCAATTCAAGAATTTTCGAAGAAATATGAGTAGTTCGCAACAGTAAATTTGGTTACACTTTTTGCTATGATAAATTTAAATATTAGTTATTAAAATAAAAAAAACTTAAATACTAGTCATTGTGTACTAAAATACCTCTAGTGATTAATTTCGCAAATAATAGTTATATTTTAATATATGAATACATGCATACAAGACTGAAATATACAATCATGCATTCGCTTAATTAATGCACAATTAAGGAACAATACAAGACCGGAAAACAGTTTATTCGTGTATTCATATATATGCACCAATGCATAATACTCCATCCGTCACATCCACAATTACTTACTTTTCTTTTTGAGTTATTCCATTCATAATGACTCAACCTAAATAAGAAAATTCATTTCTCTTACAAAAAATTGTGGGCTCCATCACTTTATTTTTTTTCCTCCTTTAATCACTCTTCACCTCAATTCTCGTGCCGAACAGTGTTGAATCATTATGGATGGGACGGAGGGAGTACTTGTTTATACAAGTCTTGTATTATTGGTTTACCCATGTATTTGTGTAATTAATGCACAGTTAAGGAACAATACAAGAATGGAAAATAATGCACTCATGCATTCATATACATTCACCAATACATAATACGTTAATATACATGTCATGTATTGATGAACACGGTCTTATATTGATGAATGACAGACTCATGATTTTCTAACATAATACATGAATATACAAGTCTTGTATTTATGAAAAAAAAAATTGTATTCATAAATGACGAACTCGTCATTTTATAATTTCATTAATGATATATTAATCTAAAAATACAAAAAATGGTTGGTATTTGGGTTTACAATAGCAAAATGATATTTTTATGTATCTCCTCTTTAGACAATTGTAATAAAAATTTTGTTTGTAGTCGCTGAGAAGATTCACAATTTGCTTGAGATTGTAATAAAAATACCAATTGAACTATAATTTTTACAATTATTTATGAAAAAGAAGAACGCATACAATATGCTTCAATTAACAACATTTGCTTAATTCTATAAAGACATTTTTATGTAGCAATTAAATCACTTACTTATAATTGGTACAAGTGTATATAGAAATAATCCAATTAAATTAACAATTTTGAAAATCACAAATTAGCGAAAAGAGTGGGACATAAATAGGGATGTAAACTGGTCGGGGCGGGGGCGGGTATTGCTTCCCCATTCCCATACCCGGCAATGGGTCTTGGACCCGGTCCAGATCCGTGGATCCAGATCCGTTTTAATGGATCTGGATCTCAAAATTTTGGACCCGACGGATCCGGACCGGATCTGGATCTGTATAAAAAAATTCGGGTCGGATCTGGATCTTGAATTTTCAGATCCCGATCCGGCCCGGATCCGACCCGCGGAGGATTCATATTATATATATATATATATATATATATATATATTATATTTTATATCTATACTTTTAATAGTTTATTATTCAAATATTCTATTTTATAATTACAAAAAATCAATCCACTATTTTTAATAAGTAATAACAAGAAAATATGTGGATTTTTTATATATTTTCTTAAAACACTATTATATTGATTTTATCTCATTTTACATTTATTTTGTTAAAAAAATACGGATCCGGGTCCATATCCGTAGACCCGTGGATCTGATGGATCTGGATCTCAGATTTTCAGACCCGACGGATCTGGATCTAAGCAAAAAATTCGGATCTGGATCTGGATCCAATAGGATCCGATCCAGATCCGGCCCATTGCCATCCCTATCCATACCCGCATGAGAATTTTATACCCGTCCCCGTCCCCATACCCGTTTAAATCAGGGCGGGACGGGGTTAGGGATTGCCCAGTGGGAGGAGGTTACCCGTCGAGTACCCGCTTAAGATAGAATTCAAAAATTTAAACTAAATATTAAAGTAGAATTCTAAATTTACTTTCTTTCCAAAAAATAAGGAAAATGAGTAAAAATTGATGAAGTTAATCTTATTGAAGACAGTCTTATTTATAAGCCAACTCTTATCTTATTTTCCTTTCATTTTCGATGTGGGACAAAAAATATTGAGAGAGGAGAAAGAAATGAAGAGAAACAAGTTGTCCCACATCGAAAATTGATGGAAGAGGAGAATGAGAGTTGAGTTATATAAAGGAGGAGAGGAAACAATGTACATGTATCTAACTAATTCGGATTATTGGTCAACACCAAAAATCCGAATTTCCATATTAATAATTTTTTTAATTAAATAATATAAGTACAATTTAAAAATACATAATATAATATTTTTTCGGCACGGGTTTGGGTTGGGACATATATACCCATCCCTGCCCCGCATAATCTTGGGTTTTCTTTAAGGAGAGTTGAATCTTGGGTTTTCTTTAAGGAGAGTTGAGTTATATAAAGGAGGAGAGGAAACAATGTACATGTATCTAACTAATTCGGATTATTGGTCAACACCAAAAATCCGAATTTCCATATTAATAATTTTTTTAATTAAATAATAGTCCCCATCCCCGTCCCATTAGTGGCGGGTACCCGCGGGTATAATTGCCATCCCTAAACATTAAGGGGGCACTTACTTTGCGTAAGTTCAAAATTAATCAATCCATATAATTGCCATCCCTAAACATTAAGGGGCGCGCTTACTTTGCGTAAGTTCAAAATTAATCAATCCATATAATTGTCATCCCTAAACATTAAGGGGGCGCTTACTTTGCGTAAGTTCAAAATTAATCAATTCATCAAAGTAAACGGTGAATTAACCTATACTATTTTTATCTATCTATCCTATCTTATCACTCAAAGTAAACATACTAAGAGAGACTATTAATAAACGGTCATTCCTAAAGTAGTTTTTGAATAAACAGTCTTCAGATTTGCCTGCAAAAATCTCATCTATGCAAAATTCAAAATAAAACCCTAGATTCCAATTTCATCAGAACTCCAAAATGCTATCAAAATCCAGACGATTATCGCTGTTTCAAGTTCATAATCCGAAGATTACTTCTCTCCACTCCATCCTCCAATTCAATGCCTCAATGTCGAACCTAAAAGTTGTATGGCGAAAGGATCCGAAACTCGATCAAGCCATCGAGAACGACAAGAAATGGCGGCTCTGCTACCGGGTTGTCCGAGAAGTCCTAAACGAACCGGGTCAGGTAATCCCACTCCGATACTTAAATAAACGCCGCGAGCGGCTTCGGTTGCCCGTTAAAGTTGATGCATTTCTTGCCCAAAATCCGGGTTTATTTGATATATATAAGGACAGGATTAGGCCTAAATCTGATTTGGTTCCGTTCGTCCGGCCTAGTGATAGATTGAACCGGTTTTTGGAGGAGGAGAAATTGATTTACCGCGAAAATGAGCCGTTGATTGTTGCAAAATTGTGTAAATTGCTTATGATGGCAAAGAATAGAGTTGTTAGTGCTGATAAATTGGTTGAGGTAAAGAGGGAATTCGGTTTCCCTAATGATTTTCTAGTGACGTTGGTGTCTGCGCATCCAGAGTATTTTAGGCTGTACGGGATGCCCGGAGAAGGGCAGTCGTATATTCAATTGGTTTCTCGTAATGAGGAGTTTGCTAAGTCGGTTATTGAGAGGCGAGCGGAAGAGGAGTCGAGGTTGATGGGGTTTAACGTTAGGCCTGCATTCGAGTGGAAGCTTCCTCCGGGGTTGTTTTTCAAGAAGGAAATGAGGGAGTGGGTTAGGGACTGGATGGAGCTGCCTTACATTTCTCCATACGAGGATGTGTCTCATTTGGATCCTGCTTCGCCAGAAATGGAGAAGAGGATGGTGGGGGTTTTCCACGAGCTGCTCTCGCTGTCAATCTATAAGAGAGTTCCAGTGCCGATCTTAGGCAAGTTTTGTGAAGATTTTAGGTATTCTAATGCATTCTCGAGTGTGTTTACAAGGCATTCAGGGATTTTCTATATGTCACTGAAGGGTGGCATTCGGACAGCAATGTTGAGGGAAGCGTATAAGGGCGAGGAGTTGGTTGATCATGATCCACTGTTTGAGATCAAGAATAGGTTTGTTGAAATGCTGGAAGAGGGATGGCGGGAGAGGGCTGAGAAATTGAGAATACGTAGACAAAGTATTCAGAAGAATATGGAACTCGTGGCTGCTAGGGACAAGAAACTGAAATGTGATGAGCAGAATACCGACTTATGAAATCAGAGAAATTATCCGAGTATGGAAAACTTTCTGTGAAGCTGATCTTTCCAGAACAAACTATTGATATTGATAAGGCAAAAGCCATGGTGTTTGAACATAGTAAATGAAAAAGTATATTTTCTGCATCTCTCTTGTGTAGTGTGACTAGTGTCATTGTTTAATATAACATATGTGCATGCTAACTCTGCATGCTTGTATCAATTGCTTCTATAAATGTTAAAAAAAAGATGCCATTTCTTAGCTATATTTACACTGTAAATAACCCCCTTGCTTTCCTGGTTATAGAATTTGCTGGATTCCTTAGTGATTCCCAATGTTGAATGTAGAATCTATGCTACATTCATTTTTATTACTCAAGGTTCGATAGGGCTAGGTCTGTATAGACGAGTTGTTGTGAGCTTTGCTATGCTCATGTGGTTGGATCTGCAAATAGTTTAACCATATTTTCCATCTACTTTATTGATACTGTTGCTCTCTTTTATGTGTCAACTATATGATATCGTACTAAATACTTTTTCTACGGAAATCATCCATTTATTTAATTTAGGTTAGATCTGTTCATATTGGGACGATTGAGATCTATTTTCTAGTGAGTAATGCTTGTTAGTAGATTATTTTGGGTCTTGATTACTAAAATGATTCCCATCTTTCTTCTGAGATTTTTTTTACATAAATTCTGTCTCTGATATGGAATGCAAAACGAAGGCAATGTTGTTAAATTGGTTTCACTTTGTTGTTATCTTGTAGTTGCTCACTCCACCTAAAAACATGCTAATTCAAGAACATGTAAAGCTTGTGATACTACAGACCAGTTATCTGTGCAAAGATGATTTGGTAGCTAACTTCCTCCACTCTTTCCATTTCTGTAGATAAATCAAGAAAATTGAGCACATGGATAGACCCATCGCCCTATACTTGCTTGCAACTCTGTGCATCCAAAGACAGAAAGCCAGTGGTTTTCCCACCACCCAATGATCTTCCTCCACTTTGTGCTTCCCAGATTGTGTTAGCAAATCGTGCCGGTTCAAGGTTGCCCTATATACCAGTCCCTCCACCATCTCCGCCTTCCCCGCCATCCCCTCCCATGGAGAACCACCACCACCACCATAGGCACAAAGAAACTATGGCTGAATTATTACCAAACTTACTAGCATGAATCAGAGTATCTTCCAACACAAGCAGTAAAAATTCTCCTAAGCTGTTAAATAGTATATTTGTAATTTTATTTCATCTTTGCATCAAGGGAACTTTGTTATATGTATCTATCAATTTCACATTACAAATTGTGTAACATTTTATTGCCATATTAATCAGATTAACTAGGATCAAAATCTTTGTTTGTTGATCTGATTCAATTCCTTTTATGTTGTGTAATTGACCTGTAAGAGATGATATAATAGAAATATGGATTCCGAGACAGATTATATAATTAATCATTTTTATGGGACCAATTATAGAAATATGGATTCTGAGTGAAAAAGACTAGCAAAGAGAGTGATTGATTGAGGAAGGGTCTTTATTCCAAACTTATCTCTTGTATTTGCATATTGCTCAAGAATATATAAATATATATATAATATAGCCCTTGGAAGCTTCAAGTACAGACAATTATTGGACCCGAATCATTTTATTTTTTATTTCATCGAGTGTACTCCCTTCCTCCTTGAAGAAGAAGTGTCTCATGCCATCAAAACTCTTATACTAAGAACGTGGGCAAAATTACGCTTTTAACCTCCAATTATTGTATTTAAAGTCAAACAATCAAAGAATTTGCATTGAGGAGGAGCAAAATGGGAAGTTTGACATCTTTTTTTTTTAGAATTCTGAAATATTGTATGATATTTATTTTGGGATAAAATTTATTTCAAAATAAGACACTTAGATGGATGGAGTACTATTTATGAGCAAAGAAAGAATAGTAGTCTTGAGATTTTAATTTATGTTTAAATAGTAAAATGATAATGATGATGTAATTCGCGTGGTAAACAAAAAGCAAGTATATGTTTGGTGCAATCAGTGTTAGCATGCAATACCTACATATGAACACACACACGCACAAAGGGATTTGCCGCTCCACATTCTACGCTGATTTATTATTATTATTATTATTATTATTATTATTATTATTATTATTATTATTATTATTATTATTATTATTATTATTATTATTATTATTATTATGTGTGACTGACATTGAATCCACATGTTTGACGCATTACATAATCCTGACCAACATCTCAAATTTGGCTATAATTTAATTATGTTGACAAAATCACAAAACTATTAAAGTGGCACAACTGAAATAACACAACAATTGTGTGAAACGGTTTCACTATGTGACGGGTAAATATTCGAATTCAAATTCATATTTTATATAAATAGACCCGTCTTACAGAAGCCTTCTCCTTAAAATAATTGGTCAAATTTATTATCCAAAAAAACACACAAAGATTTTTTTTTGCTATTAGGCCAATATATAATCTACAAAAAAAAAACATTAAATAATACGTGATTTATACCTACCATAATTTTAAAATTAAAAATATCATACATTTATAAAAGGTGAGTATGATAACATTACAACAACAATTTTGAGTTAACATACACTACTACATTGACACTTTTAAAAGGATTTATTAATATCCAAAAAATTAATGAAATACTTAGAACATGAGATAAAACATAATTTGTGATCGAATAAATGTATATTTCATTTCGAGGCAAACTCATAAGGTGCACCATGTTTTTAATTAATTAATATTTAATTAACTTTAATTGGAGCTTAATAAATCTTTATTAGTGATTAACAGCCATTATTAAAATTAATAAACACTAACTGAGATTGGTAAACACTGATTGGTGACCGTGATTGTAGATATCGAAATTTTCATATAATTTTTTTATTAATTTTATATATTTATTTGATTATGAAATCTTATGAAATCCATATTAAATAAGTTATTTAATTAATAAAGATATTTTATGTGGTGATAAATATCTATTTCTTTGACAACAAGTTAAGGATATATATCAATTTTTTAGAGCCAATGAAATCGTGCCACCTCACCCCTAGAGCCCATGATGGAGCTCAAACGCCCACTTAAGTCTCTTTCCTACAACTATAAATAGGGTCTTCATACCACTTCAAAATCACACCAAAAAATTATCTTCAAGAGCTCAAGAATTGAAGAGAAATTCTCTAAGATTCATCTCTCAATATTCAAGGTGTCCCGACGAGATTCAAGGCGTTCTTCGTCGGAATTATCTCAAAGTGGCGTTTGATCCGGAAACAAGGCGAAAGTCCTCCATGTCAACGTTATAAAGCCCAAAGCTCAACGTTTACTTCGGAAACAAGGCGAAAGTCCTCCACGTCAACATTATAAAGCCCAAAGCTCAACGTTTACTTCGGAAACAAGGCGAAAGTCCTCCGCATAAACGTTATAAAGCTTGAAGATCAAGTCTAAAAAGATCAATGAGACACTAAGTCTCTGAAAATTTCAAGACTAACTTGAAGATCGTTTGAGGGTCAACTTGAAGAGAAGAATCAGAGGATCAAATAGAGATTGAACCCGCATATATTCGTAATTTTTATATTTGTATGCAATTTTGTGTTTATTGAATCAAATACAATATTTTGTGTTTACAGTGACAAATAAATCATAATTAGAAATTAATAAACTTTATGAAGGATTAATAAATTCTTATTGGAGATTAATTAATCATAATTAAAATTAATAAAATTAATTGATTAATAAACTCTAATTATTTCTTAATTACTCCCCTAATTCCCTTAGTAACCCCTAATTACAACCAACCTTATAATAAAATTAATTGATTAATAAACTCTAATTTTTTTAATTACTCCATAATTTTCTTAATCACCCCTAATTACAACCAACCTTATGGTAAGTCAGTTGTATCCAAGTTTTTGTCATTTGATTATTGTCTCAATTATTTGTCCCATTTCTCTTTCAACTTCCACATTGTGGAATCGTCTCTTTGAAGGAGTCAGGAAATAAATACCCCCTCTCTCCATATATGTACGGATATGTGAGGAACAGAATCCATTTTTGTGATTTATCTTTTTCCAATATTCTTTATTCAACTTCATCTTGATGTGATTGTGTATATTATTCCATTTCCATTCCCTTTATAGAGAGTGCTTTCAATGATTTAAACACAATTTTTTCCCGCGAAATTTAAATGATTTAAAAGTTTGCAAAATTTGAAATTTTTTTGTAATAAACTATTTTTTGAGTTTATAAGTTTCATTATGGCTTCTTTGTGTTTTTTTTTCCGTGTTTTTTTCCCTTTCTAATAGGAGTTGGTTTTCTTCTAAAACAATACTCCCTCCGTCTCACTCATTTTGTCGTGTTTTTTCCCTTCTAATAGGAGTTGGTTTTCTTGTAAAACAGTACTCTCTCCGTCTCACTCATTTTATCCTATTATTGTTCGGCACGATTATTAAGGAGAAATGTAAAAAGAGAGGAAATGAGTAGGTCTCATCACTTGTGAAGGGCTAATTATTTCCTTTTTAGAAAACATGAAAATTTAAATGGGACAGCCCAAAAAGAAAATGAAAATAATTTCAATGGAACATAGGGAGTATTAAATTTAAACCGACCAAATTAAACAATCTAACACACTTAACACATTAACACTTATCAAACATGATATATTCTAAGTTATCTAAGTAAACATCGTTCTTTAGAATTTCATATGAGAATTTGGAATAAACATCGCTATGAATCTCTATACTACATGTTCACCTAGGATGAGAAGCCTGTCAATGCTTTCATCGATAATTCCATACGAATGTGTTTGCTTTAAAAAACTGGTTGATGAATTTGAAGTTGGATGAGTCTTGTGTGAGACGGTCTTAAGATGAAATAGAACAAAGATCTAGATTCAGATCCATATTTAATTGAATATGAATTTAGATTTAAATCTTTGACACATCTTACCCTAAAACCATCTCACATAATTTTTTATTTATTTGATCTATGAAAGATGAATCCATGAGGCTGTTAGGTTGGATACTTGAGAATTTTATTATTCTATATCTTTTATTATGAACATAGTTACGTCTATCAACTTTCAAAAAGTTTAAATATTACTAAATCATCTTTTATAGTATTGTCGATGCCCTTAAAAAAAAGAACTGTCGATGCAAAAGCAACGCAAAATAAGTCGAGCTTAATGTCAGAAATCATGTAATACTGGTAGATTAACACAGAAATACAAAGGTGTTGCCGCAAAGGGTATTTCGGTAATTTTATTATATCATCGTAATATGTGTATAGTAAGTTTTTAAGGCCGGGACAAAGTTGAAAATATTCCCAAAACTGACACCAGAAAAACATTCCCTCAACAATTTGCCGCCTAATTAAGATGCCGTCGCCGCCATCAGCGGCCGAGCTCCGCTCCTCATCGCCATCACGTCGCCGTAAACCACAGGCTCGAAATCGTATAAAAACCTACTCACTACCGCCATAGCAGTCTCCGCCACCATGCTCTCCCACGCCGCCTCCGCCTCTCCGCCGCTTTTCCTGAACACATCCGTCGCGTCGAGGCGGTGCATCCGCCAGCCTCTGATGTTCCTCAGCCGATGGATCTTCTCCAGCTGGCGGCACGCCAGCCTGCTCGTGTTCACCTTGATCGCGTCGATCGCCTTCGCCAGAACTCTAGCGCGAGTCTCCTCGTCGCAGAACGATTCGACTCGGAAGAACTCGTCGAACTCGGGGACGCCGATCGCCCGCCGGATTCCTCGCGAGTAATCGGCGTTCGGCTGGAAGAAATCCCTAACTTCATCAACCATTCCTCTCTCCACCATCTTATCTACGCGATCTGATACGAACGAGTGCAGCACCGGCATCGCGACGTCCACCCATAGGAAGCAGCACTCGTACCGCGATCGGAAATTCACGTCGACGAGCGCCTCGACGAACGAGTTCGAGCCTCCAACGATTATTGGAAGCTGCCGGCGGCTGAGGATCGACCGCAGGGAAATCGACGCCATGGCGCGGAAGTTCGCGGCGGAGAAGTCGGATTCGGGATCGGCGACGCCGAGGAGGTGGTGCGGCACGCCGCACCGCTCTTCGTCGGTGATTTTATTGGTGGCGATGTCGAGTCCTCGGTAGACTTGAATTTTGTCTGAATTGATGATCTCCGCCGAGAAGCGGGTGGCGAGGTCGATCGAGAGACGAGATTTTCCGGCGCCGGTGGCGCCCATCACCACCACCACCTTCTCCTTCGGCGGGCCGTGGCGGAGGAGCTGATTGCTCGTACTTGGTATGTGTAGCAAAGGCCGTATTTGTTTGGAGACGGAGAATGATACTGATACGTTCATTTTTCTATATCAATTAATTGAAATGACGAAAGAACCCCTAGCCGTACTTGAAAGTAGCCAGGTTGCTTGATGAATTTGCTCTTTCTTACGAGGAGAAAGTCGTACTTTATGATTCTGTTGAAATAAAATATTTGAGACGCGGCGGCTCGAAAATGTCTATTCTTTTTTTCACAAATTTTCAAAGGGTTGAAAAAAGGAGAAAAAATAAAATAAAAATGTGAAATTGCAAAAAAATGAGGAGAAATTAAGTAGAAGTTATAATGAAATGCAATGCAAGAAATGGTGAGAAATGGTGGAGTATTTATATATGGAGGGAGGCATCCATACTTCAGCAGAAGAACACATTTGATTAATAGTCAACTGCACAGGTTGATCAATTGTTTTTGAATTTCTTTCAAAAAGATTCTCCACCCCTACAATATTTTCCTTTTTTAAATTTCTTTATAAAATTCTTATCGCGATGGAAAAGTTGTACATCGTACATTACATTGGCAGTCTTCTCTCATTATTTTATTGTATATTGTCTTCTTATAATTGAAAAAAAAAATGAGAATATTAAATCAAAAGTCTGGATGATTCGTATCAACTTGTTTGAAAAAAAAGTAAATTACAAGGTCAACATCTTTTCTATTCCACTAAAGGAAGTCTTTATAGTAGAAATTACAATTCTACAATTTTCTTACAAGATTTGAACATTTCCATAAGAAATGTGAGGTGCTGAATCTTGAGAAAAACGTAAATGACATTTTTGTTCTTGTATGTTGGTTGAGAGAATAACTTTAATGGAAGTAGAATATCATGAATTATTTTTAATTTCTGTCTTGCATTTGTCCTTTTTCTTCCCTTGTTTTTTTTTTCCCTTTTATTTTTTATACATTTCTCCTTTGTTGCTCCTTTTGGGGTTGGGAACAGGTCACTTATGAGCTTTTCAGCTTAATTATTGAAAAAGATAATATAAATAATTATTTTCTTCTCAACTTTTTTTTCAGAAGATAGATGGTGGATTTGTTCTTCACATCCCATATGCTCAACATGAAGAGCCAAATTGAAGTTCTTTGACTACTACAATTATTCCAAACTAATTAATTTATAATTTGGAATCTTGAAATCTGATTTTACTAATCAGGGGAGTTATGACAAAAAGTTTATCGAAAGATAATAAAAGTATATTAAGGTAATCATCAGTAATTACTGATAATGGAATGGAATCCACGATGCTCTCTTTCTTCCTCAACCTTAAAGTTGACAAAGATTATGATTGGAGAAAAAGATGAAAAGATTATTCTGAGGAACCCTTAGTTGAAGATAACTTATTCCAAATTAAAAGACAAAAAACAAAAATATGAGGACAATACTTAACAATCACAGGGTAAAAATCCCACTCCACTCCACCAAGAAAATATTTTTAAATTCAGTCTTTAGGCTCGAAAAAAATTTACTTTGGACTTCGATTTGTATTTCATTTTATAATTTGACTCGCTTGCTTGAATATATGGAATAAGATTTGAGATGTTTAACCGGAATGTCTCTTGGCATATAAGATATATTAATATTTTATTTGTTTAAACGTGCTGCAAGATATATAAATTATGATAAGAGGATAAAATATAGTAGTTTAGTCTAAGGGTGCGTTTACTTTTGGTAAATTTATTCTTCTAAATGGAGGGAATCTCACCATTTAAATCCTTCAGTTCTTATCCCCCCTCTTCAAAATCCCTCGTTTCCACCATTTGAATTCAAACACATATAGTGTTGGGGTTCGGCGTTGACCCTTTAGGTGGTCTAACACAAGACTATCTTAATACAATGAACATACATTGTTGAGGCAATTTATAATGGTACCATAAATGCATAAACAGTCCTGAGGTGGAAGGATGTATCATGCGTACGATATCCGTAGCCCACTTGCATGTTACAGCCAAAAAGAGCTAATGCTAACCCTAAAAAGCTTAATTTCCTCTTATTAATCATCACACAAATAATTCCATCATGATACACTTACAATTAATTCAGACATGTAATTGTAAATCCACATGTGTCAGCATCAATGATTCATTCAAGAAATTATGATCTAGCTAATATTTCAACTACTTTCAATAAGTTGCCAAATAAGTGTCCCCACTTGAAAAAATTCTCATCCTATTTTAGAATTCTATAAAAAAAATAATGTCAAACTTCATACTTTGCCCTTGTCCTCAATGCCTATTTCTAGCTGTTCGTTATTTCATTAAGTAATTAGGGATAAAAAGAGTAAATTTGCTCACTTTCTTAGTATGCGAGTTTTGACGGATGGATACCCTAGAAGTATTGTGAACTAGAAAAGTTGAAATACATAGGTACATAAATTACCCGGCCTAGTAATATGAAGGGGGAAAATGGGAATCAATATGAAATCATAAACCAATAATGAATTGATTGATCTCAAAATTCAAGCCAAGGCATGATAAAAGCAGGACAAAATTTTAGAACAATCTTTTAGGCGTGCTTTCAGCGCAAGCTCCCCCCTGTTTATATAGTTTACCTATCATATCAGTGAATCTAATTCTGATTTTCTGCATGCTTGCATCATCCATTATTACACCACATCAATTAATTAGAAACCAGCCTCCTATATTTCCTTTTGCATCCCAACTTATTATAGAAAGAAAATAAATCAACCATACTAAAACAGAAACCATCTAGTGTTAATTTTCATGCAACATCAAAACCAATTTGATTTCATCTATCTATGTTTCACTGCCACGTACACAGGTTATTTGCTCGACCGCGAATATCAGTGAAGGGCATCAGCTCACAAACAGTATATTGCACCAAGAGTAGCTAAGTAAGAGATCATGGGCTAATGATCATATTCAAAACTGAAGTGATAAGGGTTTCTAGTAGTAGTATTCAGCTCAAAAATGCGGAAATTAAAAACTATATAGTAGTATTCTCAAAATCATTTAATGTACGTACCTTCATAATCCACTCATTAGAGAGGTGATGTCCAATCAGTTGGAAATATATGCACTACCGTCATATCCATCATGCCTTCCCATAAGTCATATATTTGTGTGTATCAGTTGGAGATCAGCTGCATGTAAACCAAAAGGAAATGTGAATTAGAAGTAAGTGTATGTTAAATCTTTATAAAGATATATAAAAGCTATCATTATCTTAAAACCATCTCATCCAAGCTCCAGAACTCAGCTCAAGCATAAATGCATTAGACTATAGCAAATCATCAATAATCAAGTCAATCTAGAATTGAATAGTTAGTCATACTTCTTTATGGAATGATTAGATGTTCACAATCATACTTTCGGTTATCACGCTGTCAATAATGCAATTATGTCCTGCCAACCTCATCTCCCACCCTACCTCTGCATACAGTACTATGCTTAAGTTAACTCAAAGCAAACATACACAGCAATTTCACCAAATTACAGGGATGGGCATACGGAAAGAAAAGGCTGGTGATAGTATAAACCGATATTATCTATCAATTTTCCCTCTCGTTGTGGTCCTGCTGAAGTTGCAAAAGCAAATTGCAAATTACACATGCTTACTTGATGACCGTACTGATCAGCAATAGTTTCTGATGCTATGGCTCTTGTTGCTCTTGCTGGCATCCACCCTGATGTCGTCAACACAGGCCAAAAAAAGTAGGTCAATTAAAAAAGTAATCCATGGCCATATTTAGGATGTATGTCCCTGCCTTCATCAAAATAGGTATTTGTTCTTTGGCCAACGACATTCGCAGTGTCATAAGGACAGTGCTATATTATTCCCGATTGTCTTTAGTGTCGAGCAATAGGCAACAGTCAGATGGAACAAATAAAATGTAAAAGAGAAGCCTTTTACATATAAATGTTGAGGACCACACAAGTCTTGTGTGAAATGAAATCCAGATTAATAACTATGGTAGAAACATGGCAGCAAACGTTTTCGGCAATACAAAGGCTACCTACTTAATCTAATTAGATATATATTACAAACAAGAGTCTCCAGCTTGCATTAAAAAAAGTTATGCACCTTAGCAGAATGTGTTAGGTCCAAAGTTAGAGAACAAATACATCCTTTAGAATTCTATTCAATGTTTCAATTTGAGTAAAGAATATATTGCTTCAACTTTCATCATCTAGGGTCTACAATAATTAAAATATTGTATAAACTGGAAGCTAATTAGATGATGTAATGTATGGCAGCTGATATATATATCCAGAGAACAAGTATGTATGTACTTACACAAAGCAAGAGCAAAATGTAATAACAGAAAATGAGAAATGAAAATGGTTGAATGGAATAAAGAAGGAATCAAAGAAACAAAATTATACTTATATTACACATGAGACTATTCTGCTACATTTGGGAACCCCTAAATGAATGAAAGGCGAAGCAGAGATATTCAGATATCCACATATGACTATATGAGACTTTGGTTTATTCTGCGAGCCATAGAATAATTGGGTGATAGAACAGCACCTCAAGAATTCATGTAATTGATTATTAGTTAGCACAAACTTTTAATTTTTCTTTTTTCTTTCAAAAATGTCATGCGACAAATGTTGGATGAGAAGAACAAATGATGTCTGCATAGAAACAAGATTGCTCTTAGATTGTCATACGTGGATACAAAATTTGCATGCCATAAGAAATAATTGGCAGAAGATAAATCAATCACAATATCTGAGGTCAAAACTGAAAATCAGCCTTGCATATCCAGCATGTTAGTTAGATTCAAGTAATCCTTCTGCAAAAGTCATAGGCAACACGACAAGTCGAGGTAATTTAGATAGCAGCAAAAAAGATATCATCTGTCCAAGGAAAACAAACTAATCTTTGAAAGTTTAAAAACACTTTACATGGTTAAAATTTTGAGAACATGTATCTTTAACTTTCCAGCTTAAAGCAATACTCTTAGCCATGACAACAAAGTTCATATACTTGTTACTAAATGCAGCAAATAGCATAATAAGCTTCTGCAACATGTGAATTAAACAAAGATCTACAACATGCAGGGTTATATTATAAATTAAATTAAATTAAAATTTTGTATTATTAAAAAATATTAAATTAAATTAATTTTTTCTCTCAGATTTGCTTCTTGTTCTTCTCTCCACCACCACCGCCGCCACTGCCATCTCATCTCTCTCTTCTTCGTCAATTTGTAGAACTTTCCTGTCTCCTCTATCTCATTTCTCTCAAAATGGAACAAAAACCCATTTGCTCAATCTCTTCAAATGGCAGCAGAATCACCTCAACCATGAATCTCGATCTTGCTCAGTCTCTTGGATTCTGAGCTTGGTGGTGGAGGAAGATGGTGGTGGGATTGGGAGAGTTTGCTGCCAAAAGTAAGAATGGTTGCGAGAGAGGAGAAGAGAGAAAGAGAGGCGGCGGCAACGTTGAATTTCTGGGTTTGCAGATCGTGGTGGTAACAGTAGGAGAGGGCCGAGAATTTCATAAAGGCGAAACTGGAGAGGTTGAGAGGAAGTGTGATTTAGCGGGGAAAGAGAGAGCTTCCATGGGTGGTGAGGAAGAAGTTGAGGAGAGAGAAAGGAAGAAGAGAGGGAAAATGGGGAGGAGAGAGGGGATTGGTGGCGGCGGCGGTTGAGTGAGGAGGCGGAAAATGGGCAGTGGGGAGGCGGCAGCTCGTCGTCGAAGGAGAGGGGCTTGGTGGCTGGGCGGTTGAGTTTCTATGCTTGCAGATCTTGCACACGTGAGGGAGAAAGAGAGGGAGTATGGGTGGAGAAGATGATGTGGATTTTCAGTTTTTCATTTTTATTTTTTTAGTTCATTTATTAAACAAAATGACTTTGTTTTATTTGCAAATCTTAATTTAATTGCCACGTCGATGCCATGTGGTGCCAGCCGGATGTAATTATATCACGTCGGCAAAATCCCCAAATCCTCTTTGCTCATCGAATGTGCAAAATTATAGTTCCCTAATTTTATCGCCAAATTTCATTTTGCGAGTTAAATTAGAATTGAATTTGCTGAAAGTTGGGTAATTTTAAAGCCATTAATTAAAAAGCTTTCAATAAAAAAATAATTATAAATTTTAATTAATAATTATTCCCTCCGTCCCTCCGAATATGGCCTATTTGTTTTCGGCACGGAGATTAAGAAACAGGGAATTAGGTGTAATAAAGTGTTAATAAAGTAACTTTTTAGTTAATAAAGTGCTTTTTTGGTCAACAATGTACGGCTAAAGTGCTTTTTAGTTTAAAGTAAGCTCTAATTCTTTCCCAAAAAGGAAACAGGCCATATTCGGTGGGACGGCCCAAAATGGAAAACATGTCATATTCGGTGGGACGGAGTATAAGATTAAAACTAAACAAAAAAAATTCAAATAACTAAGGGTGCCCGCAATGGTTGAAATCAGTTTCAGCTTCTAAATCACCACATCAGCGCCACATCAGCTTTTGGAATCCATCTACTTTTTTATCTAAACACATTCCACAACAATGAAACCAGTTTCTACTGTTTAAAGGGTCTCACTATAATACACACTACATTAAGCTTTGAACTTTAAAATATCATCATTTGTTCGTTTCAAATCGGATTTTTACGATTTTTATGTCGAATAAAAGCTCTCGTCGTGATCTTTAATATAAGATTTATGTTCGATATGTTTTAGACGAGCTAATAGGTCCGTATTTATGAAAAACTAAAAAAAAATTCGAAATGAAAAAGGAGAAAAAACAGGAAAAAAAAAGTCAAAAAAGGCGGCGCCCCCACGCGCGCGTGTACTATACGCGCCAACTAGCGCGCGCGTATCACGCACGCGCCCAGCGCCCACCTTTTCGCTGACGCTGCCCGCCTTCTCCTGCTTTGCACTCAGTTTCATTTTTGAAACTGGTTTCCAGTTTCAAAACTTGGAACGAGTTTCCTTTTTGCACAATGGTGTACACCGTTGGAGACACCCTAATACTCCCTATAATAAAAATAAATATATGGTCCAATTTATATTTAGATGGGTCGTGTTGTATGGCTTTTACATGGGCCGGTTTAGGTCCTCAAAAATACAGCACGACTCAGCATCAGTTCATCACCCCGATTCAGCCCTTATCGGCCATATAGATTGCAATTATGAAATATTTTATGGGATAATTGAGATTCAAATCACTAATTTTGACCTGATTTGTAATTGTAATATGATTTTCAAAATATTACTATTGAATGCATCACTTTTCATTTTTTTTGTAATTGAAACTCATTTAAATTTTTATCAATCCAAATTTTAAAATCTCGTCGTTCGAAACGTTAATTCAAAAAATTAAAAGTTGGATTTTGACGGCCTTAAGTTGACAAAAATTTTGACATATGAGCCTACTTTTAGTATTTGTTGACCACAACAAATTTCGATGTCTACCCTAATGACAATTGCATAAACTACTTCGACAAAATTTGTTCCATTCGTTCCATTCATACAGGATTACTTGGTACGGTGTACTTGGTACGAAAATCCAATATTCGTACCATTCATACAGGATTACTTGGTACGAAATTCTATTATTCGTACCATGCATACCGGTATGATTGGTACGAAATTCCAATATTCGTACAATTTCTACCTGTGTATTTGGTACGAAATTTCAATATCAGTACCATTCATAACGGTGTACTTGGTACGAAAATCCAATATTCGTACCATTCCGAAATGTGTGCTTGGTACGAAAATCAATTATACGTACCATTTCATACCATTAAACTTGGTACGAACTTCAAATATTCGTACCATGCCTACTAATGAAATCTCAATACGGGAGTCATAATTGATGCCATTTCCTGTGCAGGCCGATGCACAGGAAATACCGACCGACACACAACTAAATATGATGTATGACTATATCCTTGAATCTGACGACGTAACGCCACTCCAACAACAAGTCGCATCAGATAGTGCTCCTCCAGTCACTGTTCCCTTTTTGAATCAAAGGCCGGTGAGAATTAAATTTCCTAAGAAGACGTACGGAGTCCATTCCTAGTTGATGATGTGCGAGCTGGACGGGATACATTCGAACGTTTCTTGAGCTCAGAAAAAGGAGTGTAAGTTCACTTTTAGATATTTTACGATAAGTGCATTACACAAATAATAATTAATATCGTCAATGAAATAGGAGGAATGTTGGATTGGCTTGAAATTTGAAAAAGACTTTTTTGAGTACATACTCAAGCCCACTAATAAGCTAGAAGATGATCACGTGGACTCCTACCTTGCCATACTTGCATCAAACCCGGTGTTCGCAGGTTTGGGTGAAGTTCACACCAACATAGCGCTGACCTCTACTTATTTTATGGTAATTCCTCATTCAGAAACTGATTTTAATTGATTCAAAATATCAAGCAGCCTTGGTACGAAATTGCAATATTCGTACCGCGTTACAAAGTTGTACAGTATCGTTGTACAATTTAGCTTGTTCCACTGTTATTTTATTGATATATATCATCATTTATTTATAGTGCACCGTTGAAAACGTGTTTGACTCGATCCATGACGGCATGAAAGTACCCTTTGAGGCATATGACTCTGATTTATTCGACCCAACAATTGAGGAGGTTATTCCAAAAAAGGACATGGAAAACCTGTTGTCGTATGCTGAAGCAATTCGACCATGTTGGGGCGCAAACATGAAACCTTGGATCGATTGCGACAAGGTAAAACAATTCAACTGACTTTAGAATTACAGTTATTTCGTAATCAGCGTGTCACACTTTGGTACGAATTTATATATAAATTCGTACCGCATGTGGCATCACTTTGCACAAAATACTTGCAATTCATAACAATAGAGTGTCAACTTCTGGGTACGAATTACAGTTATATCGTAATCAGCGTGACACACCTCGGTACGAATTGTAATGAAATGCGTACCGCATGTGGCATCAGATTGCACGAAATACATGCAAATTCGTAACAAGAATGTCAACTTCTGGGTACGATCTTTACATATTCGTACCGTGTACTATAAGAAGTCAGAAGTTTATATATAATTTTTTAATGGTTTGCGTTGTTATTCTAGGTTCTTGCCGTATGCCATTTCAAATCTCATTGGGCCACACTTCTAATAGATCTTAAACAGCAAAAGCTATGGCTTTATGATCCCAAAGCATGACAATTTGAAGAACACCACATAAAAAATAGAAGGGACATCTTCCTACCGATGGCAAGAGTAGTCCCTCAAATCTTAAAGGCAATCGGGTACTTCGAGCTGCATGCAATAAAAAATCCACAGTATGCCCAGTGGGAGCTATGCTTTCCACCTGCTAAAGGCAAGAACACATTCAAGCAGCAAGACGACGTGAATTGTGGGCTCTATGCATTGAAGTACGTCGAGCAAATTCTATCAAAGAAGCCATTGCCAAAGAGTTTGAAAGACCAAAAGCAGCTGGAACTTTATCGAGACCACATTGCAAGGACCATTTATGGTCATAGCACAGATGAAGCCCCTGTTCCAATTCTTATGGAAGCACTTTAGTATGTCGAACAAAAATTATATATATTTTGCTAGTAATATGCTGAATCTATGTTCAACTTTTGTGTATTACGATGTTGTATATTTTGCTGTGATGTTATGATAAGTATGAATATCTAGGAAAATTATTGTATTTATTCTGTATTTATTATGTAAATTATTGTATGCATATTACGAGGTACGAAATGTATGTTTATCAAAACTTCAAAAACGTTGCATGGTACGAAATTCAACCATTTCGTACCACGATATAAAGGTTCTACCTTTGGTAGCACGGTACGAAATTCAACCATTTCGTACTACGATATCCGTACGAAATTGAACCATTTCGTACGATATAAAGTTAGAATCTTTATATCACGTACGAAATTCAAACATTTCGTACCATGATATAAAAGTTCTAACTTTGGTACCACGGTACGAAATTCAACCATTTCGTACCACGATCTAAAAGTTCTAACTATGGTAACACGGTACGAAATTCAACTATTTCGTACCACGATATAAAGGTTCTACCTTTGGTAGCACGGTACGAAATTCAACCATTTCGTACTACGATATCCGTACGAAATTGAACCATTTCGTACGATATAAAGTTAGAATCTTTATATCACGGTACGAAATTCAAACATTTTGTACCATGATATAAAAGTTCTAACTTTGGTACCACGGTACGAAATTCAACCATTTCGTACCACGATCTAAAAGTTCTAACTATGGTAACACGGTATGAAAATGGTTCAACAAATAATTCATCAAAAATATAGAAAACACTAGTAGATAATGGAAAAAAGTCATCAACAGAACCTATTTGGGTCTTTACAAGTTGCGCAAGTGTGCCCAACTACACCACAAATACCACATTTCTTCGGTTTGCGGGTTCGATTAACACTTGTTTGACTGCTACACACTTCTTCTCCCTGACCAATGTGTACGAATGCAGTACATGTATTATGATAATGACCTCTTTGATGACATCGAGAACATACACGACTATGTGTTGAATGGGATCCAGACTAAATCCTCTTTGAACGTGGTCGTCCCGCTTGTCTAGGATTAGAGGGGGTAACTACAACCCTTGAAGCAACATCAGATGGGACGCGCTAATCATGTGGGTCGGGGACTGGCATCACCTCTGTAGCATATGTTTCACGCCACATCTCAGTCGTATAATAAGCATGAACATATGACAATGGAGATTGTCTCACATAACTGAAAAATGACAAAAATATTATCAAACTTCTGCAGTTATAGTAAGAATGGTACGATACGTACGCAAACAGTATACTGGTTATGAATTCTTACGTGTTACTTGGTACGAAATATGAAATTCTTACATGGTACGTAGTAAGAAATTCATAATTCTTACCAGCGTACCATTTCTTTGTGCTTGGTTATTGGTACAAAATATGAAATTCTTACATGGTACATGGTAAGAAATTCATAATTCTTACCAGCGTACCATTTATTTGTGTTTGGTTATTGGTACGAAATATGAAATTCTTACATGGTACGTGGTAAGAAATTCATAATTCTTACCAGCGTACCATATATTTGTGCTTGGTTATTGGTACGAAATATGAAATTCTTACATGGTGCGTGGTAAGAAATTCATAATTCTTACCAGCGTACCATTTGTTTGTACTTGGTTATTGGTACGAAATATGAAATTCTTACATGGTACGTGGTAAGAAATACATAATTCTTACCAGCGTACCATTACTTTGTGCTTGGTTATTGGTACGAAATATGAAATTCTTACATGGTACGTGGTAAGAAATTCAAAATTCTTACCCACATAATATTGTACGACAAGTACAAAAAACAAAAAATTCGTACCTTATTGCTGCTGTAGCGTGCGAACATAGGATCAGGTCCAGTTCAAAAACGTGACATGAGCACTTCCTCAAAGCAATATCAACAATATTACTCTTGTTTTCATAAATTACATTAAACTTTGTATCCGTAATGGGGTCAACATTCATGGACCGGCCTACCCCGATAACATTCCCCAATCTCTTTGTTGCATAATCCGATAACTCTAGAGTTCTCGCACCAGATCTAGTACGCCGCGTGAAAAACCATTCCTGTATCAGGTTACGAGCATACTCCAAAAGAGAACATATTGGCAATTTCCTAGCCGATTTTAATCGAGAATTCAAGACTTCTACCGCATTGGAAGTCCCAAAACTATATCGCCGTACCGGGCATCTACACTTGGCCCATCTAATAGGGTCAATGCTCATAAGCTTCGCATGTGCTCGAGGTGAGGTCAATTCCAAATTCTGCATATGCTCATCAAACTCCTCTATCTTATAAGCATTTGCAGCAGCCAGGTAAATGTTAATCACACCTTGACCCCACTTCCTAAGGTTGCCCTGAATATGATATGTGCACAACCCATGAGGAATCCCTGGAAAGGTAGAATCTACTGCATTTTTTATGCTAAGGTGCTGATCAGACACAATCAAGAGATTATCTGGGCATCCAAATGTCCGTCGAACCTGACGTAAGAACCAAGTCCAAGATAAATCGTTTTCTTTGTCACCAACTCCAAATGCTAAGGGAACTATTTGTTCATTAGCATCCTTTGTTGATGCAACAAACATAACGCCTTTGTATTTTTCTTTCAAATGTGTGGCGTCAATCACAATCACGGGGCGACATGCACAAAATGCTCTTACACATGCAGCAAGAGAGAAGTAGCAATACTGGAAAGAACCGTCAGGACATGTCTGTAATTCCACAATGGAGCAAGGATTCAAATGCTCTAGCATGTAAAGGTACTTGGGAAGCATCTGAAAATCATGAAAAAATATATAATCACATCAGGTACACATTGGTAGGAAAGGTACAAAATAATGTAAATCATACACAAACGAAGTACGAAATATCAAACATTCGTACAACTAGAAAGTACGAAGTACGAACTCAACAAATTCGTACTTCGTTTTACAGTCTTACATGATATGTGGTAAGAATTACATATTTCTTACACAGCGTACCATGCTTTGATTTCTTTATGCTTGGTTATTTGTACGAAGTGTGAAATTCTTACATGGTACTTTGTAAGAATTTCATATTTCTTACCATCTTACCATTCTTTCATTTCTTTGTGCTTGGTTTACTGGTACGAAGTGTGAAATTCTTACATTATACTTGGTAAGAATTTTATATTTCGTACACAGTGTACCAAGTGTACCCAAATTTAAATGTTCTTACGTAAAGATGCAGTGGAGACAAACCTGAAAAGACTTGTCTGGATCGCCATAATTCAAGTTCAGCGCGTAATTCCTACCAGCCAATGCAGTTGCATATTTTACATTAACACCAAATTCCCTTAATACTTGTCCCTGTATATCTCGCGGCCTAAGAACAAAACCATCTTCTGCCAAATTTGCGCCTACGTGTGCAGCTAAAACCTTCGAAGACACATTTGGATGCGATTGATATCTCAAATCTGTCTCACAAGTGTGAGCACTCAATTCATATATTCTCCATGCATTACCAAAAGATCTCGCTCGCAAGATAAAATCGCATTTGTCTACAAACTTGCAAACAACCTGATATCTGTCTGAATTTGAACTCACTGTTACAAACTCCACACAATTTTTCAGATGGTATACACCAAGAGCTGTGGTCATTTTCTCCTTACTATAGAACATGGCACCACTAACAACTTCACCAGTAACAGGCTCAGACGGTATAACCAAATCTTCACATGCAACGGAAGCTTGGTATGTTGCACCCGGAATCAGCCACTGACCGGGTTTTTCTACAGTAGTTTGGTCCAGAATTTCTAATGCGGGCACAGTGGACCTATCTATACCAGAAAAGTCACCACAATCATCACCCTCATCATCGGAACTGCTATCATACATGTAGTCACGATCAAAAATAAATTCTGAGTCATTGTCATCATAATTCTCAGCCGCATTTTGCAAATTCCGAGCACCCAACGGATTCGTCCGGTGTGAAGATTCGTTACTTCTACGTGAAACAGACACATGTATAGTAGGCAATTCCAACAAACCCATCAAACAAGACCACTCGAAATCATCAGTTATCTTCATTCTCATAGTTTCACCCGCAGGGGACTGGACTAACGCGTCTATATCAAAAATATACAATCTCTTATCCTTCTTCAATCGCACTTCAAGCTTCTTCAACAAATCTTCAAATGTTATACCACTAGGAGGTACATGGATATACTCTTTCCTCCCACCCTCGTATGTATTGTTATTCCAATCTCCTCCATGGCAAACAATTAAAGAAGCTGGCACCGGCTACATTAAATAAGTAAGTGGATAGTCAGGTACACATGGTACGAAAATATCAAAATTCGTACCTATAATGAATCTAACGAATGGTACGAATTATATTTATTTCGTAACCAGCGTCTCACACCTCGGTACGAATTTAATATAAATTCGTATCGCATGTGGCATCAGATTGCACGAAATACATGCAATTCGTAACAAGAGTGTCAACGTCTGGGTACGATCCTTACATATTCGTACCGTGTACCATATCAGAGTGTGGCATGCAGATTAGAATCCATTTGGTGCGAATGGTACGAATTAAATTTATTTCGTAACCAGCGTCTCACACCTCGGTACGAATTTAATATAAATTCGTACCGCACGTGGCACCAGATTGCACGAAATTCATGTAATTCGTAACAACAATGTCAACGTCTGGGTACGATCCTTACATATTCATACCATGTACCATATCAGAGTGTGGCATGCAGTTTGGAATCTAGCGAATGGTACGAATTACATTTATTTCGTAACCAGCGTGTAACACTTCGGTACGAATTTAATATAAATTCGTACCCCATGTTGCATCAGATTGCACGAAATCCTTGCAATTCGTAACAAGCGTATCATCTTCTGGGTACGATCCTTACATATTCGTACCGTGTACCATATCAGAGTGTGCCATGCTGTTTAGAATCTAGCGAATGGTACGAATTACATTTATTTCGTAACCAGCGTGTCATACCTCGGTATGAATTTAATATAAATTCGTACCGCATGTACCATCAGATTGCACGAAATACATGCAATTCGTACAACAAAGAATGCCAACGAACTGTAAATTCGACGAACTGTAAATTCATGAGAGAAAACCTAGATCTAAATGTATAATTACCTCCATACAATTACAAATAATTACAGAAGCAGTTGTGGGCAAATATTTCAGAGGATTCGCCGCCGTAGATCTAGAAAATTGACCGCCGTGTCGCCGTGAATTAATCCACCGCCGCCGACAACCAACTGAAAAGAAAAAAAAATGAGAAAGATGAGCTCGAGCTCATCGACCTGAAAGAGAGAAAAATATGCCGCCGCCACCGCTCTATGAAAATATACCTCCGCAGATCTATAAATACGCCGCCGTGTCGCCGTTAATTAATGCACCGCCGCCGCCAACCAACTGAGAAGAAAAAAAAATGAGAAAGATGAGCTCGAGCTCATCGACCTGAAAGAGAGAAAAATATGCCGCCGCCACCGCTCTATGAAAATATACCTCCACAGATCTATAAATACGCCGCCGTGTCGTCGTTAATTAATGCACCGCCGCCGCCAACCAACTGAGAAGAAAAAAAACGAGAAAGATGAGCTTCAGCTGTGGGAAAAAAAACGAGAAAGATAAATATGAGGAGAAGGCGGAAAAAATAGAGGAGAGATTACGTGAGAGCTGTGGGAGAGAGAGAAAAAGTAGGTGGGTAAAGTAAAAAGTAAGGGTATTTTCGACCAAAAAGGCAAATGTTTGCCATAATTTGTGAAAATTAAATTTGTGACCAACTTTTGTGTTTTACTATCTTATGTGGCTAAAAAGGTGTATTTTCTCAAAATTTATTATGATATAATGAACCCTAGTTTGCATTTACTATTAAACAATTGAAGCTTAAAAAGTTATATAATTATTAAATAATCGACCATAAAAATTAATTATCAACTAAAAATAAAAATTAGATACTACAGAATAATTATAAATCTTAATTAGATATAATCGGTAAGAATTAATAGTGATAAAATTAAATTAAGATATAAAAACTTGACATTGAATAAAAATAATGAAAAAGAAAAATTAAAAAACGAAAATAGTATACATATGATATGATTCAACTAAAAATGGAATAGAAGATGCAAATTATATTTCCGAATATTTTGGAAAGGGACTATATTTATTGAAATTGCTGTGCACCACACTTTGCCAATTTCTGGATAATTGACGTCATAAAACCAACTTCTAAAAATAAAAATAAAATAAAAAGTCGCATATGAAAATAGTCCTGTGTTTATAGCATAAGATACCTAGAAAGCATATTCCAATCCCAATTATCTACGTGACTACAATTCGACGCTTGAGACCGTGTTTGGCCTTCGCCTTCAAAACCTCAAATTCCAAACATTCAGCAAATTTCCCACCTGCATACAATCGATCTTTCAACAGCTCAAATCTTGAAAAACTAAGCATTTCCTTAAGCAATAGATCGGAAAGCAATCATGGCGACCCCTCAAATTCTGCAGACGGAGCAAGATCTTCTTATGTACTCATCCCTCTTTCCCAAAGGTTCGATTTTTACTTTTAATTTTTTTTTTGTTGAATCGATTTTTAGTGATTTGATCTGGTTCGTATTTATTTCTATCTTTTGTCACTTCAATTTTTTTGATAAATTTTATTTTTGTGTACTCGGAAAGGCGGTAATTTTTGTGTGGAATATGGCTGCAGATGAAAATGTGAGACCTCGGGGCATTGATATTGAGAAGAAGATTGAGTATCTTGAGAGCTTGGCTGGAAATGTAATTTTTCTAATTATGTTTCATTTATTTATTTTCAACTGCTTTTTTGTGTATCTTCTATAGTATCCATGATCTTTGTTATTGAAATCTGAATATGCAGAATTAGAGTTTGTGAACAAGTTCGATTTTTGAAGTAATTAAGTCTAGCTATAGCTGAAGATGTGAGATTGAAATTTAATAATAAAAAAAGAATTAAGCTTTGTTAAATTTATTAAAGTTGGTTAAATTCATAGTAGAGTATAACTTTAATCTTTTTTGTCCTCTTTAGTGGGGCTGTCTTCTAGAAATGATAATATTAGCAAACTGCTAATATCCGATTCATCTTTAGATGTGAAACTTGGAGGGAAGAATCATTGCAATTATGGAAATTCCTTATTTCTGTCGCTTGATACTAATTGCCCAAATCATTTTCCAACATGCACGAACTATATGATGAGAAGCTATATTATGTTTTGTAGGTTAAGAGCCGGAGATCTCGTAGATGGCTAAATGATCGCTTGTTGATGGAACTTGTTCCTCGCTTGAATGCAGAGGAAATTAGAGGGTTGTTTGCTCCACCACCATGGGGTAAGTCTACTGTGAAGAACGCAATAATGGTTTAAAGTTTGAGTTCATGGCATAGGATGTATGTTGAGAGATTTTTCTTTTAAAGTATTTTGTATTTACCAAGTGGTGCTTCCTTTATGCGTGTGCTTGGAGCCACTGAATATCCTAAATCTTGGATGTGTGCATTATAATTATGATATATTGATCATTTGATGTTTCAGGTGAGGACGTACCTCGTTCAGCATTTTGCATGACAAATGTGGGGGAATGGGATAACTTCAGAAATGTAGACATGGATAAGGAGGTTCGCTCTTGTTCCTTACATATCAAGTGGAGTGTATCTTTTATGTCTTGAGAACAGACAAAAGTTGATATCAGTAACTCGTTCCTCTATGATTATAAATAAATTAATGAGGTAGATTATCTAATAAGGGTTACAGGTTTGTCGAATTGTGAAACTATGTATCTAATCTGGTGGGCTGATTAGCCTTGATTTAATGTGTATCAAATTATTTATCTGACATCCTGAAACTCTGCCTTCATTGGCTTAGTAATTTTTAGTTGAGTTGGAACTCAGTTACAAATTTATGAATCAGAGAGTGGGGTAGCATTCAATTTTTTTCTGTTAATATCCTTATTTAGATGCAAGTATGCATTGATTCTTGCAAGTTCCATTTTTTTTCAAGATGAGGCGATTCTTGGAATCAGAACGATAATCATGATAAGGCCTTTTTACCTCATGCTTCTCTTTATTTTTTTTAGTTATAAAAGAGAGTAGAGCTTCTAGTCATCCGGATCAAGATAACCTCGTCATGAGGTATTTTGGTTACCTAAAAGTAAAAATTATCTTCTCTACAATGCATTGCTTCCCTTTTCCTCTCTCTCTCTCTCTCTCTCTCTCTCTCTCGCGCGCGCGCGTGTGCGCTTCGTCTTGTTAATTTTAATAAGGGGTGTTGGAGGGGTGGGGTTTGGGTTGTTTTGGGGAGGTTTCATTTCCATACTTGCTGCTTCTCTTTCCAGTATTGCTTTCAGATTTATCTGCGACATGCTCCATCTCATTTTAGTTTTCCCCTTATACTAGGCATCTATCATAAAATCGCTTGAAAACTCATCATCAAAGCCTAGAGGTCGTCAAGATGCTGAGAAAGTTGCTGTACTGACTGCCTGGCACCGTGTAGATTGTAGAACTAGGGAGGCACTTCGTCGATGTTATCTTACCGACTTGGTCAGTGGATACGAGGTAAATATTTGCTTAATGAAACGTAATAGTATTTCTTTTATCCACCTTTTGAATTCTGAGCATTTATCAATTTCCAGCCTCCGTACTAATTGGTGACAATATTATCACATATCTTCTCATAATTTGTTGGCAGTAGTTTCTTGTATGCAACCATTCGGTAATACATGCTTGTTCTTGTATTCGTAAAACATTTCTTTTTCAGACTAGTCGTCATATTTTTTTTTCTTGCTCCATTTCCCATTGAAACGCTTAAACATGTTCTTTCAGGAATGCTTACGTTCGTTTGTCAAGGACAGTGGGAACAAAGATGTTTTAGTCCTGCATGTTCAAGATCCTTTCCATCGCTTGCTACTACATGGCGTTTGTGAGGTATATATTTCCTCCATAGTATTCTTGGGCACGTCTTGATTCCCCTCTCCAAGATTTCCTATGAATAACCAAGGCTCATATACTTGTCCACGAGCATGATATCTTGCAAAACAGAAAAAACTTGTGTAAGACGGTCTCACGGGTCAAGTATCCGTATTCAAGTTCATATCCAATGACATATTTGTAATTTACTGGCATTTATAGGGAGGGTCTGGATACACAGGTCATGACGGTCTTACACAAGTGTCCCCCTTTGTCAAATTATCTTAAATAAGATAAAAAGGAAAGCAAAATACATGGAAATTACTTGATTCTGCATAAATGGGAAAACCAGCGTGAAAAAATGCATATTTTGCTCCCAATGATACTTCTGAAATTTCAGATATCTGACATGAATGTGTTTCCATAGTTCTATAATCTCATCTCGACCACGGATCCCGAGTCGGAAGGCAGCAAATCCGTGATGACGACGAGGATTAAGAAGAAGCAGTCGACGTCGCCGGAGCTCCCCAGCATAACACTCTGCAACTTCCTAAAGATGGCAAAAGAAGGGTTCTGGTGATTCATTGTATCTGTGTAACTGTACCATGAAAAGTAAAAACAAACTTGTACATTAATATCTATCTACAAATTGATGCTTAGATTTGAAATGTTTCTTCCATTTTAACCGTTGTAATAATTGCTCGCTAGATAGGTTTGTAGACTTGTAGTGTAGAGAAATGCCTCATTTCTTCACACAGATGACCGGGTTCGAGCATTCTGGACATGCTGTTGTATTAGTAACTTATTTGTATACTTGAGTTTATTTAATCCAACATAATATTGTACATTTGTTACTTTGTTTTGCCTATAACCAAATTGTAACTGATGATAGCATTTGATTTTTGAGACTGTTATATTATATAGGTGAACTGCTCAAGGGAAGAGGAGCAACAAAATTCTGTGTGTATATATTTAGATTTTATTTCTCTCTCTCCGTCCCGAATAACTTTACCATGTACTCCCTGCGTCTACGATAAGTGTGGTCTTATTTTCTTTTTCGTCATTCCACAATAAGTGTGACCTTTTTTTAAATGGAAATTACTCTACTCACAATAAACATGGATATAATATACTCTCTCACTCTTAAAACTCGTGTCACTCATTTGGACCACACTTATCGTGGACAAAAGGAGTATTGAATATCAGGGTGTTGTGTTTTTGCCTTTTATTCCTCTAATGGAGTGATAAAAGGCAAACGCATTATGGCATTATAAATAGAGGAAATCCACCTATATAGTCAAGTCAATTAGTAAAACAAAATAGTTGTCACCAAATTTAGTTTGTAATATAGCAAACATTTGCTTTTTCGGATCAAAATACTCTTGCTTTTGGCCAAACCTTACTTTTTTTTTTCTCTCTTTCTTTTTCTCTTTCCTTATTTTTCTCTACTCTATCACTCTTCTCATTATTCTCCTGCGGACTCTTCTCTCACTTTTTCTCACTTTCTCTCTCTTTCCATTCTCTACTTTCTCTCTCTCTGCCACCACTGTCATCGCCTCTATTCTGCCGCCTCCACCTCCTCCATTCTCGCTATTCATCCACCATGTTGTCCTATTCTTTACCCTCTCTCCTGTGATTTTCTCTCAACCGAACCCTAGCTCTTCCATCGCAATTTTCCCACTCCTGCAATTTTCGACCAATCGAAAGCTTCTCGTTGGCATCGTGCTCAGGATCTACAAATAGATCCATAAATTCGGGTAATTTCTCCTTCCAATTCTCGCAATTCATGTTGATTTAGATTATTTTTTTGAATTTTTGTTGTATTTTTCTGATTTTTTGTTGATTTAGGGCTTTTCGTGTTTGTTTCTCGATGATTTATGAGGTTTTCATATTATTTTGGTGATTTTTGGTGTATCTGGGGTAATTTTTGAATGATTTGGATGTATTTATGTTGATTTCTGTTTCGTTTGTGTGTTGATTCAAGTAAGATGTTGCTCGCTGTCAAAACTCGTCGGTACGAAATGAGTGTATTCATACCAGTAGCGCGCAACCTATTATTGACTTGTTGGAACGAATAAGGTCTATTCGTACCCGATAGTAACCCGTTGTTACGAAATGGATTTATTTGCCTGTTACAATTTTAGTGATTTAGTGAATTAAGGTGTGTTTGTGTTTGACTTAGGGGTGCTTTAGGAGTTTTCGTAGCTCATTTCTGGGTGATTTTGTTGTTCTTATGCTTGATTTTAGGGTGATTTGATCATATTTTGGTGAATTTTTGGGGTTTCGTGTATGATCGCTGGTACGATTGGGTATAATCGTACCAGCGTACTATGTAGGCGCAACACGCTGAATTGGAATGTTGGTACGAATATGGTATATTTGTACCGGCATATCATGCATGCGCGAGATGCAAACTTGTTATGTCAATACGAAAATAGTGAGTTCGTACTATAGCTCGTTGGTATAACAGTACGATCATTGTATTTTCGTACTAGTGTACCAATATGTAAATATGTTAGCAAGGTGTGTTGCATTGGTATTATCGGTACGATCTGGTGTATTATACCAGTCTTACCAGGTATGTTGGAACGAATTATTTATATTAGTGTCATATTCTAAATTTTTTTGCTTTAGTTTTGAAAGTACAATGAACATCGTAGATTATTACGTGCAAGATTTTGGGTGAATTTGGTCATGATGTCCTAAAAGATCTCAATAAATTAATGTTTTGGTTGAAAGCATCTATTATTTCAACACGAATGAAATAACACTTACCGTAGAGATTGAGTTGGTGAATGAACAATTCTTAGTGATTAGTGAATGAACAATTCTTATTTGTAAATTATTTGCTACAATTTCTGATTTGTAAACCATTTGCTACAACATTAGTATTATTAGAACGTTTGTTCTAATTGTATATGTTCTGCAATTTATCTAATATAGATATGTAGTTACTTGTAGAGTTGACCATAACAACCGGAACCGCCGGAACCGAACCGAACTGCCGGTTCCGATTTGGAACTGAGAACTGCATCGACGGCGGTTCGGTTCCGGTTCGAAAGTTACGGAATCGAGAACCGCCGGTTCCTTATATTTTTTTTATGTTTTTATCTATATTTATGTTACAATTCATATTTATTTCACCTAAATGTTACATTATAATACATAAAATTACAATTAAACAAGAAAACATAGCAAAAAATGAAAAAAAAAACATAATTTTTGAAGCCCAAAACATGCGGTTCCGATTTGGAACCGCGGAACCGAACCGAATCGAAACTTACGGTTCCGGTTTGGAACCGAAATCGAAGTGTTCGGCGGTTCTGTTTCGGTTTTCTTGGGGCGGAACCGAGAACCGCCGGTTCGGTTTCGGTTCCAGAACCGAACCGAACCGCGGCCACCACTAGTTACTTGGTATGACTGGTACGAATGAACCTATTTCATACTAATAATAGTTTGTACTATGGGTATAAATGATCTATATATCATATTCGTACCAAATTCGAATGTAAATGTTCAAAATCAATTCAAAAGTAAATAGTCCACAAATAATTCAAGTAAATGGTACCTGGTACGATGCTTGATGTACAAACAAATCATTATAAAATTATACATTACACAATATAAATGATACGAATTACATATTTCGTGTAAGATACCCTTCTAAAATGTGGTACGCCGGTACAAAATATAAATTTCGTTACATGGGGTACCAGTTCTTACAACGATACAACCGTACGAAATGATTATTTCATACTTGGGTACCACATCACAAAGTGATATACCGGTACGAAATATTGATATTCGTACCGGATGTACCGAGTTTATTACGTGGTACATTGGTACGAAAACACCAAAGTCATACCTTACCGTTGTAGTGGTGGCGGTGGCGGTGGCGGAATGAGAGGCGGACGGTGGTACGCTGGTACGAAAATACAGTAGTCGTACCTCATTACCGTGGTGGTGGCGGAGGCGGAGACGGTGGCAGATGATGTTAAAAACACAAAAATCGTACATCGCCGCTGCAGTGGTGGTGGTGGTGGAATAGGATGCAGACGATGGTACACTGGTACGAAAATACAAAAATTGTACCTCGCCGCCACGGCAGTGGCGGTGACGGAATGAGAGATGGACTATAGAACACTAGTATGAAAACACAAAAATCGTACCTCACCGCCCCACTGATGGTGGTGGCGGTGACGAAATGGGAGGTGGATGGTGGTACGCTGGTATGAAAATACAAAAATTGTACGCCGCCGTCGCGATGATGGAGGTGGTGGCGGCGGATAGTGGTACGATGGTAGGAAAATACAAAAATCGTATCTCGCCGCCGCACTGATGGTGGTGGCGGTGGCGGAATGAGAGGTGAACGGTGGTGCGCTGGTACGAAAACACAAAAATTGTACCTCGCCGCCGCGGTAATGGATGTGATGACGACGGTGGTGGTGGCAGATTGAGAGACGGACTGTGGTATGATTGTACGAAAACACAAAAATCGTACCTCGTTGCCGCACTGATGGTGGTGGCAGTGGCGGAATGAGAGGTGGACGATAGTACGCTGGTACGAAAACATAAAAATTGTACCTCGCCGTCGCGGTGATGAAGGTGGTGGCGAATTGGAAGACGGACTGTGGTACGAAAACAAAAACATCGTTTCTCGCCGCCGCATTGATGGTGGTGGCGGTGGCGGAATGGAAGGTAAACGGTGGTACGCTGATACGAAAACACAAAAATCGTACCTCGCCGCCGCGGTAATGGAGGTGGTGGCGAATATGGAGGTAGACAGTGGTATGATAGTGGTGGTGGCGGCGGCGGTGGTGGCATAATTAGAGATAATGATGGTAAGCTGATACTAATTTGATTTGTTGAAGGTTGAAGATGATAGAGGAGAGAGAATGTAATATTAGGTGGAAAAATTTAAAAGTAAAGATAAAAAGTCCAAAAACACAAATGTCTCTTATTTATAAAAACTAGATTGCACCCTTGCATTGCACGGTAAAGTGCATTATAAAAATACATAATACATAAATTATTAAATTACAAGAATAAAGAGTAAAGTGTATTAATTGTAAAATTTCAGGAAACAAAGAAGAATAATAATGTTTATATATTAGATTTTAAGTACAAAAATAAGGACATGTTCAGGATTAACAGTAACAAATACAACATACTCCCTCCGTCCCATTATTGTTGGCACGTTTCTTTTGGGCACGAGTATTAAGGAGAAGGGTGTTTAAAGGGTAAAAAGATAGAAAGTGGTGGAGCCCACAACTTTTTGTGAGAGAAGGATATTTCCCAAAAAGGAAACAGGCCAACTTTCGTGGGACGGCCCAAAAAGGAATACAGGCCAACAATAATGGGACGGAGGGAGTATTACATTTCAAACATTACGAAAAACTTCATGTACACAACATTTTCAAAAAATCTAATATATAAACATTAATTTGATACATATCTATTTTTCTTATGTATATGTTGGTTTACCCTAAATGGAACTAGAAAGAAATATCGAAATTAGCATCCGTGCGTTGCATAAAAGAATGTTATATAAATATATGGAATATTTAAATTATTGAATTACAGTATTCAAGGAGAAAAATGTAAATATTATAAAATTACAGCATAAAAAAGAGAATAATAATGTTTATGTATTACATTTTTAGTACAAAAATAAGGTCCTTCTCAGTATTTTAACAATTTAATAATAATACATAGTATTGCATAAACATACGAAAATAAGTATAAATTTGATAATTTTTTATACTTTTGCACAATAATTTTACCAACATACACTCTATCACAATAATTTTATGAATTACATTTTTTTTATAATTTTTAAAGAATTTCAAATTTTATTTTATTAATAAATCAAAATATAAAAGGCTATCCTTATAAAAAAATGCTCGGTTTAAAATATTCATCAAAATTTCAATTATTTCGATAGGAAAAGTTGAATAAAATAATGAGTAACTTTAATGGATAACAACAATCTATTATAAAACTAATATGATTGAGTGTATATTTCGATCAATTTGATATAAAACTAATAAAATAATAAAACAAATACCATTAGAATTACATTTCAATCAGTTTAAGCATATATGAGCAATAAAAATAAATTACAACTAAGATTTGCAGTAGAGTAGGTGAGAACAATGACTAAAAACCATATAATTTTCACATGCTAGATTATACACAAACACCTAAAGATTTAGAAGTCAATACTCATTAACCACTAAATTGGTTTTGGAGGAAAAATGACATTATTGTTAATATAACTACAACTATCCTTTTTAGTATTGGATAGAATAAGTTTATACACAATTATTGTGTTTTACTGACCGTTCGTGATGTGTATCAATTAGGGGTGTCAAAATTCCGGGCTCGGGCTTTTTGGAAAAATCGGACCCGGGCTTGCCCGAAAATTTTTCGGGTTTGAAAATGCGATGCCCGATCCGACCCGAAAATTTTTCGGGCCTAAAAAATTGATGCCTAACCTGACCCGAAACTGTTTTTGTAGTGTAATTTTCCAGGCTGAGCTGGATCGGCCTGAGCCCGCCGGGCTTTTATCCATTTTGGGTCGGGCCTTAAAATTTTTTGGGCCTGAAAATGTGATGCTGGCCCGACCCAAAAATTATTTGGGCCTAAAAAATGAAGCTCAGTCCGGTATGAGAAACTATCAATGATATTAAAATACGATAATAAAATATCAATGATAATAAAAAATGTTTGGGTCCGGCCTTTTTTTGACACCCCTAGACTATCAATGATAATAAAATACGAGAAACTAACATATAAAGTGATCGTGAAATGGGATGCTTTTTCTGACTATTTATTTATGCAATTGTAGTTGTTGCTAATTCATTCCTAAGTTTGACCATGGCGAAGAAACCAGTCAGATACTGCGTGGTAGCTACTCCTATCAATCTTCATTTCTGCTCATCTATACTATCAAACATATTCGATTCTGCAATGAGTGTAAAAATCGAATCTATTCGGTGCGTGAAAACAGGTTGATGCATTTACTGATTCCGCATTCAAGGGTAATCCGGCGGCGGTGTGCCTACTGGAGGAGGAGAGAGATGAGGAGTGGCTGCAAGCGGTGGCGCGTGAGTTCAACATTTCCGAGACCTGCTACCTGACTCGCCTCCCGGACTCAGCTGAGTCGCTAACTGCCGCCCCCAGGACCAGGTTCCACCTCCGCTGGTTCACCCCAGTCGCTGAGGTTCGTACCTTCGCTTTTTTGCCTATGGCGTACGATTTTTTAATGTTTTTCTTAATTCGATGATTCCTCCAGTTTTTAACATATGTTGCCAGATTTATTTACTGATTATAATGTTTTCCGACCAATGTTTATGTGTTAATCTTGTACTTGTTAACAAGTGTACCAAGTTCCAGTGTTATTTTGTCTGTGGATGAGGTTTGCTGCATTTTGAGATGTAATTGTGTTCATAATCTTGAGAACTGAATGTATTAGTAACCCTAGTTGCAAATATGATTGATTCCTAAGCTGGTAATGAGATTATTTTGAAAATCCTATGCCTATTAGGTAGGTTATTCTGAGAAGTATTCTGATCCTAAGCCAATTTTGTCTCCCCTAGTTCGAGTGTCCAGTAACGATGGATTGTTGTTTAAGTTGAAGCTCCGATTATAAGCACCAAAGAATTCCATTTTTCTTCGACCGATGATACGTATGCTCTGGAAGAAGTCAGTTAGCTGGAGGATTTGGAGCATTAGAAATGACTAATGGAATTCCAATATCAGCACTCTTTTGTTTTAGTTGAATGTTTGATATTGAACTGAAATATCAATGGTGATTTGAGTTTGATTATAAACGGAGTAGCACTAACGGACTGTTAAGTAACTTTTTGTTTGCAGGTCAAACTTTGTGGACATGCAACTTTGGCCGCGGCTCATGTTTGCTTTGCATATGATTTGGTGAACTCTGATACGATTGAGTTCTCAACTCTGTCTGGGATTCTGACAGCAAAAAGAGTACCCGACACCAAATTGTCAGATTCATCCATATCTGAGAATGGTAACCTGCCTAATGGCTTCCTCATTGAACTGGATTTTCCAATTGTCCCCATTGTCGAATATGAAGATGCTGTTGAGATTTCAACTATTTGTAAAAGCATCAACGTTGCTTCTGTGGACGAGATCCACAAAACAACAACATCAGATGATCTCCTGGTGCGTATCATTTCATTGTTATATATTCTTTTTGTTGCACCGAGCAGACATTGCTTATGTTCCTGATCTGTAAGAGGTACTATTATGGAAGTGAAATTCTATAAATTAAACTCAATTAATACTTGAAGATGTTAGAAGGTATGACTGAAAAGATCGATTTAGTTTGACTAGAGTGCATACATTGTTTGGTTTTGCAGGTTGTGCTACCATCTGGTGAGGCAATTGTAGAAGTTGAACCCAATTTCGATGAGATTAAAAAATGTCGTGCCAGGGGAATAATTGTTACTGGGCTTGCTCCCACCGGCTCAGGGTTTGATTTCTTCAGTCGTTTTTTCTGCCCTAAGCTAGGGGTGGATGAGGTAATATGCCTAACTCATTCAAACATCTTCATTTCCATCCGAGTTCATTTTCTGATACTTGAGTTACTACAGTTATGATTACCAAAGAAGCTCCGGGGCTGAAAGGAAATCCACAAAAGAGAAATTTATCCCCCTTCGTATTTCATTATCAGCCCCATTCCCACAGTGATATGTAATTAAAATTCAGGAATAAACAGCATCATGAAGCTTATGATAACATATTTAACCACTCTTTGTTCTCTTTACCTAAGATTGATCGATTTTGTCCACATTTATAGGATCCTGTATGTGGAAGCGCACATTGTGCCTTGGTACCCTACTGGAGCAAGAAGTTGGGGAAACATGATTTCATCGCATATCAAGTAAAAATAAGCTTTTCTGTTGCCATGATACACACTCACATAACAAACTCTTCGATGTTAGATACACACTTCATAATACTAATCTTATGCTCTTGAATTAGGCATCGCTGAGAAGTGGCATTCTAAATCTGCATCTTGATGAGAAGAATCAGAGGGTGTTGCTTCGAGGCAAAGCCATCGCGGTGATGGAAGGCTCTCTTTTGGTCTAAATCAGTGTCCCACAATAAGTTTCTCGGTGTGTACTGTACGCTATTTATTGTGTGAAATATCCACATAATTGTGTGTTGTTGTGTGTAGATTGTAATTTGCAAGTGCTATATGCCAGTTTTGGAGTAGCATTTACAACATTTCTACACCTATCTGCTGCTGCTCAAGTCGAGTGTTTACTTGCAATTCAGTTTTGTGTCATTTTTATCTTTTTTTATATTTGAGAGGTAGAAGTAGTCCAACACTCAGGAGATGGAAGCAGTGGTTCACAGAGTAAAAAACTGAATGTGTCATAATTACTGAAATTTAAAGTAGTGTTGCAAATTGTAAAACCTACCAAAAGTTTATGTATTTTTAAGATAATGGATGCTAAAACGAAATGCCAAAAAAAATTTATTTTTTAGTACAACAAAATCTTTTTTCTTTTCATTATGTATACTAAATTTTAAAGTAGTGTTGCAATTGTAAAACCCACCAAAAGTTAATGATTTTTCAGATAATTGATGCTAAAAAATAATTAGCTTTTTTAGTGTAACAAAAAAAAAATTCCTCAATATTTTGAGAAGTTGATATGTTAAAGAAGTATATTATGTGTCTGATTATTTAAATGCTTAATGAATTGACCAAAATAAAAGTGTATAATTTTGTGCAAAAATCGATTGGTAAATTATTTCTTATGCCAATAGATTTTACGCGGTCATCTAATTGGGCTGGGCACAACCCAAAAAAAAAAAGAAAAATGGAAAAGAATTTATGTAATTGGCCGAAACCAACCAAGGGCAAAATAGGCACTTGCAAATGAAAAATATATCGTTGGAGGCAAATATTTCCCGCCATTTACTCCGACTGCTCTCAAAAGTCTCGTTGAAAGTTGAAACTCCAAAGAAACCCTACTGCTACTGAGCTCCACATCCGCGCGAAAATGGAAGGAGAAATTAAAGCAGAATTCACGAAGAACGGCTTCACTCTCGACGACGAGGAAGAGATTCTCCAGAAATGTGAGATTTTTTCTGTTTCGCCGTTTAGTGAATTGAATAATTCGACCCAGAATTCGTAAGATTGCTTTGGTTTTGATTCCAATTCTTTTAATTGTTCAGGTCTGACATTCTGTATACAATACAAGCTCAGCGCGTCGGATATTGTCGCCAACTGGGATTTATACTCAATCAATAGGTTAGGATTTAGATTTCTTTCCCTTATTGGATTATTTGTTCAGTTGTCTTCACCATCACAAAAATAGCGGAGGAATGAACACTTTATCATATTTTCGTACTAGCCTCCTTTGGTTTTCAGATTAGTTTCATATGGCTCATTCACAATTTTGGATGACCCATTTGAGTGATTTAGAGTTGCTAAATTAAATGAAGTTTCGGGGTCTTATTAAGCCTTTAAATAATGGAGTGTTTCTTACTTGTCTTGCTATTTGTAGCAGATTTGCTTACTACTGATTATCCATATTACGATTATTGTATATATAAAATTATAATTACTAAATATCTCAATCTCGGATGAGACCCATGATTGGACATTGCACAAAATTCAAGAACTTACATTTACTATAAATTAAAATAAATGTTCTTTGAAGCTCCAAAGAACATCTGAGTAGTGTAAGGCCTTATAAGATCTTCCACTTATCTGTGTTTACAAGGTAGTAAAATAAATACTGATGCAATTGAATTGAAAACTGAGCCAGGAATTGAATGGTTGGATGGGACATTAATGCTATGATATATGTTTATCTTACTTTCGCAAAATTATGGTTTCAAGAGGAATTTGTATTAGTATTTTTTTATATGATCTAGAATGAGGGTGTGATGGGTCAATGTGTTTGATCTCGCTATTGTAACAGGGGCCTGGACTCTACAGTACGGAGCTCACATATGGGTGCATTTTTAGAGCAGTTACAGAATGAGCAGATGGATAAGGTCCGGGAGAAAGCATCCGGGTTGCATCTGTACTCTAATGATGTAGCCATGTGAGTCTGTGTTCTGCAATTTCAAGGGTGTAATTATTTGTTATAATACACCTACTTTGTCATGTTTGATTTCTATGAGCATCTAGATTAAGTCGACCCACTATTTACTTGCTATTCTCTAATTTACTATTGCCTTTTTGTTTTTTTAAATTTTTATTTAATAAAAAATTTAATTATTTTATTAATGCTAAATTGAAGATACACAAGCGGTGAACAAGATCTCCAATTTCCTACATTGTTCTGGACCTCTACGAATGATGACTTCGATTAACTGAAGTTTTAGAATGTATATTATCTCAATCTGTTTTGTTGTTCATGAACCATGCAATAACCAAAAAAACTTGGGCTCTTGTGTGCATAAATTTTATCTTGGGAATCATCTTTCTTTCTCTATAGTATATTGTTTCCTCACGGGATTTTGATTTCTGAGTAAGCTGCAATGAATATGCAATTTCAAACAGGATATTGAATGGTAACTTTGGAGAAACAGAAGCCATACTGAATACTCCCCCTGATAAGCACACATTATCACGTGAGAAATCATCTGATTCAGCACAGAGGGCAAATAGCATCAAACTTACCTCTGAAAAACCTCTAAAATCAGCGACACCTTTTGGAACAAGAAAGAATAAGTTTGTCGTGCAATTAACCCTTAATGAGAATCCAAACATGCAAACCATTAAAGCTGAGGAGGATGATGCAAATTCTGAAGATGAGATCATCAAGAGAGTACAACCTAGTAAAGAGTGTTCCCTGGTAATTAACAGATCTCAGCCCGAGCCTGGTTGCAGGTTCATGTATGATAGAATTGAAGACAAGGTATTGATAAATTTTTGTTACTTCAATAATTGTAGTTTTCTTTGTTAAAAGGTCTAATTTATTCTTGTGGGATTTAGTTTAATTTCCTGGAAAGTTGCATAAAAAAACGAGCTACTGCTTATGTGGCCTCTGAACGGTACGATGAACCAGTTGATCCTTCTGTTGCTTCTCAGGTAACTTAACTTCTCCACTTGCTCAGGAGAGGTGATAATGATATATCAATTCACTATGTTACAAAATAATGAACTTTGGCATTGGAGGGATAGTTTCTATTAATTGTTATTCTCATGTTCCACTAGCTTTGACTTCATATTAATGTAGTTTCTTTTCTTTTCATATATTACTATATCCCAGAAAAACATTTTTGCTGTTGGCATGATCTGTTGTGAGGAAGAAGGCCGTTTGAAGGAAAAACCCATTTTGCTGCAAAGCAGGTAAAAGGCTCTTCCTTTGCATAATATATATCTTAACTTGATTTTTATGTCACTTTCTTGAAGACTAGTGTGCAACTGCTTAGATGAAAATATTGTACAGACATTCAGTCCATCAAAAAGACAACAAATTTTGTGATTGTGTTTGTACAGTTGTCTTATTGCTGCCTAATAATGTGCCATATGCTGTTTATTGTTTTTTGAAAGTGTCGAGCATTCCGGTGGGCAGCGTGTTCGTCTTGACTTGCAAAAGTTAAACCAGTTTTCTATTTTTCCAGGCCAGGTTGGATTGAGTTTTAGTTAGGGAGCAAGTTTCATCATCAGTTTATGTCTTTGTTGTATACTTGTATATGATATTAATTACCTCTGATTTTGGCTGTTATGTAGGTAGTGGGTGTTGAAGGGCATAATCCTAGTGGACATTGTCTTATTGCATCAAATATTGTCGATTATGTTCCCTTGTCTGTTACTACTGGCGGCGAGGAACATCCTTCTAAGAGACAAGCTTTGGATCACAATCTTCAGCTAGAGAAAGCCTCGCTAGATACACCAGAGGTGTCATTGGTATGTACATTTGCTTCCTCCATTACTTTACATGCTCCCATTTTACTCGTGCCTGTTAATTATATATATATATTTTTTTTTAATGTAGTCTAAACTTCCCATATGTCTTCTCATTGACCTTCTTATATAGATGTATAATTGGCCAGATAGACTAATGATGAGGTCTTTGAGGATTTGTATATTGGAAATTCCATTAAAATGTGTACCAAACTTCAACAATAGTTTGCATTTGTCATAAAGATCACTTGGTTCCAATGGAATTACATACCTAGACTAATATTGCAGCCCAAGAGGCTAAATCAAGATTTTCTGAGATCATCTTTCTTTGACTAATTCAGTTGCAATAATTAGACAATAAATGGAAATAAAAGCTATGAAGGTGTTGTTTTGCAGCATTTTAAACTCTTTTACTAGATTATGACGTTTATTTTTTGGTTAAAATTTGTAATTATATATATATATACACATACATATATATATTATTTGCTCATGCATAAGGTCTCAAGTGTATTCATTTGGCTGCTTCATCTTTCCAACAGATTGTTGCAGCGGGTCCTTTTACTACTAGTGATAATTTATTATTTGAGCCTCTAACTGATCTTCTGGCCTATGCACGGCGAAAGCAACCTCAGTTGCTTGTGCTGGTGAGAACTTCCATACACTCGTTAATTTTTTATCTAAAAATGATGAGGGTGAATTAGAACTAGTGTCTTACTTCATTGTATTCTTTGACAGCTAGGGCCATTTATTGATTCTGATCATCCAGAGCTCACGAAAGGAACCATCAATCAGACCTTCGATGAAATGTTTCACATTGAGATTCTTGGAAAGGTCTTACAAGTCAAATCACATAAAGCCCGTGCCATTTACATGTTCAACTTCCTTGTACTTATGTTGATACTATTGATTGTTTGTATAGCTTCAAGATTATGTCGAGTATATGGGTTCTACAGTGCACGTGATTCTTCTACCATCTACCAGAGATGCAAATCATGATTTTGTTTTTCCTCAAGTGAGCTAATTTTTTAAACCTTTTCTTCTATTTAACTCTAATGCTGAATATTCTCAATAAGATAGTAAACCTGTTACTTTGGTTGTTTCAACAGCCTGCTTTTGATATTGATCCTGCAGATTTTAGTCATCAGGTACATAAGAGCCTTAATGTGCTTCAACTCATATAAATGAAAGTTTTATGGACTCAACTGACGGTTAATGTTTTTTTCCGACAGATAAACAGTGTCTCAAATCCAGGGATGTTTTGTGCTAATCAGGTAACAGTGACAGTAGATACTCTTTCAGGAGCATATGATTAATGTTTGTATTCTTTTGCTACATGTATTTTTTTTTTAAAAACAGTATGTTTTGGGTGTTGGAGGGTGGGGAGCAGCCACATGGGACTGTAACTTTCCTTCGATGGGTTTGCAACTCTTAGTGCTAGAACGACTGATAAGAATAACTACAATTATTGATAGAAATTATTGCCTTGAGAAGCTTCCAGACAGTGAATGATTTTCTTGATAATCTTCTTACAGGTGAAAGTGGCTTGCTGCACAGTTGATATACTTAAACATCTCAGTGCTGAGGAAATCTGTCGAAATCCACAAGGAGGATCGAAGCAGCGGTTGACAAATCTAGCTAAGCATGTATTGACCCAGCAAAGGTATGCTCAAAGTGAATGCTCAGGATTATATTTGGTTTAATTCAGGTTAAACAAATATATATATATATATATATATATATATATATGTATATGTATATATATGTACATATATATCCACCATGCTCTTTCCTTGCCTTCTTTCCTTTTATGTGATGTTATGTTATGTTATTATTCATACCTTTCTTCTATGAATCAGCTTCTATCCACTGTATCCTCCTTCAGAAGATGTTCCCTTGGATTTCTGTCTAGCAAGCAAAGGTCTACACTTTTCATCAATTCCAGACATACTTATATTACCTTCAGACTTGGCTCATTTTGTGAAGGTTAGGAACCTAGCTTCTTTCAACGTACATTTCTTAAATAGATAGCAGCCTGGAAAAATTTAGAAACGACGGGAAAATGCAGAACTTTATGCATAAAATTCTCATTGTTTCTTGAACAGGTGGTCGCTGTTGGAGATGCAAATGAGGGAGAAGAACAGCTCAAGTGTATCTGCATAAATCCTGGAAGACTGGCCAGAGGCGAGGGGGGTGGTTTTTTCGTAGAAATTAACTACAGAGGGGATCCGGATTCCTCAAATGCTTCAGTCATCCGCATATAGGCCTTGTACCATGATTCAGAGACAGATGTCTTCTGGTAAAATAGTGAAAGAAAACAGAAGCCTTTCTTTACCAACTTTTTCTGCAGCTGAATCAGATCTTCTTGTAATGTATAGTTCAAAGATGTCCAATGTATTAATTAATAGGTTGATGCTGCAGATTTAGTAAGCAGTTCAAATCTTGTCGATGGAAAATATTGTCAAATTTATAAAATCTAAAAGTCATCTTGATCTCGAACTTACAAAGTATATGATGATAATAGAGTAGATGTGATTTGTGTATTGCAATCGAAGTTGAGAAGTTCTGTTGGGGGTGTGGGTGTGCGGGGCACGTGTAGTGAATTGTCATTGGTTTCTTCATAATCAATCAATCTGATACAAATATATGTATCTTTTTTGGGCAACCCTATTCTCTTTCGCTACTATATCCATATAAACACATTGCCGAACATAAAACGATAATGTCATAAAGCGTATTTTATTGATTTTTTTCGGCAAAAGATAGGTGTGTTGGCAGTCAGAAATTCATGCGGAGTTTCTCCGGTTGAATTATTAATGTTAGCGACAAGTGATTTTTGAATATTAAGGGGTCGTTTGGTAGGTATGTTAGGATAAGACAAGATAGATAAGGTCAAGATAAATATAGTGAATAAGGGGTGATTGTTAATGTATCTTTTGTGTTTGGTAGATAAGATAGCGTCAAGATAAATATAGTGAATAACAGGTTGGTTGTTTGGTACTATAGTTTAAATTCAAGATTAAGTGGGAAATGACAATTCTACCCCCAACTATAATTAATTATTATTTATAATATTATCTCTCTTTCTCACACTATCTCTCTCTCTACACCAACCCTCTACCGCCTCTCTTTTTCTCTCCCTCACTCTGTTTCTCACTCTCTCCACCACAACAACAGCAACACCACCTCCACTCCATCCCTTCCCCCACCACCTCCATCCCTTCCGCACCACAGTCGACCACACACCACCACCATCCCTTCCGCCACCATCTCTTCCACCACACACATCGCCACAGCCTCCGCCTCCTCCTTCCGCCGCCGCTTCCTTCTTTCTCACTCTTTCTCTCTCTCTTTACCACAGCTGCCGCCTCCTTCTTCCGCCGCCTCCTCCTTCCGCCGCTGTCTCCTTCTTCTTTCTCTCTCTCTACCACAGCTGCCGCCTCCTTCTTCCACCACCTCCTCCTTCCGCAGCCGCCGCATCCTTTTCGAAGAGCGACTTCCGCCGCCTCCTTCTTCGTTCATCTCGTTAGACGGCGGTGAGAAATGAGAGGGAAGAGATAAAAGAGGGAGGGTAATAATGTCATTTCAAGACTTTATCTTGTTTACTGTTGAATCAAGTCTGAATAAACCGACCAATTTGGAGAGATTGGTAGTCTAAAGAGGAACAATGTTTTAAGCCCGGGCCGTCTATAGCCCGTCTATAAACACGGGCCAAGCTTAATCCATATCAAGGATACCAAACACCTGATAAGGCCAGATATGTATCCTATCTAGGCCTTATCAGGGCTACCAAACAGAGCCTAAAGGTGTTAACCCACTTTAGAATTGAAAATGAATATATATATAGAGGGATTAGTTAGTATGAAAATAATTCCTACCTTGAGAACCATACTTAAATCTATATATATAGTCATGTTTAATAAGATTCATGCTTTTTTGCATAAACAATAATGCTTATATAAAATTATGCCTAAATCTATATATATTCATGCTTCAAATAATGACAATCATATAAAAATCAATGGTTTAGATTAGTTCCTAGTTCCCACACTAGGACTAGGGGTGAGCATTCGGTTTGGTTTTGATCTAAACCAAACCAAACCGAATAAATTAAAATTTTAAAAATTAAAACCAAGCCAAACTAAACAAACCGAATTAACCAAATTTTTAAAAATTAAAACCAAGCCAAACCAAACAAACCGAATTAACCAAATTTTTAAAAATTAAAACCAAACCAAACCAAACAAATTGAATTAACCGAACAAAAATATGTTATAAATATTGTATCCAAGATTAACAAGAATATGTTCTAATACAATAAAATAATAATATTTTAAATATCATAATTCAATGGGAGGGAGTGAAGAGCAAGATAGGTTTCAGAATTCAGAGTTCAAAGTTCAAATGTGATATTTTAGTATAAATTGTATAATACTAGTATTTGAATTAAAAATTAATATATATATATATTATATAAATTCGATTTTCGGTTTGGTTTGATTGTTAAAGTATCAAACCAAACCGAACCAAATAAATCAAAATTTTTAAAATAAAAATTGAACAAACCCAACCGAATTCTATTTTTCGGTTTGGTTTTTTTTGCTCACCCCTAACTAGGACTAGTTTCTATATGATTCAATACCTATAATATATATATATATATATATATATATATATTGGGTACTAATATGTGTATTCTATTTTAAAAAAATCTAGACAAACTTTGGATGTAAAATGTAATATTCCCTATTAAAAAAATAAAAGTAGTATTAAACCCAACCACGAACACTTCTGTAATGGATAAGTGAGAAGGCCCATAGAGGCCCAAATAGTACTTTTCTAATTTCCATAGATCTAAAGATTTTTGTAAAGGCGCCACTGCGAAAACCCTCCCCCTTCTGCCGAAGGCGCTCACTTTTTTTTTTGAACAAAACCCTAATTTAGGGGACTTTCTCTCGCAACGATGAAGCTCGTCAGGTGAGTGTTTTCTTCTTCGTATTCTGCTAACACGCTTTGATTTGTTGGTTTTACGTTCGATGAATTGTTAATGTATGACTTTTTGTTGTAATTCGAGCAGGTTTTTGATGAAATTGAACAACGAGACTGTGTCTATTGAGCTAAAAAATGGCACTGTTGTGCACGGCACCATCATCGGTTCGTCATTTTCTCTTTGCCTCGTTTTTTTTTTTTACTTAATTGATTCAAAAATGGCGCCGTCGAGACCATTTACCCTTTCTTAAAAAAAAATACTTTTGTTTCTAAATTTTTTGTGATTTTTTCTGCTACTGGATTTCTTTGTTTCTTTCACTATAAATAAATATAGCCGGTCTTTTTTTTAGGTGGGAAATGCTGTTGGACGATAGTTTATTCTGGAATTGGGGTTGAAGTAATATTATTTTGGGCATTCTGTATTTCATATATTCAAGTAAACATGCTAGGTTTTGGTGTTAGCATGCCAGTAATGAATTGTAGGTCTTATATGTAAGATTTACAGTAAATTTGCTTTCTGATTTGTTAAAAGTTAAGATTGCTAGAATCAGGTGATAAGTATCTGGGGGTGTTCTGGGGGTGTTGAAGTGAGTAGTTGGTTTGGGAGTCATGATTTGATTTATCTAACTAAATTGTGTGTGTACTAATGTACTGTAGTATGATATTTTAAACCAAATTGAATATTGAGAAATTGGTCCTAGACTTAGGAATTAGACATGCCATTGTTTATCTTAATATTGGAGCATTTCAAGTAGGCCGTAGTTTCCTACTTTGCATTCCGGTTGTTGAATGTTTTTTAAACTATATCTTTAGTTTCTAATTTATGAAATAACTCGTGTTTTATGTGGAAAATATCTTGAGTTTCCAGTATGAGAAATTCAGTAGTAGAAGTCGCATTTGATGTGTCAAGAGATCAGAATTTTAAGTCAGTGCTGTTCCACCTGCTAATTTTATGCACGCCTCTACCCCATTTGATGTTCTTAGTTGCTCATCTTTTAATGCATTGCTGAACTCTTATTTGCCATAGTTGTGATGTATTTATCATTGAATGAAATTTCTTCTGTATTGTGTGAGGGTTATTCATTGTATCTGATATAAGACTAGTCTGCACTGTAACATTTTTTATTTAGATGAATCATGAAAGTGATCTTTCAGCTAAATACAGTTTTGCTTTACAAGTTTAGAAAATACAGAAATTGGACTGCCGTTTCTGACTCTAATTGTTCCTTATTATAGGTGTTGATATCAGTATGAATACTCACTTAAAGACTGTAAAGCTTACTTTGAAGGGAAAGAATCCTGTGACTATGGATCACCTGAGTGTGAGGGGTAATAATATTCGTTATTACATCCTTCCTGATAGCTTGAACCTTGAGACATTGCTAGTGGAAGAGACACCTAGGGTCAAACCCAAGAAGCCAACTGCAGGTATGAAAATACTCGATGCTTGTTTTGAAATTGTAATCGATCTTTTCTTCTACTAGTGTCTAAATTTAATCCTTTACTCTATGATTTCAGGAAGAGCTCTTGGCCGTGGTAGGGGCCGTGGTCGTGGGCGTGGACGTGGTAGAGGCCGCTAAGCATTGCTCCCATCATCTAATTTTTTTTCCGGCCTTCTGTTATGTAAACATCTGTATTAAGAACTAGCTAGAGGACTTGAATGTGATTGTTGCATCGTTTACAGGTAAAGATCGTTTCAATCTTAATGACTAAACCTGACCTATACAAGGTTTGGCGTAATTGAGATCATGTATGGCTTTCTTTTTTATGACTTGGGTTCTGATTTTGATGTCTATCACCACGCATTTAGAGCTATTTTTTCTTTCATTATTCCTCTAAAACACCCGTTGCCAACTGCATTTGATTCTCTTAAAACGTAGGAAGAACGTATGCTTTACTCTATTCTGCAGTTGAAATATTTGAGATTCCCAAATTATTTTATTACTGTTGACCCAATGTAAATTGTTCGGAATACATGCTTGATATTTTCCTAGACCTAGATCTATGACAAGAGACCTAGACAGGTTTTGTTTGGGGGAGTCTTGTGTGAGATGGTCTTTTGGTGAGACGGGCCACCGTGAAACGGTCTCCCACAAGTTTTTTATCTTTCTTGTATGTAATTGTATTTATATGGCACATGTGATGGAATTGGATGAACATGTAATGTAGGTGAGCTGTAAGATGAGGACATGAATTGGTTGTATATATTAAGTCAAGTCATATGAAGATATTTATTTATACTTGTGTTCGATTTTAAGATGGTGCCGGCTGATCTCATTAATGCTCTTTGTGCTTTGGATAAGGCCCCTATTGTTTGCCAATTCTAGCATTTTCCATTAAAAATTTGGATTTGGATCGCTCTCCTACCGACCTTGTCTTATCTTTTATTCAGTAGTATAATTGAATGGTGAATGTAGAACTATGATGTAATGCAAAATACATTTGACGTGTATGGATGATTCAAGAATAGAAAATTTAACACGGTTTGTGATTGAGGATCTCGCGAGGGTAATTTATATTTACAAATTTGTTGCTAGGACTCTAGCATTGATATATAGTATGAAAATATGGATAAGTGTTTTAGGACTTGTTGAGTGTTTTGGTGCGTCGTTTTTCACCAAAAATAAATCTGACACTCGGTCAGTATGCCCACACTGCACAGAACAGTGGCAAGCAAGATCGTCTCCCAAAGGATCGGCGAGAATTTCCCTAATTTTCAATCTGCCAAAACACTTATAAACGAAAATTAAATAACAGATTTTAGAGTTTAAGAACAAAGAAACTAAATTAACTAATTAGCAAGAAATTTGAATTTAACAAATATTAAAAGCATTCTGGTTTCCAATTAATTTCACCCTAGCTTGATTATCCGATCATCGACGCAATTATAACTTTAATTCATACAAACAAACTGGTTATAACCACCGAAGACGCTTCTGACGCGATCTTATCTCTCCTTAGCTTCTCGGTAATCAGGAAGACGCTTCACCAATTACTTCTCTAATCGACTGACAACCCTAGAGACGCTCTATGGATTTAATGAGCCGGCAGCATTAACAACTAGAGAGACCCGATTCAAAATCAATAAACTCTGACGCACGATTATTAAATTAAGACTGCTATTCCCTTGATTCTGAAGAATCAATTTACCACAAATCAAATCTAAACCACAATTACGGATGGCCGATTTAATTGGCCACTAATTAATTACGATCCACTAAATATTTGCAACTATCTAGCAGAATCGAAATAATTAACAACATTAAACACAGAGAATCACAGATGCTTGCATAAGAATTAAAGGAGAAAAACCAAATTAGATCTCACAAAATAAATCACACTAGGGCTTCCTTAATCTTCACCGGAATAAAAGTGTTTAGCTTGAATTCATAGACAAATTAAAGCTAAAAGTCATGGAGAAAATAGAAAATATCGGTAGGAAGAAGAAGGAGAAGTAGAAAACGTAAAAACCTTCTTTTTGGTCTGCTCCCTAATGGGTCTATTTAAATACCTAATAAGAATTATGTTAATAAGGAAATAAAATCTCTAATTCTAATCTAACTAGGAAAATAATAAAATAAAGATAAAATCCTACAATTAAGAGTCCATGGCCCAAAATTATGAAGTAATCTCGTGCACATCCCATAATCACATCCAAATCAGCTTCCCAAACTTTCCAAATGCTGACAGCTTTCAGCTCCAGTACGCAGCAGGCGGTATGCCCATACTGCCCGATTTCGGCACATTCCAGAACTTTCTCTCAACCTCTTTAAGGCTTCAAATATCCTCTAAAATCATGCTTATTCCTCCAAATTAAGATCAAAACCTACAATAGACCAAGAAGCATGCAATTAATTCCATAAACGTGATTAAATAGACATTAAGACCAAAAATGACGCAAAATTACTCCAAAATATATGATCAAAACACGCCCAATCATGTCTTGTGTGAGATCATTTCACGATGAGATGAGTTGAAGATTATGATCCAAATTTGTATTCAACGGTAGTTCTTAATTTGAAATGTTTGATTGAATGAGTTTGGATTTAGATCTTTATCATTTAATATATGTTGAGATTGCTAATCATGATCAAAGTTGTAATTTTAAAATAAATTAAAGTATAAGGTTTTAGTTTTTACAACTGAATTTTAGGGACCTAAACCAATGAAAAGTTAAAGCATATGAATTCAATATACAAAAATTGAAATTGCAAAAACTTAGTGTCCATTTTCCAAATAGAAATTATAGGGACTCAGTTCAAAAAAGTCAAAACTAAACCCTCAAAATAAATAATTTGATGGTTGCATCATTCTGCAAATAATATATTTTCACTTTGAGTGAAAATATATTATGCATTATGATAACACAATTATAAATAACAAGCATACAATTTTGATATTATCTTATGCGCATATAATGTACAGATGTACAAATAACGAAAACAATAAATGCTACTCATATATCTAATTTATTACATACTGCAAGAATAGAAAATATAACACAATTCATTACAAAGAATGTAGTATTTCTCAAAAAAATAATGGAGTACAAAGAATGTGATGCAAACAAACCTATACTAATATCTCGCCTATAAATTTTGATTATTCCAAAAAAAATCTGCAGGCCAAACAGGCGACGAAACGTCATCGTAAAAGTCGTCGTGGGGTCCACTTAAAATCTCTTCTGGAAGCCTTACGTGTTAAGATCAGAATCCAGATTAGCATTAGCAGCGTACATCCCTCTCTTAATGCCAATGGTTTTAAAATTTCTTAAATAAAATTCACAGTCCGCGAGAGCGAGAGAGAGAGAGAGAGAGAGAGAGCATTTCACACCATTATCCGAAACAATCAATTCGGGACCCGACAAAGCAGAAGATCTTTTGCTGTAAAATAATAGAATTTTTTTATATTGCCCACCTTATATACATCCCCTTTCTCCAATTTCGAGAGGGCAGCGGTAAAAGGCGATTCCGGAATTAGGGTTTTAGTCTGTTTCAGGTGCGTTTCTTCTGCTCTGCTCTTTGCTCAATTTTTTGTTCAATTTTTATGGATTATGTTCGAAATACAGTGCCTTGGTTTATTGGCATTGCGCATATGCGACTTTAAAGTATTTTATGTGGCCCAATTTTTGTATGCGAGAAGTATGTTTGCTAGTATGTGAGTAGAATTTTGTCCTATTTTTCTCATTTTTGGTTTTTGTGACAGTTGAATATGTACCTTTTGTTTCAGAAAGAGAGGAAGTTAGAATTGTTGCTATTCATTTGCTTAGGCAGTTAGGCTTCCAAAGTAGCATGTTAGAAGATGGACTGCGTTTGTCAAAGCAAGAATTTGCATGTAGCTGCCTGCCAAACTCTTTATATGTAATGACTAGATTAAGCCCTAAGATTTTGTGTTGCTGTCGAAAAAATTGCTTCTATGTTTATATAAAATCTTATATGTATGAGCTCAAAATGGGACTCGTTGTGTACTCTTTTTCTGAATTGCTTTTCCTAGAGGAGCAGAATGCCCGCTACGCTAAAGTTGCATCTTTCTTCAATTAATTGGCCAGTTACAAACTTTCTCTACTAAATTTAAAAGAGCAAATGTATCACCTGCAGATTATTATGCTGAAACATAAATTTTTTTAGTTGATTATCTCATAAATGATTGTATAAGGTGTTTTAGACTTCATGTGGCTAAAACTGCAACACTACCTCACAATCACATGCATTACCAGAAGATATTTATCTAACCATCAACAAATTTGAGAGCAATAACCTGTTTTGGAGCTTCATTACCTTGCTAATTTTGTGTAAGCCTACATCGTTACTTCTTTTTATGAGAGTGTGAATTGACTGCTGAGTGAGAAAGGGGCACAAAGTGGGGCATTTTCCATGGTTGCTAAATTACACCTTAGGAAAGGGTTTTATAGTCTTGCATAACAAACACATCTACAGTTGAATGACTTTATAGTCGCTTAAGTAATTTCTTTTGTGTTTTTCTATGATATTATCTCAGCTTCTTTACCTTCATCCATAATTCACCTTTCCTTTTTCAGATGGTAAAAAAACTTTAAAAATGTCGGTTTCATCAGTTGATAGTATGGCATCATTAAGCAGCGATCTTTGCTACGACATACTAAGGCGTCTTGATGGTGCTACTTTGGCCATTGCAGCCTGTACTTGTGCTGCATTCTCTTCTATTTCAAAAGAAGAGAGGCTATGGGAAAACGTATGCTCTTCTATGTGGCCTTCAACTAGCAGCAATGATGTCAAAAATTTGATATCTTCAGTCGGTGGGTTTAAAAAGTTTTATGCAGATTGTTTTCCCCTCATAGTAAACAAGGAGGTTCCTGAATTTCACTGGAACGAGTACTACGAGTATCCTCAAGAATGGACTGAAGCTGACTATTATGGTGATGAGGATGAAGTAGAAAATATTTCACCATCAGATTTTGTGTCTATTGTGGATATTATATATAAAGATAAAACAGTTTGTTCAAAAGTCCTCTGGGGTATTCCCTATGCAAATGGTTCTAGTGGTTGGTTTTACAACTGTCCTTTTCGTATTGATCTTCTTGCAAACTCTGCACGAGACGACGAGCCATCTGATGACATTGTGCTCTCACTATCTGATGGCCTGCCTCTAAGTTGGTCGATTGAAAGAGAGAGAAAAGATGGAAAACTCTGGCACGATCTTCGTGATGGAATCAGGCTTAGTTGGATTCTAGTTAACAAAAAAACGAAAAAGACTGCCAATCTCTCCAGTTGGAGCCCTATAGGAGGACAAAGACATTGGCCTACAGACAAAGATTTCTTGATACGCTTCGGTTCAATTCTTCCTGCTAAAGATATTCTTCCATGTCAAGTAGTGGAGTGCATCCTTATCATGAAGTTCAAAGTGGTCCTAGATGAGGATGGAAGTGCTCACACCACTCTCAAATTGTCGGAACTAAGCATGCAACTCGGAGACATGGAAGGTTCTCATGTCAACGGAAGAAACAGTTTGCTCGTTCTGAAAGAAGCCCTCAACTGTCCTAGGAGCAAGAATTACAGCGAGGCCCTTGAGTCGTGTCACTTGTACTCGAAAGTCCAGAGCGAGCTCAAGGAAGAGAAGATGAGATACGAAAACAGGTTAGATACACTTTGGATTTTAGGAAGTATTGCTGCATGCGCTACATTTTGTTTATACTGCTTGTGAAAATCTCTCAATCTCCTTTCGGTGTGTTTGTTATGAAAACGCAATTTTGTTTGCACATATAGTTTGTATCTTTGTCTTCCCTTGGCATGCAATGATTCTTCTGCATTGCTTGTATATTAAGGCGATGAGTAAATTATCCTCAACTGCATAGTTCAAAGAGTAAATCAAATGTTGCTAAAGTTGATGTTTACTTTAATAGGCTTCTCGATTATGCTGTAATTGTTTACCTGCTATGTTACAATTCTCATGGTTTCGATCTGCATCTGATCTTTTTCGATTCTTGCAAACTTGTTTGGTTTCGTATATTATGTGGGATCACTTAGTGGGAAAGGTTGAATAGCTTCTTGATGCTTGATTAGCTTTCTTTCTTACCTCTAGATTTATACCTTATTTGCTTCCTACACGCACACACACACACACACACACACACATCACACACACACATGCAATGATGATTTGGTACTCCATTGTTACCTATTTGATGTATTGTTAGCATAGCACAGTTATAGTTAAGGTTTCATCTGGTTCATTTGATATTGCACACAATCACACACATTCTAGGTGCTCGGTTTAGTCGACTTGGTGCAGCATCTGCAAGACTGTACTTGTTTTTTTAGTTGACTTGGTGTAGCATCTACGAGATTGAACAATTTACGTAACATTATAGAGATTACTGCTGCAGTAAGATTGATCTGGGTTAGGCTCTATATTTCTCTCTGATGCAAAAAAAGAGAAGTTTACTTATTGATCTTAGAATACTAATATGGATATGATTTTAGAAAATGAGGAAATTCGTAAATTTTAAGGAATATAAGAACACATCTAATTTCATAAAGTTAATTTGAACTTCAATAATATTACATGTCTATGACGAATAAATGAATGACACGTTATTTTAAATACTATCTGATAGTATTCTAAGATTTGTAATTATTTGATACAAAGAGATTCGAAAATGATGATCTAAATGGTGTTCGAATGTCTAAGGTGTATTATGTAAGAAGTTTTGCTTTTTTTCTTTCAACTTTATACATTTAAGTGTGTGTGTGTGTTTTTTTATTTTTTTTTTTTTTTTTTTTTTTTTTTTATCGCTGCAGATTTCAACATGAGATTGTTAATCAAATTTACAAATACTTAATATTTTCCGGACATTACGAATAAACTTATATTATAAATTCACAAATATGGAGATCGAATTTGTACTAAAATTTCAATACCACAGTATCCTTAGTGTTATCACAAAAATGCGAAAATAGTTTTACAATCGCAAAACTGCCAATAAATGATGGAGAAATTATGCACTGTGAAAAAAAATAAAAAAAAATTGAAATACCTTCCCAATATAATTTCTATATTAAAGAAAATAAATGCATGCATATAGGGCGAGAATTGAACATAAAGTCTTCGCTTCGGCCCTTGCCACAATTACTCTATATATATACTAGTATATTTTTTCAAGCAAATTTAAGTGGGTATTATACTACTAGTCTTTCAACTTCAGAATATTCCCAGGATACTTTAAATCAAATTTGGACCCATTTATATAAATTAAATTAGCATAATCTAGCACGTAGTACTTAGTATATTAATATCGCTAATCGATAGACATGTGTTAATGTTTTAGTCAGAATAGAAACATTTAGGAATTAGGATATATCATAATTATATGAGATTAGGTGTCGGTGGATGTAGCATAATAATGGAATCGATTTATTATAATTGGGATTAAAACAGTGCATGTGATATAATTGTTTCTCAAAAGTCAAATATTTTTGCTATGAATTTAGTTGGTGCGATGTTGCATCAGCCCACTAAAAGTGGATGAAACATTCGAGGAGGAATTTTTTTGTCTAAATACGAAGACTTATTGATGTATATGTATCCATATTTGAGGTCACAATTGTACGTGGTTTACGTTGGGTGATATTCAAATTAGTTATTTTTTGAGGGAATATTCAAATAAGTATAAAATTAATTAATCCATCAAAATAAAATGATAGATTAGTTTATAGTATTATTTTTGTATCTATCAATCTTATCATCCAAAGTAACATTATTTAGTAATTCATAATTTAATCAGTTTAATTAAGGTTTAGTAACCCAAGTGTTTATAATTAGTTTAATTAAACTAATTGATTAAATAATTAAGAGAACTAACAGCCGCATGGTACGGCAGCCGTACCGGAATGCGGCTTCGTGCTTTATTGTATTGTTTAATCTTCTCATAAAGTTCACAAGGAATTAAAGAATTCGTTTAATTTAATATCTAGTGTGAAATTTCATTTAAATTTGGAATTTGTCACAAAAAGAATTTAACGTGTCGGCAGAGTATGAATGTCACGCTTCGTTCCCCACGTCTTTCCTCCATTTTCTCTCACACTTTTTTCTACCTGCGTTTCTTCCGCTCATATTCCTCAACTTTCAAATTTTTTTCTTTTCTATTAGTACAATTTTATCACTATATTTTTATTTTTATTTTTTCATTTTTGATTTTATATTTCCTCATGTAGAAATTTTATTAATAAATGGAATCAGTGAACAAATATGAATATATTTGACTAGATAAAATATAAAGTGACACAATTATTCTAAAGAAAATTATCAATTCAAATTTAATTGCACGATAAAATGTCAAGTGACAATTTGAATCTAATCGCACGATAAGGACGACTACACCCAAAATCACCTCTTGAACTTTTATTCAGCATTTAACTTAAAATGGGGATACGAAAGTGATAAATTTTTTGAATTATTATTATTATTAATAAATAAAAATGGGAAATTTGCGGCGTCAGAGATGAAATCACTGAAATGGGCAAAACCGCTTTGCCATGAATGTTTGTCTTAGTGACAGTCCCCACCACCTCCCTCCTTTCTTCTCTCTCTAGTGCTCCACTCTCTCTCTCTCTCTCTTGATGTGAAGCTGAATGCGAATATGCCCCATTACCATTAATTAACCAAACTTCTTCAATCCACTTCTGTACATGCGCGCAGTTTGGTCCACAATCATTTGTTCTCATCTTGTTCTCTCTCTCATCATCTCACACATCATCTCATTTCTTGTTTTCTTCTGTTAACGACTCCCACCTCAGAGAGAGAGAGAGATACAGACCATCCAATCAAAACCCTTTCCATATTCGAAGTGGGCTTCTGCTCTGCACGGTCAGAAAACCATCTCTCCGAGCAAGAGCAAGAGCAAGAGCAAGCCATGAGAGAGAAAGAGCACTAAAAACATAATGACCCACATAGATTTTCTCAAGAAATTCAAGTTCTTGAAACCTCAAGAAACCACTCCTGCTGTTCTTGGATGCTTCGTTTTCAGTCTCAGCTTAATCTTTTCCCTATTTCTACTGGATTACAGAATCCTTAATGGGCAGTTACAGTTTTTGAGTTGGTCCAAATCAAATGGTTCCATACCAGAATCAGGAAGAGTGGGATTTCTTGAAATTGGTGGTGAAAATTGTGACATATTTCGAGGAAATTGGGTGTGGGATGAGAGATATCCGCTTTATCAATCCCAAGATTGCATGTTTATGGATAATGGTTTTCGATGTAGTCAAAATGGTAGGCCTGATAATTTCTATACAAAGTGGCGATGGCAGCCTAAAGATTGCAATTTGCCCAGGTTTTTTTCCGAATTATTTTCCTTTTTTATTTTGTGCTATTTTGGTTAATTGTGTTATGATTATTAGTTTTGAAGTTTGTTTGTGGGCATCAAACAGTTTCTTGATTTTTGGCTGCTTCTGAAGAAAAAAGGGATTTGACTTCTATTGCTCGTTTGTTATGTTTGAATATTGATGATGGAAAAAAAAAAAAAAAAGATTTCTTGGTGATAGAGTGGAAGGTATAATTGATGTATAAAAGATTTCCATGTAGTATAAGCTAAAAACCGGATTTTTTGCCATTGTTTAGGATATAATCTTTTGCAATGAAATGAAGGAAAAATGTGAAGAAGATGAGGTTTCTGTTAGAGATATACTAAGACATGATTAATGGAAAATTAGGCTAACTTGTGATTCATCTCAGTTTTCCTGCAAATTATTTGTGTTCATGTTGATGAAAGAGCTCTGTTTTGATTCTTTATTCGTTTAATGGGAGCAGATTTGATGCAAAAACAATGCTGGAAAAACTGCGAGACAGGCGAATAGTGTTTGTTGGAGATTCTATTGGTAGAAACCAGTGGGAGTCTCTTCTCTGCATGCTCTCTTCCGTGATCCCTAACAAAACTTCAGTGTACGAAGTCAACGGGAGCCCGATCACGAAGCATTCGGGCTCGTTGATTTTCAAGTTTATGGATTTTAATTGCACTGTCGAGTACTACAGAGCTCCGTTTCTAGTGTTGCAGAGCCGAGCACCTGCAGGGGCGTCTGAGAGCGTGAGATTGACTCTGAAGCTCGATCAGATGGATTGGAGCTCCTCAGCGTGGAAAGGCGCGGATTTGCTTGTTTTCAACACGGGGCATTGGTGGAATTATGAGAAGACCATCCGAGGGTAGATCTCTCTTATCTCTTGCCTTATAGTTTAAGCTCATGTTTAGATTGACTGTACATATAATTGGGTATGTAAAAGATTACATGATCAAACAAACTCAGAATTGTTCGATCCATCAGTGTATTCTTTGATGGTGGATATATTGTGTGCTTTAGCAGGGGATGTTACTTCCAAGAAGGGGCCGAGATCAAGATGGAGATGAGCGTGAAGGATGCGTTTCACAGGTCAGTCAAGACTCTGTCGGACTGGATAAGTCGTGAAGTGAATATGTCGAAGGCTCATCTAATCTTCCGAGCCTATGCTCCAGTTCATTTTAGGTACTCAACTGAAATAATACAGACTAATCCACCACGTATTGTGTTGAATCGAACAGTTTTGAACTTGTTTGATCATGTAATCCTTCTGTTATACAGAGGCGGAGACTGGAGGAATGGTGGCAGCTGCCATATGGAGACACTACCTGATTTGAACTCCCCGCCTTCGACTTCTGAGGAGTACATCGAGTACAAAACTGTAGTCGATGGCTTATCGGAGCATCTGAAAGCGGGGAATATAGAGTTACTAAACGTGACTGTGATGACATCTCAGAGAAAAGATGGCCATTCTTCCTTGTACTATTTAGGGCCAGATGGGGGACCGGCCGCCATCCACCGGCAAGACTGCAGCCACTGGTGTCTCCCCGGTGTGCCCGATTCGTGGAACGAGCTCCTCTATGCAATGTTCCTCAAACGACGGGTTTCTCATGGCCGCGTCTGACTAGATGATTACGGAGATGCCTGTGCAAGATTCACTACTCGTCTGAGTAGTGAAAAACATAGCAAAATTACGAGGTAGATTCCATGGATGTGCTGTTTCTAGAGATATTGCAGCAGCTTTGGGACTCAAAAAGCACTGATTTTGTTCTAGGGCTTCAAGTATTTGTAGTTAGATAGATGGATCACATATATACAAATGTAAAGATAGTATTTTCTGTTCTTGCATTTAGCAGATTACAAACATTTTCAGCATATACGAGGGAAAATTGTATTTAGGAGCTCAATTTTTCAGCAAAATGTATAAATGAAAGCTCTGATTTTGTTCAATTTTTTAGCAAAATGTACAAATGAAAGCTCTGGTTTTGTTCAATTTTTCAGCAAAATGTACAAATGAAAGCTCTGATTTTGTTCAATTTTTCAGCAAAATGTACAAATGACAGCTCTGATTTTGTTCATTGTAATCTTCATAAATCTCTAGAATGGACACTTTTCCTGCTAGAGAGAGAGAGAGTATCATGATACCCACACATGTCTGAGATAAAAGAAGCTATTATTAATTTCAAATTATGATTCCACCGAACAAGAACTGGAAATTATTACAGAAACTGAAATTTAATCAAACTAATCATCAAAAGGGTACTGCTCATACCTAACAATACAATCAAAGAGCTCACCGCGGCCGCCGATCCGGCCGTCGCAGCTCGCGAGCATGGCGGTTTTGGCGGCGGCGAGGCAGTCGGCGCAGTCCGAAGTCGTGAGAGTTTGGTTGCAGGCGGCGTGGCCGTAGGCGAAGGCGTTGGGGTAGGGAGAGATGTTGCGGAAATCGTAGCTCCGGCGCGACGGCGTGGTGCTCTGCAATTCGGCGAGAACGTAGGCCAGACTGATAGTGAAAGGGTCACCTTTGGTGTAGGTGCCGGAGTTGCAGAGCACGCTTTTAACGGCCGTGTTGGGCTTGCAGGTGGAGATCCGGCAGAGAGAGAGCAGCAGAATCGACGATAGCACGGCGAGAATTTGAGTGTTCGATTTGGGATGAAGCGCCATTTTTGGTTATCTGGTGTCGTTGTTCTTGGGAAGGAGAGATGTTTGTGAAAATGTCTCAATGAGATTATTGGATGATTCGCCCATTTGTTGACTATCTGTTTGTCTTGTTTGCTTTGGCCGGACATGCCATGTTTATTATAACAATAAACTCCATTGAGGTAGGTGAAATTTGTACTTATATAATTTACATATTATATTTTTACTAGTAGGTAGCCCGTCGGAATTTGACGGGAAATAATTTTATGTTTTAATTTATATGTATATATTTTAAAAATAATTTTTTATCTTATTTAAAAGTTGTGATATAGTTCGCATTAATTATTAATCAAACTTAGAAAATTAATTTATTTCACGTATCTAAATTTATAATTATGAATGATAATGGATCGGGTATACTCAATCATTATGTATTTTCTAATGTCCGTCCTAATCTCGGTTAAAATAGTGACTTTACTGTATTCATCTCAAATCTGTTGAGTAATATTCGATAAAAATATGAACTCTCCAATTAAAATTAGTAAAAATCTTTTTTTTTTATATTATTTGAACCGTCTCACTGGTTTATGCTAAATTACTTGATAAAAATCTAAACAAAGTCAATATTAATTAAAATTTGTAAAAATTATTCTTTTTAAGTATATTTGAATCTTCTCGTTGGTTTATACTAAATCGATATCTCTAATCTTTGTCAAAATACGAAAAAAAAAATGTTTACATCTTCAAAATAATATTAATTAAAATTAGTATAAATCATTCTTTCTATGTTATTTGAACCGTCTCGCTGGTTTATGCTAAAATACTCGATAATATAAACAAAGTTAATTTTAACTAACATTAGTAAAAATCCTTCTTTTTAAGTATATTTGAACTGTCTCGTTAGTTAATGTTAAATCGATATTTATAATCTTTGCCAAAATGCAGAAAAAAATATGTTTACATTTTCAAGTTTTTTTGTTCTTTTCTTTAGTTATCTATCCCACATTTGATTCAATGTATATATTTTATAGAAAACACTAATCGAATTTTTAGAAAAACATGAATGAAAAATAAAAAGGATTCCATATAGACATGTTGATTAAATATATTTATTTAGTCTTCATAAGGATTTTCATTTACATATTTTCTATAGTTTATTATATATGAATTAAGAATGTAAAAAATAAGGGTTTATGAGAATGCATTCCGAAATTGTTATTATTTTAATATGTATAATACAATAACTTTATTGTACATATTTGTCTCAAACCCGTTGGCTAATACTCGATAAATATCTGAACATTACAAAGTTAATATTAACTAAAATTAATAAAAATCATTCTTGTTATGTCTATTTGAACCGTCTCGTTGGTTTATGCTAAATTGATATCCTTAATCTTAGCCAAAAGCCCAAAAAGATAAAATATATAAATTAATATTGCACAAAATACATAGTTTAAGATAAATAGAAATAGCGAACAGTGGGCGTTATCTGTTAATGATGTCTCTATTATACTTCCTCTCTTGACCTCTGATATACACAGACCTGGTGCGCTGAGGGTGTTGTCATGTTTAATACTCGATAAAAATACGAACACTACAAGTAATATTAATTTAAAATAGTAAAAATCCTTCTATTTAGTGTTATTTGAACCGTCTCGTTGTTTTATGTAAAATTATTCGCGCGATAAAAATATGAACAAAGTTAATATTAATTAAAAATAGTAAAAAACCTTCTTTCTAGTGTTATTTGAATTGTCTCGTTGTTTTATGTAAAATTACTCGATAAAAATCTGAACAAAGTTAATATTAATTAAAATTAGTAAAAACCTTCGTTTTTAAATATATTTTAACCGTCTCGTTGGTTCATGCTAAATTGATATATCTAATCTTTGCCAAAATGCCGAAAAAAATATGTTTACATCTTCAATTTTTTTTGTTCTTTTTTTTAGCTATCTTCCCCACATTTGATTATGTATATATTTTCTAGCAAACACTAATCGAAGTTTTTAGAAAAACATGAATGAAAATTGAAGAGGAATCCATGTAGACATGTTGATAAAATATATTTAATTAGTCTTCATATGAATTTTCATTTACAAAATTTTTTTGGCCTCTTAAAAAGCTCATTTGCTTTTTTAAAATTTATTTGTTACTTTAAATTTAATTATTAGCGCTGCTTAGAGACTAACTTAAAAAATAATTTTATTTCTAATATTTAAACATAATTAAGAATGATAATTCTTCTAATACATAATATAGTGTCATAATATGACACATAAAAGTCTATTAGAATTCAATAACAACATGGATAGATCAATACTGCAACATTTAATAGTTTATTAGAAGTTAATGACATTACACACGAAAAGATAAATAAAAATAGATTACAAATATTAATTAAATACATATTAATGAATATAATAATAATCATAATGATGGATTCGAATTAGAATATATATATATATATATATATTATATATGAATTAAGAATGCATAAAATAAGGATTTATAAGAATGCATTCCGAAATTGTCATTATTTTAATGTGTAATAGAAGAAATTAATTAAATAGAGGGAAATATAAATATGAGATGTGATTAATAGATAAACATGTGATATTTCAAGAATATGAAATTAATAAAATTTTAATTAATAAAAATTAGAATATATATGAATTAAAATTAGACAAATTACCAAAATAAAAGAAAATCTGAACGGAGCACCGTAGAATGGGCAGCTTTATTTTCGTATTAGTAATAGATTTGTGTAGTTTATATTATATATGTTGGTCCCAAGACGGATACCTTGGTGTAGAGGGGGGGTGAATACACCAAGGTTTAAAAACTTTTCCAAGTTAAAACTCTTTTCAGAGAGCTGGCTGTGTTCGATCCAGCTGGATGGCAGCTTGATCGACACAGCTGGCTGTGTGTGTGTGTGCGGAATGTGGTGGATTTGGAAAGTCCGTCTGTTGCTTCAAATATATTGCAAAGCTCTGTTTCACTTTTCAGTTAAGTCAGTTTATGCAGATTGAAATGTATGCTCATGAAGGTTAGTAACATGCATAAAACAAAGCGATAAATAACAGAGCATTTTTAACGTGGTTCGGAGTAACCCCTCCTACGTCCACGACGGATTCACCGGTAATTCACTACCACTTGGTTTCCAAGTACCAAGCAACTTCACAACTCTAACCCGAGCCGTGTTCCAACGGTTGCGGGCATCTCAAGCCTACACCTTCAGTTTACGGGTACTGAAGAACCTAACCACTCGAATTACACGCTTCGAGCAAGCGTACCTTTACCTAACCTTTCTGGGTTTGGGTTTGGGTATGGTTTTCCAACTATGAACGAGTTCTTACAATGAAGAACAAGGAGTATGATGAACTCGTTCGAAATCTAGGCTTAAGATATTTATTCTGATCTATTCTGCCTATGACTGAGTATGTGAACAACTAAGAACACAGCTGACTGGCTGGGTGTTCTTGAAAGATTTGTCTTTGAAGATCGTTGTTCATTTTTCTATTTTCTTCTATTTCTTCAGTCGTCTTGCCAGCCTCCCTCGCCAGCATCTTCTTCAATGGAGGAGGAGAGATATATATAGGTGAAGATTCAAATTAGCCGTTGGAAGAGAGCCGTTTGAATCTTACCTACTCTTGTTGACTTCTGGCCATTACCTACGAAGTAGGTCTGCATCTGCAGAAGCTATTCCTTCTCTGATTTGACTGCGTCAGACAAGATCTTCTGACATCGGGATCTTGTCTTGGAGAAGGTCTTCGTCTTCGAGCTGCTAAGCGTCTCTGCTGTAACTTCAGCGTCTTGGACTCTGCTGTGTCTCAACTCTGAGCTGTATCTTAGACCTGAGCTGTATCATCAACCTGAGCTGTGTCTTCAACCTGAGCTGTGTCATTAACCTGAGCTGTCTTAGACCTGAGCTGTGTCATTGATACTAAGCTGGGTCTTTTTAACTGAGCTGGGTCTTTGACACTGAGCCGGGTTTCCGTCATCGAGCCGGGTCTTGATCTTCTTTGGGTCTTTGACTCGCTTGGTTTGCTCTGTTGATGCCTTTCTGTGAGTTCTTTAAGCTGTCTGCTTAGCTGTGTCTTTTGATGTCTTCACCGTCTTCGCGAATCTACTCCGTAAACTATGAAACTCTATAAGCTCAAACGGGTGAAATTTGGAAACAACACAAAGTTTGTACATTCATCTACTTGGTTGGGGTCAGCTGGGTTTTGGTATCCAATCAAAACTCTATTAATTTTCCCAACAATTTCCCCCTTTTTGATGATGCCAAAACCTTTACAAACTTTTACAGAAAAACACAAAACAAAAATCCTAACTAAACTCTTCCGTCGCTCCACATGCCTTGACGAGAGTTTGCACTCTTCTCCGCTTGTCTTTGACTCTTTCTCAGGTTGTCTTTCCAATTTCGCCATTTGCCTAGTTTAGATTCCTTTTCTCGTTCAATCCTTTCCCCTTTTTATTTCCATTTTTCCGTCCTATTCTTTCACTCTTTCCCCTTTTTGGTTCATCAAAAGATATTAGGAGGCGGGAGTCAAGGTCCGACGGCGGCGTTCGGGCAATAATTTCTTCCCGTTTGAGGTAACTCCGCCAGCTTGGAGTTAAAACCAATCGATGCATTTTTGGCTCTTCCTTTTCGGCCGATACCAATTGATGGCCGTATGACTCGCCTGATCGAGTCATCTTGTCTTTCTTTCTCGCCGAAAGACACCGTTTGCGAGGTTCCCCCTCAATCGGATAAACCAATCGGGTTTTATCGGTGGGTTTGATTCCCCCGACTTGATAAATTCATTTTGAAATCCTTGGGGTTCCCGCCGAGTTAGTCCATTGTGTCCGATTCCTTCTTGATGACACACGGTGATCCAAATTGAGCATTTCCCGGATGCTCTTCTTGAAGATCTTGCCGGAATTTGGGACGAGATCAATTGTTGATACCAATTGATGGTGAATCCGTCGAATCGAGTTCCCCTCGCCTTGATTCCTCTTCTGGATTCTGCGATCCATGTTTGATCTAGCTTTGTTTGATATCCAGAGGATGAAATTTGATAGTTCAGCTGGATTTCTCTCTTGATTCTCCACTTGAATATTCTGCTGGATTGACTTTGCCCTCAGCTGATATCACAGCTGTGTCGATTTCCAGCTCGGTGGAGTTCCCCCTGAATTTGATAGTATGTGGCTTTCTTTTCTCAGCTACTTCCTACTTCACTTGAGCCAGTGATTTTCTCAACAATTACGTTCATCTGTCAACTTGATCTCTGATCTTGAGAAGACGATCATTTGTTCCATGATCGGTGAGTTCAGCTATTTATTTTGCGGGGTAGAATCTTCGATTTCCTGTTCTTTGCATTGCATTCCTGCGCATTGAACTCACCAGGAAAACCGTAATCACAACAATTGGCTGATGGACAACAGATTATGCTAAAGTCCAACATAAGAGACATTTGATATTATTATTAATTGTCTCAAATGAGCTAAATCCTTTGACGTATCCTTTCAAGATATCACCAAAGGTTACATGGGACCAGTACGCTTGACATATTCTTTGAAGAGCTTTGAGGTGAGTCATGAGCTTTGATCACCAGCTGTCTTTCTTTCACAGTACGCTTGATGACTCCTCTGAATGCGCATGTCCCTCTTTGACCTGTTATCACTCCTTCGACACCCAGTTGTGATTGGGTCCAGCTTTATTGTTGAGGGTTCCATTGATAACCCAGATTTGTCCTTATCTTTTGTGAGTGATACTTCTGATTGGTCCTTGAAATGGTCCTTTCTTCTTTGATATCTAGTTTGATATCCCGTCTGCTGGAATCTTGATGTGAAGCTCGGTTGATTTTCAGCTTTATGACCAGCTGAGATCCTTCTCAGCTGTCTTTTTAGTTGACCTTGATGTCTGTGCTGGATGACATTCTGTTTTTGATTTTGATTCGGTCAATGGATTTATCTGTCGCCTTTGAGCTATGTGATCAGTAGGGAGTTCTTCTTTTCTTGGGCTTGGAGTTACCGAGCGGTTTTCTTCTTTGATAGATCGAGCTTAGAGAGCGGCTTGATTATGTACGACCTCTTTGGTACATCCTTGGCTTGGTTCCATTTGTGTTTGTATTGGTGGAGTCATTCTTTGATACGATTCAGCTTTGGCCATCTTCAGCTTCTTGATCAGCTGTATTTTCTCATCTTCAAGCTCCTGATCATTCTTCTTCTTGTGCTCATTCCTTAGCTCCGAATTCTCAGCTGGCTAGATTTCAAGGATTTCTAGTAATCTCTTGAAGTCGTTGAGCACTTCTTCGATGAGGTCTCTTTAGCATGCGGTGAATTTGTGCCATGTCCACCGGGCATTCTACTTGATTTTGCTCTCTTTCCAAATTTGTGTAGAGTTCCTCCTTGATTTGATAGTAGGTGGCTTTTTCTTCAGCTGCATCCTACTTCCTTTGATGAGGTCTCCGTTTGTATAGCAGGTAGACAGCTGTCCCAAATCCAGCTGATTCATCTGCTGCTTCTCGATTATTTTCTTGAGACCAATGTACTCAGCAGTGTGACTGGCTGAGTTTTTAGTTTTGTATCCAGCTGTCTTTATTTCACAGCTGGTCCTAGTCAGCTAGCTGGGTTTCTTCATTTTCTTCGTCGGTTGATTCAGTAAGATGTTCCAGACATCTTAATCAAGGTGATCATCCTCATCTGAGTCGGAGAAGGAGATTTGATCATCATCCATTTCGCTCGTTTCGAACCCTTTATCCTTTCTTCGGGATGATGACTCATCTGGGTTTCTCTTTGGGTAAAGTTGCTTGTCGTGATGAACCTTCACGATATTCTTGTACATTTCCTTACTTTGTTCCAGCTGATTAATGCTCCGTACAAGCATGGCAACTTCTTCGTTCAATTCTTCTTTGCTCATATTTCTGTGCTCCTTGTTGGTCCTTCCAAGCTGAGCTGATTGAGCTTCTTTCCTTGGCTTGATCCTTAGCTCTGCTTGATTCATTCGACTGGATGAATCTCTGCTTGTGATCCCCAGATCAAATTCGTTGGCTTTCAAGAGAGCTGCAAGAACTTTCAAGTTCTTATCTCGAACTGTATATTTTCCAGTTCGGATCGTCTCGATCTCGATGACGAGGTTGGAGAATCTAAGCTCCATTTGCTCGATGGACTCGTAGGGGAGTTGCTTGAAGTTGTCGAACCTCTGGCATGCAACTGAGAATTTGTTCTCTTGAATTTCCTCTGAGCCTTCACACAGCTTGGCTAGAGTGTCCCACATCCCCTTAGCTGTCTCGCAGTTGATGATCTTGCTGAGATAAGCGTCCGTCACCGTTGAGGAGATGACGTTGCGAGCGTAGCTGTCCAATCCAGCTTGTCTTCTTTCTTCTGGAGAGTACTCCCTTTTGGGCTTCACAACTTGCCGAGATGCGGTTCAGCTCCAGGTAAGGTTTGCTTGTCTTTCTGATTTCATGATGATGATGGGTCCGTCAGTGATAACCTCCCACATCATATTGTGATGCGCACTCAGAAAGCTTTTGAGTCGGAACTTCCTGATCTGATAATCATCGACAGAGAATGTCGAAAGATTCCTGCACAGGGAAGATTCCATGACAGTATGCAATATAATGATTTTAAAAAAAAAATTGAAACTTTGAAGGATCTGTTCAGGTGACCATTATCAGCAATGAAATGCTGACTTGACAGATACAGTGATCTTTTGAACCACTGCTCTGATACCAATTGTTGGTCCCAAGACGGATACCTTGGTGTAGAGGGGGGGGGTGAATACACCAAGGTTTAAAAACTTTTCCAAGTTAAAACTCTTTTCGAGAGGAAATTTGTTTGTGTTCGATCCAGCTGGATGGCAGCTTGATCGACACAGCTGGCTGTGTGTGTGTGTGCGGAATGTGGTGGATTTGGAAAGTCCGTCTGTTGCTTCAAATATATTGCAAAGCTCTGTTTCACTTTTCAGTTAAGTCAGTTTATGCAGATTGAAATGTATGCTCATGAAGGTTAGTAACATGCATAAAACAAAGCGATAAATAACAGAGCATTTTTAACGTGGTTCGGAGTAACCCCTCCTACGTCCACGACCAGATTCACTGGTAATTCACTACCACTTGGTTTCCAAGTACCAAGCAACTTCACAACTCTAACCCGAGCTGTGTTCCAACAGTTTGCGAGCGCACATCAAGCCTACGCCCCGGTTTACGGGTGCTTGAAGAACCTAACCACTCGAATTACACGCTTCGAGCAAGCGTACCTTTACCTAACCTTTACGGGTTTGGGTTTGGGTATGGTTTTCCAACTATGAACGAGTTCTTACAATGAAGAACAAGGAGTATGATGAACTCGTTCGAAATCTAGGCTTAAGATATTTATTCGATCTATTCGCCTATGGTAGTATGTGAACAACTAAGAACACGGTGGTTGGTGTTCTTGAAAGATTTGGCTTTGAAGATCGTTGTTCATTTTTCTATTTTCTTCTATTTCTTCGGTCGTCTTGCCCGGCCTCACTTGATCTTCTTCAATGGAGGAGGAGAGATATATATAGGTGAAGATTCAAATTAGCCGTTGGAAGAGAGCCGTTTGAATCTTACCTACTCTTGTTGACTTCGGCCATTACCTACGAAGTAGGTCCGCATCTGCGAAGCTATTCCTTCTCCGATTTGTTGCGTCGAACAAGATCTTCTGACATCGGGATCTTGTCTTGGAGAAGGTCTTCGTCTTCGAGCTGCTAAGCGTCTCTGCTGTATCTTCAGCGTCTTGGACTCTCTTTGTGTCTCAACTCGAAATTTGTATCTTAGAACTGTTTGTATAATCAACCTGACCTGTGTCTTCAACCTGAGCTGTGTCATTAACTCCGAGCCGTCTTAGACTGAAATTTGTGTCATTGATACTAAGCCGGGTCTTTTTCATCGAGGTCTTTTTGGTAGGTTTCCGTCCTTTGGTAGGTCTTGATCTTCTTTGGGTCTTTGACTCTACTTGGTTTGCTCGGTGATGCCTTTCTGTCGAGTTCTTTAAGCGTTTGTATTCGTGTCTTCTTTGTCTTGGTGAATCTGCACTGTAAACTATGAAACTCTATAAGCTCAAACAGGTGAGCTGGAAACAACACAAAGTTTGTACATTCATCTACTTGGTTGAGGTCAGCTGGGTTTTGGTATCCAATCAAAACTCTATTAATTTTCCCAACAATATATATCTATTTGTTATACTTGCATATCAAATTTTGTCTACATATTTGCCCATAATTGATCTTTTTTTTTTTTATTTATTTATGCGGACAATTTTCTCTAATGTAGCATACGTCAGACCGCCATAAGTCAAGGACGATTATAGTGCTGACATACAATTTACAGTGAATAGAGTTTCCTTGTGAACGAATTATGGAGGATGAATAGTCGTTTTCGAGACATTTCCTTTATAAGATCAATTATTCAAGTATTTAAATTATGTAAAATCCAAAGTATTTCTGATAAACGGTGAATAGTTTGGAATATTTTCGTTAAAAGATCAATAATCTGGTTATTAAATTGTATTTTAAAAAAAAAAAATTATATTTTGTAATTTTCAAAATACTTTGTTTTATTTATTTATCTTTTGTTTTTGGAATTCGGAGGGAAAGAGAGGGACTGAAATCTGAATCCTATTAGATATTTAGATATAGGACAAGTCTGTCTCTTGTTTTTTCAGTTGAGGACCCTATATATTGAGAACAAATTAGGAAATTATTAGAGGTGTCAAAATATCATGTCAATTGGGCTGGATCTACATAATAATAGCCCAGCCTGGCCCAAAAATAGGAATGTGGTTCAAAAATTTGGGTCGGGCTGGCCCAAGTTCATATGCAAATGGTCATTTTCAGTCGGGCCCAATCCAATAATTGGTCAAAAAAATAATAAGGCCCAACCCAATGTTTAGAGCACAATATGTTTGTATAATCATTAAATTTAAATCGTTATATGTATTTGTACGATTTCGTATTATCTTCAAAGTATAAATAGCAATTGTTAACAAAATTAATCTGTCAAAAGATTTACAGCCCGATACTATACGTCCATTTTCTTGGCTCTGAAATTTGCAATTTCACCCAATTCTTCGACTTTTGCAGCCAATATTTCAACCTTCTCCACAATTTCCAACATCAAGAAATTGAAGCTGGAAATGGCAAGATTTTCATCAGTTTCCACAACTTCGATCTTGCAAGAGGAGAACCGAGGGCTTAATTGTAATTTCAAGGATTGCAATTTTGGATTTATTGAAGGCTTTGTTTGGCACTTCTCCATTTTCTCAATGCTTTCTCCTATCTCTTTCAATATCCATCCAATTGATAACAAGAAATTTTCACATGCTTCCTTTAGTATCTGCCTTTTCATTGGTGGTGGCTGATAAAAAATAATAATCATTAATTAAATTATTTTCAAGAAATGCTAAATTTGCATTACACATACACATATTAAGTATATATTAGTACCTGTTTTGGGGATTGAAGACATCCTCTTAGAGAGAGAATTGTTGCAGCCAGTTCTCTTTGATGTTCTCCAATTTCTAAATATTTATCCCATGGATAATGTAGTCCGAATTTGCCATGCCAAGGCTCCCATTTTGCATTATTCGCCTGAAATTAATAATCAAATTTAACATGATTTAATTTGGGAAAATACATTTTTTTAATCTTTTTTGCATATTGTAGTTTGATTATACATAATTAAGATTGAGTTAGAACATAATTTTAAATCATTTAGGGTAGTAAACTATTTAAACTTGAGAATATCCCATCACATTGAGTTAGAACATAATTATTATGTTAGTTTAAAGCCCCATCTATGCCTCTAATTTATTTATGTTTCTATAACGATGGGTAGAGTGATTAATACAAAAAATAATTCACAGTATTCTTGTGATTAATTATTCTCTGAAATGATTTTCACAGTCTAGTTATTGGCAGATTTCTTGAATTTCTTTCGTTCTATTGGGTCAAATATATATGTAAGTAATATTATATATCCCAAAAGCATAATATGATCTAACATATATACCAAGTTATTTTGTCTCTAATTAATTCCAGACTGGATATTTCTCTATTTCAGAAAAAAAAAAACATTTCATCTTTTATCAAAAATCCATAACTTTCTATTTAAAAAAAATATTAGAAAAATATAAGAAAATGTTGAAATACATGTGATATAAATTTATTGTAATCCAATCAATTAATAAATAAAGAGATCATTCCTATTCGATCCGGAATAAGACGATGTCGTATGGATTAATTGACATAAAATATTTTTAATTAGAATATGGTGAATTACCAGTGCTTCATCATTGATTTTGGAGTTGAGAATTATCTTGCAAGCTAGAATAGAAGCACTGCCATCTCCCACTTTATCATGATTTTCCTTGTCATAATTACCCAATTTGAAATATTCATCCAAGCATCCTATAGGGAAAAAAAAAATGAAATTATGTTATAGACCTCAAATCAAATTTCCAAAAGTATTACAGTACAATAAATAAAATGAACCTTTTCCACTCACAAAATTACTATAAATAAAATATATTTATAGCATATTGGAAAAGCTAGACAATTAATTCTCTCAAGGACACTCACAAATCAACTAGAATTCTTATGTTCAAACCCTATTCGTCTATCATGAATATGACGTATCACTATATTTGTCTATTAAACAAATTTAAAAAAACAAAATAGCTCTATTCCTAAATGTTAATTTAGTCTCTCTTAAATAAAATAACAAAAAAAAGAAGCTTACCTTGGATACCATTAGCAAGTTTATTAAACTTGGATGCCGTAGAGAAATGAAGTTCGTTACTTGCCCAAATGGGAAAGATGAACAAGTTGACGAAGATGCAAAGTGTAAAGCCCATTCCGATGGCGGCGAGGCGGTCGCGCGCCACCTCCGCCACCTTCTCCGCCCGCACGCCGGTAACCGCCACCAGATTGAAAGTTAGGATCGAAATCATGAATCCATAATCGTATCTCTTCTTGATTTTTGGCATCAGTCGATAATACGTCGCAACAGTGCCTAATTAACCATAAAATCAAAATTTAATTAATTACTTTGGCTGAGATATTGAATAACTAGGTTTACTGAGTTGTGTATATATAGTTTTATTATGTCGATCGATTTTACGTATGAAATTGAAAGATTAGTTAAAAGATAGATTAAAGAATTGCATGCAAATATGCAATCATGCTGGCAATCGATCGAGTTATGCGCCAAATCTAATTAATAGTTTATAAAGTTGCCCACCTTAACAAGATATTTAATGTAACGAGTTATGACATTTTTAGTCACGTAACTAAAGTGAGAGCGGGAATTAATTTTCTTCTTAAAAAGATTTCAAAATTACTCAATTTCAATCCTTTTATAATCCGACTCCAAAAATTCGGGAGTTTTTTTTGGCGAGTGTTTGATAATCCAACAAAACTGTTCAATATTAAAAAAAAAAAAAACTTAATTAGGAATTTCATGAAACCTTCATAAAATTATCATTTTAATCTTTGTTAAGAGATGAAAACGTGTCAAGAGAATGGACAAAAAACTTATGGGTGCGGATGAAGAGATTAGATCTGTTTTTTTTTTTTAATTAATAATTTTTTAGGTATATGAGATTAGATATGTTGTTGATAAATAATAAATAAAAAAAGATAAGAAAGGAAACGCACCATACAAAAACAGTGAAATAGCAATAATAATTGGTTTGGCGATTGAGCCTCCAGTTTCAGCCGCTAAAACTGCAGCCAAACACCCCATTCCTCCTCCTATTAACGTACCAATCCCACGGTTTATGCCTTTGCTCAATGTAGCTCCTGCATGCACATATATGTAAATATATATATATATTTCAACAATTAATAAATAATATACTTCCTTCTTATCATATGAGAGAGAGAGAGAGAACCTGCATAGAGCTCGAACATGACGACAACGGTCATGATAGCCCACATGGCATTTTCTCCGATTTGTTTGAACATAGAATTAATCAAATACAAGAGAGAGACAAGAACCAAAGCGATTCCAAGTTTGATGCTGTGAATAATTCTCCTGCTGTCACTTTTACTACACATTTCCTTAACAATCGAACCTAACCCCTTAATTAAGGAAAAATATCGAATAATTCCATCTCCCTTTTCCACAATACTACCACTCTTACTTCCACTCATGCTTCTACGTACGTATAAATTACCACAAAATAATAAAATTAAAACACTTAGACTTGCTCACACTCGGTTCATTCAATTTCTTTGATTCCCATTTTTGAGTCTGAGTTTCCAGTCTTACGTAAATATATATAGTAGGCCATCACATAAATATCGGGGGGGGGGGGGGGGGGGGGGGGGATGGGGTGTTGTCATTTTCATCACGTTTGGTTTGCCAAAACAAGAGAAAACTTAGGAATTTTTTCTGAAGTACTACTTAGGTATACATTTTGTCCGTTCCTTCTTTTGTGGTCTGGGTCTGAATATAATAAAATTTGTTTGTTATTAGTATAATTTATTATTGCATATCATATCATACGCGTGTACATATTATTTTTGTGTATGCAACGTTTGTTAAGTGATAATATTAAAAAAGGAAGAGCAAATGACATATATTGTCTATCAATTTCGCTATATATATAACGTCGCTCGACGTTTAAAACTTGACAAACTTATACATTAACGTTTCATGAAGACTAACATTTGTACAATAATATATATCATGAGGACCAAATTCAGGTAGATCGGATTAGTCTACGTTTCGGTTATTTGATCGCGAAAAAAGTTGTCTATTAGTGATCCACACCGTATCGACACCAAGAACTTAGCTTATCATATACATCATTCTTGATGACAATTGAAGAAAATAAAAATATATTTTTGAATTTCATGACATTATTGCAAAATCGACTAGACATTATGATATTTTATGGTATTTGTAAAAAAATAAATAAAAAATAAAACAATATTGCACAACAAAAAAAAAAATCTTGTGAAAGTACTTAATTTGTGGTTGGTGACTTTAGTGGTACACGCTGCCTAGCACGATTGCATCAGACAAAACTGTGGAGCATGGGATTTTTCTAATTAATTATTTTAAAGTTTTAATGTCGTGTAATGTACGGTGTGGTGGACCTAGCAAGCGTTTTGTGAGGCTATTTATTATAGGCAAAAAGTGCAAATACCCCCTCATGTTGGCAGTGCTAGGCAAATACCTACCTGAACTTTGTTTAGGTGCAAATTCACTATTTCCTAAAGTTTTCGGGTGCAATTACCTCCTCGCCGTGACGGAAACAACACTTCCGTTGGCAAAAAAATATTTTTGATTCATTTTTATTCTTGTGGGACCCTTACAATTCCCAAGAATTAATTGGTGCTATAAGCTCAAATTAGAAAAAAATTTGTTTCGAACCCTAGCTCACAACTATCAAAACTCAGGCGAAGTTCTCCAATAATTTGCAATCCAAGCCAACTATTTGTTGTTGATATTGATGATCTCATCTTCTTCATGTGGTTCTTCATCCTTTTTCGTGCAAATTATCGGAGAACCTCACATGAATTTTGATAGTTATGAGCTATGGTTCGAAATAATTTGTTTCCTAATTTGAGCTTTTAGCACCAATTATGTAGTATATAACCATAGAGAATTGTGAGGGTCCTACAAGAATAAAAATAAATCAAAAATATTTTTTTTGCTAACGGACGTGTCGTTTCCATCACGACGAGGGGTTAATTACACATGAAAACTTTAGGGAATGGTGAATTTGCACCTAAACAAAGTTCAAGGGAGTATTTGCTTAGCGCTGCCAACATGAGGGAGTATTTGCACCTTTTCCCTTTATTATATACTCCCTCCGTCTCATTATGTGTATCTTATATCTTATTTCTTTTCAACGCAATTATTTAAAAATAAAAATGATTAAAGGATAAAGAGATATATAGAAAAAGTGTTGGGATCCATACTTTTATTATGAGAAAAAAAAAGTTTCATTTTTTTGGAATAGACCATACGTAACGGGACGGAAGGAGTTGATTATTAATTATTTTGCCAGAAGTTGGGGAAATTCCTAATTTTTCATGCATTTTAATAGAAAAATCTTACATTTATAAAAAGAAAAATCAAAGATGGAACGTAACCAGACTCCGCGTAGGCGCTGATAAGTCAACAAATTAATTAACTTCACAAAAGTTACTACCAATATTTTACTTTTAATAGATTTCACACAAATTCTCATATTTAAAAGACATCTTGAATTTTAATATTGTATCAGTCCAAGTTATTTAAAGCAAAAGGGTTTTCTAGGAATCGTAAATCCACCCACAATTATATGGATTAACAATTTAACATCATGGATTTAAAAGAAAATATTAAAATTAACATCATAAACTTTTCTTAATATAATACTATATATTATTATTTTTTTGTGCTAGTGATGTCAAAGCAGACAAAACACTGAATTTACACGCCTAATATTCCCCTAGTCCTTAAATAATCGAAGACCAATTATTGTTATCTTAAAAATCCTAGACTTAAATTTCAAGTACACAAAGTAAAACTCTTCTATTCTAAAATACAAACAAGTATTTACTGAAATTTATTATTTTCATATAGAGAATAAGGATTATTTTTTTGTACTATTAATAAAGTTACTAAATTTTAAATTTAATAACAAATTAAAGTTTTATACTTCCAAATTCTCGAGCTAATAGATTGGGTATACATCATCAAGCTCTAACATAATTATGATGGCAATGTGCCTCGATAAATTAACCTTAAAACGTACTAACAATTCGTTTTGCTCATTTACAACCATCCATATATTTTTTGTTTTTTTTAGGGAACACCATATATAGCATTATGTCTAAACGCAAAAACTTGCATAAGACCGGTCGTACGTAAGACCGAGCCCACGCGCGCATATCGACCTTTAAGTCGGGCGCGTGCATTACACGCGCCATTCCAAGCGCATCCAAGCGCCGAACATCTTTTTATTTTTTTATTTTTTTCTGATTTTTTCGATTTTTTTATTCTTTTTTTTCTAGTTTTTTTTTCTTTTTTTTCAGTTTTTTTTATTTTATTTTTTTCAGTTTTCTTTTTCTTTTTTTCCATTTTTTTTAATTCTTATTTTTCAGTTTTTTTATTCTTTTTTTAGTTTTTTTTAATAAATTTTTGTTTAAAGAGTCAAGCGAGGGGAGCCGAAGGTCTCGGAGCGAGCTAAAAAATATTAATGTTTCCACAATCATTATCTATAAATTAAAATCGGAGCCGAAGGCGGAGAAGAATTTTTTTTTTGAAAAAATTGAATTTAAAAAAAAAAAAACCTGAAAGTCAACATTTTGACAGGGTTGACCCAGTTTGACCAGGTCGGGTCAACCAGGATCCGGTCTCACATAGGACCGGTCGTATGGGAGTGCGGCTCATGTCTAAATTATACTCAACTAAAAAAAGGTTTGGTCGATCGATTTCATTACCTTTGTATTATGTAAGATAAATATGAAATAATTAGAGATGTTACTTAAAGTTCAGATAATTACTTAGTTACTTATATATGGCGACCTAAATTCCTAGTGAGCTAAAATAAGTGAGACAATATTATATGAGTGGAGCATATATATGTATATATATAATGTGTGTGTATATATATATATGTTTGAAATATATATATATACGGTGTATCATTTTGGTCCGCCATCAAATTAATTGATTTCACTCTGCTTTTCTACTAAGTCTCTATTGCATATGGTAAAAACATTCTAGATTTTAACTAAAATTAGAAATAACAAATTAGTGATTATTTATGCACAACATACTATTTTCCGGTAGACAAACTTCAAATATTTGAAGGAAACACAAAACTACTGCATCAATTCCAATACGAGTTTTGTTTAGTTAATTATGAAACTCCAATAGTTTTTTTTGACACGTTATTTCTAAAACATTATCTCTAAAAAAATAACATCACATTATCTTAATATCCAAACTCTTATTCGTTGTCTCGATGAATTTTAACAATCAGAAATTTCCAGAAATATAATTAACCACAAATTCAGAAACACATCAAACGTCCTTGCTTCTTTTTGAACCACACAATATTGTTCAAACCTAGTTTCTGTCTTGATGAATATGCTCATTTAGGCTCGAGCTCCAACATGTTTCTGAGCCTCTCGAGTAGAGCACAATCAAGCTCGAGCCCAACTCGTTTACTAAACGATCGAATTTCGAACGAGCTTTTTCGAACTGTGCTCCGAATAACTTAATTTTGAGTAACTGGGTTCATGTACAGCCCTATGCTTGTCCAACCCGCGTGCCATTTATTTAATTCTTATCAATAACCAGGCTTCGAATTTTTCTAGCTCATCCTGTAGAAACCCGCGCGTAGTAACCTTATAACCACATATATATATCTATATATATATATATATATAATGCTTTCTTTTATGATATCATTTTCTATATATACAATAATGCTTTCTTTTATAGTTTTATGATATTGTATTTATTTTATAACAATATATCATAGATTATAGAAAGATCAGCTAATCAAATTGCTTCGTAATTTCCGGGGGAGTTTCCATTAATAATTTGATCATCTCCTCTCTCCTCTCTCTTTCGCCACATTAATAATGATAGTTGTGCCATTAGCAAATTAATTCCATGATCTATAAATAGTTCTTTTTTATTTATCAATATATATTAGAAAAGATACAAAAGTTTTTCCATGATCGAAAGGGACATGATTAGCTAGGCCACCGTTTTTCATATATAATAGTTTGATTGGGTAACTAGATCATGTTATGTTTATTTTGTTGTTTTAATTTAAAACCGGATGAAACGAGAGATGTATAACTTAAAATGTGATTAATATGGTTCCCAGTTAACCTAATTAATGTGTCATCTTTACTTTATTGTAAATCCTAATAGATCGGTTCAAGAAAATATGCTCTAGCTAGCTAGCTAGGTAACTCGAAAATATTAATTAGGTCATTCTCTGTATGATGGACTACTCAATATTCCATATAATTGATCCTAAACTGATGCAGTTGGGTAGCAAAGATACAACTCCAAGGGGTAAATTAGTAATTTGAGCTATTTGATTGGCTAACTATATAGTACTCCCTCCGTCCCAAGTTAGTGTGCTTCAATTAATAATTTATATCTCACAACAAATCAAATATGCACCACACTTTTAGAGGACGGAGGGAGTACTATATTATCTCGACGCACGCCTAAGCAATGCAAATCTTCTATATTTTTTCTATATAATATATTTTTTTAAATTCATAGAACATAATTAATTATCTCTAATATTAGTAAGCAATGTTTAAATTACATTTTTAATTCACAGAAAAATCGGCCAATAGCTTGTTTTTTTAGGTTTTCGTCAAGTATTCAGAATTTACATATGATTTGTTGCAGATTTAAGGATATGATGTCTCTCATGTAAAAGAAGAAGCTAAAAATATCATTGTCTATTGTAGTGAAAGAGTTGTACGATCGAGGAAACAAGTTTTTTTACTTAAATTTTTTAAGTAAGAGTATAATATATATGCTTTTAACCTAAACTGTAGCTAATAAAATATTTTCCTCCATTTCAATGAAATAAATAAATAGAACAAATCAAGCTTTGATTTTTATGTAATTTGTAAATTAATGATCTCAATAATAATTTTTAAGGTATTAGAATAAAACACAATATAAAAAATTTAATAGAATGATGATGATATATATAAATCAAAATTAGTGTAATTAAAAGTTGAAAATTAGTATTCTGAATACATAATTTTGTAGTTATTTAGTAGTAGAAAATTTAAAAAATAGGTCAAAAAAGGTAGAAAATTTAAAAAGAAAAAAACAAAGTTGAAATAGAAACAAATAGGCTCAAATAAGTACTTCTAATAGAAGGGACATAAGTCAAACTATGGTATGATTACAGAATTTCAGTTGGAGATATAGTCAATAATTAATTGAATAAAAAGGGTACGCGACACCAACACGGAATGCTCCTTTTATTTTTATTTTTATTTTCCCCAAAGAATGAAAAATAAAACAACACAACAAAATTTTATAATCGAAAATGATGGCATAAGGTGGCCACTAGTGCTTTTGCTTAATTAACTTTTTTGATGTAACTGTTTTTTCTTTTTTACCAATGCATTATATGATTTGATGAAATGGGTGGTGGTTTATACCTTCTTGATTTGATGGAAACCTGATTGCCTTTTACACATATACATACCTATATATAATTTAGAAATATATATATATATATATTGTGCTTATATATATAATTAAATTCTTGAACTAACGTGATGACATATGTTCCACTAGGAATACGTTTCAGATTGATTTGGTAAGTTTAGTGAACAAATTCGAGATGATTTGAGTGGTTAGGCTATTCATTAATATAGGTTACTTAAAGAAACTTTTTTATTTGTTATGGAAGAGAGTGAGAGAAGGAGGAAGCCCTCTTTGTTTCTAAAAAAAAAGCGTTATTATCTCTAGCTAGCGTTTGATTTTCAAATTATTACATAGGAATATATAATTCATACAGTACTGCACATGCATATCTCGAATTACTAAATGTTATTCTTGTCATTAAAATAAAACAAACCAAAAAAGTGTATAATATAGTTGAATGAATTCATGTGTATTTCACTTATTAGCAAATTAAATATATACTCTCTCTTAGGTCTATGAAAAACATGCACTTCTTCATTTTTCGTCCGTCCACCAATTACATGCACTTTCCATTCATGAACACCACCCAACAACACATTCTTACTTATTATCCTCTATATTTCAACTTATTTACACAATATACCACATATGGCTCACTGCTATCTCAATTAATTAACATAAAACACCATAAATAATGTGGGATCATTTCTTCACTCACTACACTCAACTAGATTTTAATAAAACTTATGCCACCCTTGCCTGAACATATTTTTCGTGGACGGAGGGAGTATCGATGAAGCTAAAAGATTGTCTCTCTTTAAAAAAAAATTATGGTTGGTAATAAGAATTAATTAATAAGATAAGGATGTGGATTAGTGGAATTAATATTAAGGGAGTGTTTGGAGGACAAAAGAAAGTGGGAGGTGATGTCGAGATTCCAACGATGTGGGGGGCATAATCGTACGACCGCTCTATCCGTAGCACGGATTTGGCAAACCTATTGCTTTCACCATCACCTTTACATTATAAAATCTTTAAGATAACAAAATTAAAATTAAAATCTTTTACTGGAGCTAGTGATTGTTGACATTCATTTTATTCTATTTTTATTCTCCACATAAAGAGTGATTAATAACATAAAGGTACATTAGAAGGATCTCTGCGTGTGTTGTTTTCACATTATTAGTGAGTTGTTATTTCAGCTCATAAACTACATGAGAGAGAGAGTGTGTGTAAATCAAATGAACTAAATTATTAGAGGGTGTTTGGCTGAGCTTATAAGCTACTTAAAACAGCTTATAAGCTGTTTAAGAGCTTATAAGCTCTTGCAAAGTGTTTGGCAAAAGAAGCTCTTCAGGAGCTTATAAGCTCCAAAAAAAAGCTCTAAGAGCTTATAAGCTCCTAAAGAAAAAAGTACCTCTACCCCAATTTTTTTTTTGTAAAGATGTTATGAACAACACTCAATTTCCTTATTTTCACCATTTTCATTTTATTTAATTTTTTAATTTATAATATAAAATAAATAAAAATTCACTTTTTTTTTCTAAATTAAAGAGGCAAAATTTGGAATAGTCAAAATAGATAGTGGAAACAAATAGTTGGCCACCAACTTTTTTTTTATAAATCATGTCAAACTTTGAGGATTTTGGACAAAATTACCGCTAGAAATTGATGTTGTGTTGCGCGTGGTACACTTGGAACGAATGAGATCCGTTCGTACCAGTGATACCAAGTTATGGCGTTACGACATGGTACACTTGGGACGAATGAGATCCGTCGTATCAAGTTATGGTGTTGCACAACTGGTACACATGGAATGAATTCGTACCAGTTGTGCCACACTTGGCAAACTTCGTACCAGTTGTGTCAAGTTAAAGTAAGGGTATTTAAGTCTATTCAGCTCAAAGTTGGCCACAATTTATTAGAATAAAGTTGGTGGCCACAATTTATTAGAATAAAGTTGGTGGCCAACATTTATTTTTTACTAACTTGATTTGCTATTTCGCACCATTACCACTAAATTATACCTATAATTTTTTTTCTCTCTCTTTTCTCTTATCCAAATACTTTAATAGCTTATAAGCTCTTGAGGCAAAATATCTTATAAGCTCTTTAAAATAAGCTTAGCCAAACACCCTCTAAATCATAGTGAATCGCTTGAGTTTAAAATATTTAATCAAACATAATTGTGTAATCCGCAAAAACATTCCAATTAATTATGATATGTTTATGTAGTTGACATAATTTAAATATTTGAAGTACAACAAAATCATGAATAATCCCCAATAAGGCGCTCTACTCTAAGCAAGAGTAGTCGTTCATTCTGAAATGGAGAAATACTTTCGCGGAATACAAAGAATATTGTTTAGTTATTCATTATGATGTTTAATTATTTTTTTTTAAAGAGTGAATCGTAATCTCGAGGGCTCCACTAGGTGCTACACTATCATCAAAATTATTCGTAGAGCTTTCAAAATCGGTATGGACTTGGACCGAAATATTTTAGTTTATAAAATGAATTTCGACCCAGACTGCGTCTATCATTTTTAAACCCAATGGATTGCCTAATTGACCTTTTCCCCTTCACCTCTAATTGCTCGTATCCAACCTTTAATTCAAGAGTTGAAGAAAATGCTCGATAAATTGGTCTACTTTGTACCACATTTTTTTTTGGAAAGGGACTTTGTACCACATTAAATGAGTCATTTTTTTTGGGTAAATAAAAATTTATTAAATCACGCACGAGGGTTGCAACCCAACAACAAGATACAAAACTCAAGAAGAACAGATCAGACAGCAAAATCACAAAAGTTCGAGACAAAGAGATGGGTTACAAATCCAATCTCCTAAATTAAAGCAAACACAATGCGGAGAAAGGTTTGAAATCCAAAACCAAAACCGTACTCTAATCATCTCGATTAAATCTTCGCAGCAGCTCGACTTATTCTTGAAAACCATCTCATTTCGATTATTCCATATGTTCCAAACAACACAAATCCATAAAGCTTTCTACCATTCTGTTGATTTTTTCTTCCTTGCAAATTCCATATGTTGCTCAAAATGACATAACGGGTCATGTCCGACATACTTAATTCCAAACCAATTGTAGCAGCTAACCCAGACTTTATGAGCAAACGAGCACGAAAAAAATAAATGCTCAACTGTTTCACAATGTGTTAAACAAAAAGGGCACCTGTCATCAACAGCTCGTGAAGTACTCCCCTCTTCGAAAGATTTTGTCGAGTCGGGATTCTATTCTGTAAAAGTTTCCATCCAAATGCTACTGTTTTGCTTGGAGCAAGTTTGCACCATATAACTTTCAAAAATCCACGTGACATGCTTTCTTGGCTCGCACTTTTTTCGATCTCCTTGTAGGCCGACTTGGATGAGTATATTCCATTGCTTTCTGCTTTCATTTTCCAGCCGTCTTGCCTATTTTGAATTGGCTTGAACCTGTCAATAAGAGAAAGTAAGGAAGAAAATAATTCTTTTTCCCACTCAAACAATTCTCTCCTCCATCTCCACCTCCATTCCCACCTGTTTCCTACCCATTAAATGAGTAATTTTAGATTAATAATATCCATTTGACTATATATTACCAAATATGTACTGCTATAAGTATAACTGTACAAGTTATACTATATTTATAAATGGAATGTAAAAGTAATTAATATGATTAACACAACGTAACATCTACAAAATCTGTCACGAGCAACAAAGCACAAACTATGGAGATTGACTTTATTAGAATGTGTGACATTAGAGCAATCAAAAGTGCTCAAATATAAAGATTTCAAGAGATAAGAAAAGAAAAAAAAAAAAACCAGACATGAACATATATACTAGTGGAGACTCCACCTACCATACAATTTGGCCATTTTTATTAAATCTCAAGAAGAAGAAGAAAAAAGTTGATTTTTTGAAGTTCCATCATAAATTGAAACTATTGGTTAAAAATGAAGTGATCCGGTTAGGTTTGTGTCAAAGGCTGGGGCACCCAAAATTTTGCAATATCCTTAATGGAAATTGTTGAACATTTCTTTTCTTCTTTATTTTTTTTCCTTTTTTCTACCCAGGAGAATATATGACTGATAATCATGAGATTGAGAAATAAGTTTTATTTAAACTTTATTTTAATAAATATAGGACGAGAACAACAATTTGATTTTTTTTTTTACTTCATGTGTGGGATTATGTGAAATTGTGGCTTACTATAAATGCGGTGTGATGAATATAAGTTTTTGAATGATTCCAATATTTTGTTTGATGAAAATTATATTTTAATCTTGGTTACATGTTTATTGTAGTTAGTAGCTTCTTTATATTTTGTGGCCAGACCGTCTAGCAGTAACTAGTTCGAGCTGAAATTATTATCTAACGACTCATAAATAGCTAGTAAACCATTGTGAATCTCCTCTTCTTTATTTAATTGCTTGAAATTAATTAACAATTTACTTCATCAGCAAATATACTCTTTAGATGATACTCTTTGCTGGAAATTGTTTTCATGTTTAGAGATAATTGCTACAGATCCTCTATCAATTTTCCAAAAAGGGCAGAAATTAAAATAATAAAATCGAATATTAGAAATTAGCAAAATGGACATGTGGGCTTGCAGTGCCATTGTTGGAGTAATATATATGAAAGGAATCTGGGCGCAGTCACGTATACTGGGCTTAATACAATTTTCATTAATGGGCTTAATACAATTTTGCAGCACTCATAGTTTCTATATAATTAAGGGTTAATTGCCGCTAAATACCCGAACTTTTTCTAAATTCTGGGATTGCACCCCAAGTGAAGATTCTATCAGGAAAATTCCACAACTTCTAATTTTATCTCAATTTGCACCGCGACGAGAAATTCCGGCGAAGAATCTGCTGATAAGGCATATACGTGTCATTATTTGCTTACATGTCACTACCGTGGATTAATAAAAGTACGTGGCAATCAAAACGATCCAAAACGACGTCGTTTTGGTCGAAAAAAATTTAAAAATAAAAAATAAAAAACACTTCATCTCTCATCTCTTCCCCCCTTCCATTTCCTTTTTTGCTATGGACGTTGCCAACCGCAAGAGGTAGACGGAGGTGGTGGCAGTTCCACCGCCGCTGCCATTGTTGTTGCAAATGCAAGGCAGCGGTGGGGTGGGGTCGATTTGGACGACGGCAAGGTCGTCAAAACTGGGCTCATTGTCGGATTTTAGAAGAGAGGAAAAGGATTTGGGATCAATGGTTTCGGGCTTTGAGAGTCTGTTAAGAGATATGATAGAGTGAAAAAGGTTAGTGATCCTTGTCTGGTATGGGCTGGTGGCGAATGCGGTGGTGGTGTCGACGACGGTGCTTAGGGTTTGGACTGACAGCAGCGGCGGGTCTGGGCTGGTTGCTGCTGCGGTGGTGGTGGCGACGGCGGGGATTAGATCTCACCATTTCGCGATATAGCTTACCATCATCATATCATCGGGCTCACGTAGGGGTGAGTATTCGGATTACGGATCGGATTTCTGCCAAATCCGATCCGAATCTGAAATCCGAAATTCTGAAAATAATTAATCCGATCCGATCCGAATGATCCGAAAATCCGAACCGAAAAAATCCGAAATTTTAACCCTAAATCCGATCCGATCCGAAAATTCCGAAATTCTCCAAACAAATTCCAAAATATCCATAAATTCGAAATTAATCTAATTATTCATTTATTTTCATCCCATTTGGTAATTGGTAGCAAAGAATTCGAAAATAATATAGCAAACACAATCCAATCTACAATCAACCAATCACAATTCAAAACATAGAACATTCTTAAATAAAAATTACAATCAACCAATCACAATTCAAAACATAGAACATTCTTAAATAAAAATTGAAAATAAAAATGAGTTTCAAAATATCCACCAAATCAATTACAATCTCTCAAATCAATGCCTCTCTAGTCTCCAATAGCTTACAAGTTCCAACAGATAATTGAGATTGATTAACCTGTTGAATCTTGCAATGCTAAATTTTTTAAACCTACAATAGAAAAATGGAGTTATTTAAAACAAAGTTAAACTAATTTAATTGAAAATAATGAACTTAAATGCATACCTGCTTCTATTTTCTCGACATCTTCAAGCATTTCCTCAACAACTATTGAAGTAGAGGACTTGCGAAGCCAATCTTGACCACAAACAAGAAACTCCACAACTTTAGGACTTAATGAGCTCCTAAATGGATCGAGTACTCGTCCTCCAGTGCTAAATGCCGACTCAGATGCTACAGTTGAAACGGGAACTGCCAAGATATCACGGGCCACTTGGGAGAGAACAGGATATTTACATTCATTCACTTTCCACCATGCCAAAATGTCAAATTTAGGCCCACCACTCTCGCATCTTCCTTGAGAAACTGAAGAACATCATTACCATCCTTATGATGAAAAGTTTCATACATATCACCTAACATCCTCAAAGCACTCTTTAATGCATCATCATCCTCAACTCCAACACTTGGCAACTCCATTTCTCCATGCTTATCAACATTTTCCGTAACAATTGGTTGCTTGTAATCACCACACATGGCAATCAATTCATCTTCAACTTCTTTTCCTATCAAGTTACCCATCTTATCACCATACATATTCGACAATGCAAGCTTCACCCATTTTAATTTATATCGAGGATCAACAACAACATCCATGAATATCAATTTATTCATCTTCTTCGGATCTCCCCAATACTTATCAAATTTTTCTTTCATACCCTTTGCCATCTTACTTAATTCCTCATCTTTACCTTGTATAAAAGCTTTCAATAAAACTTGGACCTTATAAATCTCATGAAGAAACAAGTTGGATGTGACATACGAAGATCCAGAAATCTTACAAGTTACCTCATGAAAGATCTTTAAAAAGCTCAACATCCTTCTTGCTTTCGCCCAATCAACCTTACTAGGCACCCCATCATCAATATCAAGATCAATCCCAAAAGCAGGTTCTAGCAAATCATACCTAAAAAATGCTTTCTCAAATGTTATTGCAGCATCCAACATCAAGTATGTAGAGTTCCATCGAGTAGGAACATCTAAACACAACAAACTCTTACTTGAGATTTTTTCTAGCTCACAACAATCCTTAAACTTCTGCAACCTAAGAGGTGAATGTCTGACAAATCGAACAGCATTTCTAATCTTTTTCACAGAAGACCCAATCTATTTCAAACCATCTTGCACTACTAAATTAAATATATGAGCCATACATCTCATATGCATATGGTTACAACTTCTAATATTTTCCCCCCATTAATTAATAGCTTCTTTCAAATAACTTATTGCAACATCATTTGAGGAAGCATTATCAACAGTGACAGTGAACACCCTCTCAATTCCCCAATCATGCAAACATTTTTCAATTTCCCAACCAATGTCTCTACCCCTATGACTTGTAATTGGACAAAAACTGATAATTTTTTTGTGTAATTTCCAATCATTATCAATATAGTGGGCTGTTAAACACATGTAATTCACTCTTTGAATAGAAGTCCATGTATCTGTGGTAAGACAAACTCTTTGGTTAGTGGATTTTAATATTCCCATGAGCAAGTTCCTTTCCTCCTCATACAACTTAAAGCAATCACGTGAAATTGTCCATCTAGATGGAATCTTAAATTTTGGGCAAGCCTTAGAAACAAAGTATCTAAACCCATCCCTTTCAACACACTTAAAGGGTTGTTCATCAACAATATTCATATAAGCTAAGGCCTTCCTAACCTCTTCTTGGTCAAAAGACCAAGCACTAAGAGAGGAATTTTGTCCGGATGGTAAAATCAATTGTGATTGCTTAAGATCATTGCTTTTAGGAGCATTCTTGCATTTACCAAAATGTTTTGTAAGTGTAGTGGTTCCATTCTTAGATTCAGCCCCAAAATCATTCCCACAATATCTATACTTAGCTCTATTTTTCCCATCTTTATCTACAAAGGGAATATAATGTTGCCACGCATCTGACCTTTTGTCCATCATTTTTCGCTTCTTAGATTGCGAGGGTTGTGTATCTCCAGTTGCATCTCCCGGTGTATCTCCAGTTGCATCTCCAATTGTTTCAGTTTCATTATGAGACATCTACAAAAGAAAAAAAAATTATTCGAAGTTAGATAATTTGCAACACAAAATCATCAAAAGTTATATACGAACTTACATTACAACTTGCTGCCGAAGAATCTATGATGGAAATTTGAGATGAAATCTCCCTTCTCTTTTCCCTTTAGGTGTTTACACTATAAAAAGAAAAAAAAATATAAAGATAAACATGGCAGCGAAACTGAATAAAATGAATAGCAGTAGCAAGACAAACATCATTCAAATATAGAACTTTAATTTCACACTTCAAGATAAAATGAAACCGATTGAAGCTAACAAAATTACAAAATAGCAGCGAAACTGAATCAAATGATCTGTAGCGAAATCAAATGAATCAAATTACAAAATAGCAGCGAAACTTAATCCAGTTTACAGCTGGATTTGTCTTACTGATTGGTATACTAGTTCGATGCTTGTTTTCTAAGAAGACTAGATATAAGCAGCCAAGCAGGAAGGTAACAAAACTGTAAGGGATCCCTCTGAGACTTTTACGTACAAAATAGAGAAAAATCATAAAAACTTACCAAGAGGCGGCAGGGGCTGGCGACAGCGGCGACACGCGAGGCGAGACAGTGGAGGCAGGAGCAGCCGAGCAGATTTAAGATGGAGATTGGAGAGACGGAGATGGAATGAAATGCGGCAGCGGTGGAGAGACAGTCAAGGAAGACGATGGCATCCGGCGGGCGGCAGGGGCTGGCGACGGCGGCGACACGCGAGGCGAGGTAGAGGAGGCAGGAGCAGCCGAGCAGATTTGAAATGGAGAATTGGAGATTGGAGAGACGGAGATGGAACGAAATGCGGCAGCGGACCAGCGGTGGAGAGACAGTCAAGGAAGACGATGGCATCCGGCAGGCGGCAAGGGCTGGTGACGGCGGCGACATGTGAGGCGAGGCAGAGGAGGCGGGAGCAGCCGAGCAGATTTGAGATGGAGATTGGAGATTGGAGGGTAGGGTTGGAGGTGTGGACTGTGGAATCTGGGGATGGATGTGAGATTGAGTTTGAGTGTGCGCTGCCAGCGGGTGTGAGGCGAGGGGAACTTCTTCACTTCAGTTCAGACTTAGTTTTAGGGTTTTAGAAATAAAATAGATATTAATAAAAATAATATAATATATATATATATAAAATTCGGATTTCGGATTTGTTCGGTTTTTTAAAGCTCCGATCCGATCCGATCCGAAAATCCAAAATTTTGAGATGAGGCGATCCGATCCGATCCGAAATCCGAAAAAATCCGAACCGAATTTCATATTTCGGTTTGGTTCGGTTTGGATTTTCGGATTTCGGATATTTTGCTCACCCCTAGTCAAATCAGCGCCGATTAGGGGGTCTCGCGCTCGAAGGTGCAAATTGAGATTGGTTAAGAAGTTGAAGAATTTTTCTGATAGAATCTTCACTTGGGGTGCAATCCCAGAATTTAGAAAATGTTCGGGTATTTAGCGGCAATTAACCCTATAATTAAAGTGGAGTTTCAGCTGAGGAAATTAATCCCAAATGTTAAAATATAGATTAGAAAAAGAAAAAAAGTTATAACCAATTTGTCTTGAAAAAATTATGACTACAAAACGAAACCACTAATCATATACTTTTATTATTTGTTTACCAGTATTTCTTTTACAAGGAAAATCTCCAGCCGCTTCTAGAGGATATATAAGCTCAAGTAAATCTCAATTTTGTGCATTATTTTTTGAGAGGAAATTTGTGCAGTATTTAATCTACATAAAATTGACAAATGTACATGGAAAATATTACAAGCAATCTCCAAATTAGTCATATGACTCATATCAGGTGAGAGCTTGGGCTTTTACTTGATTAATTACTTCAATCAGTTACAAAGTAATGGTTATATGTTTACGCCAGTAAATTTCATAGATTTTAAGAGTATTTTCTTTTCTTTATTAATGCATATATGTACTCATATTTGTAATTGCAATTAAATGAAGAGTTCTTTCGTGTGTTACCTTTTGTGGGAGTTCGGAATTTATGGTATTTGAAAATTAATTTTATAATTTTGAGTAAGAAACTTACCATCAAAAAAGATAAATCGTGTGAGAATAATTTTGAAAAGTGGAGCAAATATGTTAAGGGAGGTAGCCCGGCAGTGGACGCACTTAACTTACCATAAAAGTATAGACAAATTATTAATTCATCATATTACAAATTTGGTAAGTAAATGGCTTATTTTAGCCTTCAACCACCTCAACTAAAATTACATTTTCTTTATAATATTTCTATGGCCATGAAAGCCTCAAACTACTATCTTGTCCTGCAATTAATTCTGCTTCAAGATATTTTTTAGAACCTCAGCTTATATAAATTATCTACTACGCTGGACCAGGAATTAACAATGCAAAAATATATCTTTAGGGATATTAAAATTGAAAATTCCGTACGAAAATTGGTGTTAAAGTCGAAAAATTTTAGTAAAATACCTAAGCCTTTGCCTCTTGACTGTATATTTCTTAATTAATATCTCGAATATGGTGAAAATTTTCAATTTTTCCTTGTTTTGAATTTAGAATGAACGAGGGATTTGTCGTTTTTGACATAAATTGTACAAGAATCCTCCCTTTATACATTAAGAATTACCTATCTCCTTGTTTACATGTATACAGGATTGTTTACTACTTTGGATAATTAGCCACGATATATTCACTACGTCCATGAAGATTATAGCTAGTTTTTTATGACACATATTTTAATATAAGTGTAGCAGATGATAATTAAGTGAGTGTAGAAAGGGACCCACCATTGCGAGTGGTGAAAGGGATACAAAAGTAAGATAGGGAGTGAGATCATGTCCTAAAGTGAAAAAAAAGAAAACTAGCTACAATATTTGTGAAAAGACGGAAAAGGAAAACTAACTACAATATTCGTGTACGGATGAAATACAAAATTAATCTATACATACTTCAATTTATGGAAAACTTGGGATAACGTAGAGCTCGAGATTATTCTCAAAATATGTGCTAAATCACATTATACGTATCCAACCAAGTGTCAAGTGATTGGAGAAATCGCTTGCAAATTTTTAATTTTGTATATTGTAAACACTAGCTAGCTAGAAACTAAATGCACCCACAATTCATGTCTTATTTTATATTTCACAAATTAATGAGATGAAAACTTTTACGCAATCTAGTAAAAAAAAATAAAAATAAAAATAAATAAAGCTTTTAAGCAATAATATAGTTCTATGATTAAAATAAATCCATTTTATCCAAAATCTTCTCGTAAATTTTCTCCTCCACTGATTGGTTCTTCCGTAGAGTCTCTATTTTTAGAAACTTAGGACAAAAAATATACTTTTGTGTGAAAAATTAAGGCATTTTCCAGATTTTCTTCTTTTTTTCTTATAAAAATATATCGTTGCCTAGCTTTTCTGATCATAATTAGCAATTAGGGATCCTACAAAAGTACTTAGAGCAATCTCAGTAGAATTTTCAAAATTTTGGTGTTAAATTTGCTCATAAAGTTCCCCATATACTATTTATATTTCCTATTTTACAAATGCATACAACAGTTAACCTATTTTTTACTAATTATTCTATAAAAATTATGGGTCCAACTCAATTTGTGAGATATGATAGATTTAGGGAGGTGTAAATTTGAGAGAAAATTTAGGGAGTTGTAAATATTTTTGTAGCCCTACCTAATTTGACAGATAAGTTGGATGAACTTTTTATCTCATTTTTTATTATTTTAACAGTTAATGATGATTTTTAAGAAAACTGTTGGGAGTGCTTTTAAATCCGTTAACTCCTCAATAAATTGAACGTGACAATGTGCTGTGACATCCGAATCACCTAATGTGTATTTTAACATTAAAATTGAAATTTTATTTATAAACATCGAGTCTTCGGACTATCACGTATACTAAAATTTGATTTTATTTAGCAGTCAATATTTTCTTATATAATAAGAAAATCGTAAAGAATATTGTGAAAACCCAGGTGCGTAAGCCGATAATTACAAACAAAAGTTCAAAAACTCTGATATCAATTTTATCGTGACTAATGAAATATGAGACGAAACACAACTAGTAAATAATCAAGTCCAACGTCACGCAACTTTTAAAATTTCTTGTAATGTTTGTTAAAAAAAAAACTATTCGGCTTTGAATTTCAGTTGAAATGAGAGGCTGTTGTTTAGCAAACAATTCAATGTACAGTGTTAGAAAATTGATGACCAACTTCCAGTCGTCGCCACCACCCAATATTTATTGCTCCCAAAAATGGTATAGAATTCTTATTTAATTTGAATTGAATTTTGATACAAAAATTTACTAAAATAGATTCAATAATTAAGAAATTTAGGCGCACCTCTAATTCTCTTACATATATACCAAAATGTTGGTTGGCCACCAGCTAGTCAATTTTTTTCCCACTCACTCTTCAAAACTCAAACCATTTTTCTTCTTTGTTTTTTCGAAATTTCATTATCAGAAAATTAATAGCACTCATTCCAAGAATCTTATATTCATATCACCTGTCTCTGTATTAATTTTTTTTTCTTTTCTTTTGGGCCGGCTTCTGATCGTTATTAATTCTTGTTTTATTTTTAAGTTTTGAATTCCTTTTTCCTTAATTTCTTGACGTATATCAAGATTAGGTTTCTGTAGCCAATTAATCATTGATTATTTTACCAATTTTTGGAGTTAATTGAAAAAAGGGTTTTGTTTTGATTCCTTTTATAGTCGTCATCATCCGCTATGTAATAAATACATAAATAAATCAACATCCTTTCAAATCAAAACAACTGTTTATTTTGTTTTATTGAATTATTACATAAAATGGCTGAGCCGCCGCAGAGGCGGCTGCAGACGTTGTTACAGGCGGCGGTTCAAACTGTTCAGTGGACTTATAGCCTTTTCTGGCAATTCTGCCCACAACAAGGGTTCTCTCTCTCTCTCTCTCTCTCTCTCTCTCTCTCTCTCTCTCTCTCTCGCGTCAAATAACGATTAATTTGCATGATGGTGAAGGATTATAGCGTGGAGTGATGGATATTACAACGGAGCAATAAAAACGAGAAAAACGGTGCAAGCAACTGAAGAGAGCGCGGAGGAGGCGACGCTGCAGAGAAGCCAGCAGCTGAGAGAACTGTACGAGACTCTCGCCGCCGGCGAAACGAGCCATCAGGAACGGCGGCCCTCCGCCTCCTTATCGCCGGAGGATTTGACGGAATCAGAGTGGTTCTACTTAATGTGCGTTTCGTTCTCGTTTGCTCCGGGAGTAGGGTAAGAAAGTATTTTTATTAATTAATTGCATGCCCACTTTTTCATGCTTAAATTAAATTAAATTAAATTAGATAAATCTTTATATGCATGCATTAATAACTCCACATGCATTACAATGACTTATATTCTGAACGACATTTCCCATTCTCTATTAATGAACTTTATCTCAATAAATTAACTATAGACTTTAATTAATAGTAGTGATTCGAACTAGAGTAAAATTTGATTTTTGGATTATATTGATTAATAAAGGTGAAATATGGAGAATAATAGTATATAGCAGGTTAAAGAAAAAAAGATCCTAAAACGAATGTAATAGTAACAAGCAAAAATTAATGTTTTTATCAAGGATGTGTACATATCTGAGAACATCGCATTTAAAGCTCTAAAATGAAAAATGAGCATCTATTCAAATTAATAACAATAGAAAATAATCAACCTTAAGAGAATGCGCAATATTCAATTCGTTTAATCCATATAATATATATATATATATAAGTGTGTGTGTGTGTGTGTTTGTTAGGAAATTAATAAACATTTTGACATTAATTTTTAACAGTATATATATTTAATTTGTATATACAATATTAATTTTATTGGGGGTGATCAGATTAGTGAGAGTGAAAGTTGTGTGGGGTTTTATCTTTAAAGAGGAAGGTTGTCAGTGTAAAATGTCGGTAAAAATGAGTGGTGTTGAATAATAGCAAGCATTGTGACTTGTGAGGAAGACAGTCATGTTATTAATTTGCCTATATATATCGTGATATTTATGTACAAGCTAAATTGCAAGTGGGAAATAAATAACTAACATCATATTATAGTGTTTGATTTTGAAATATACATTAATTATGTACTGCATGCGCTTGTACGGCTTACTGAAATTAATGGACTTAAAGATGTCTAGCTACCAATTTTGCAGAAAATACAATAATAAATTAAAGCATCATACTGCGATATATAATGATCATATATACATTATACTAATAATAAATTATAATTCGTTTGTCCTGCTATTGGAAGGTTACCTGGAAAGGCATATGTAGATAGGCAGCATATTTGGCTTACAAGAGCGAATAAGGCCGACACCAAACTCTTCTCTAGAGCTATTCTTGCTGAAGTAAGTATTAATTACTACTTACTAGCATTAATTCTTAATTTCATATTATTTTTCGATATCATATCTTATAGTATAGTTTTAATGAAATACGAGATTGAAAGTATTATGACCTGAAGTATTTGTCTTCTTTCTTTCCCATATTCAAATTAACTCATCTCCTATACAAGAGTGCTAAGATACAGGTACTATAACTCTTGATCCCAAATTAAATTATATATCTATTTAATTAATTTTATCTAGCCATAACAATATTTTTGTTTCATGTTGAAAAATCGAAAACAATTTGTAATTTTCAGACAGTGGTATGCATTCCTATCCTGGATGGGGTTGTGGAACTTGGAACAACGGAGAGGGTAATATTATTCTTCATAGTTTTCACTAATTATAAGATGATAGTTATTACTACCTAAGCCTAGAAAAACATAGTGTATATAATAGGGCCATAATTAAATAATTAATATTAATTCATTCATTTAGATAAAAGCATTGAAATTGTTGGGGTGCATGGTTCTTATAGGTTGAAGAAGACATTGGAATGATCCAACGTGTAAAAAGCTTATTCATCGACTGTCAAAACCCAAACCCTCCAAGGCCAGCCCTATCAGGCCACTCGACTTCTAACTCCGGCCCCAATTTTTATTCTCCGGTCGTGCTTCCACCATTTGAGCCACCACAACTAGCAGAGGAGGAGGAAGAGGACGAGGGAGAGCAAGAAGATGAGGTTGGGTCCGAGTCAGACCGGGTGGAACCCTTGACTCAGCCTGATCAAAGCCTTGCTGAGGCAATGCAGCTTGATATGTCTGACCAAGATATTAGGGTCGGGTCACCGGATGATAGCTCAAATAATTTAGACTCAAATTTCCACCACCTCGTTGTCACTCACCGTGGAAATTCGTCGGATCACGGTGGCACGGCTAGGGCCGTATCAATGCTTAGATGGCCATGCAACCCCGGCAGCCTTCAACCATCTCATTCAGGTTAATTATATGCTTAATTAACTAATCTTTTTAATAATATTTTCAAATGTTCATTCTTAACTCCCGTTTTCTTTACTCTTATGATAAAATTAATATATATATATATATAGGTCATTTGTGGAAATATAGCTAGGTAGTTTGTATAATATATATATATATATATAGGTCATTTGTGGAAATATAGCTAGGTAGTTTCTACTGTACAAAAAAAATACTGCTTTCGGTCTGCAATTTCCAGTAACATTATACAATAAATTTAATGATTTTGTTACTCGCAATTCTTGACTGCCCAAGTTTACCTTTTTGTACAATACTCCCTCCGTCCACGATAAGTGTGTTTCGGAGGGAGTGGCACGGGTTTAAAGAGTGGAAGGGCATGTTAGATAGATGTATTGTGAGTGGAGAGTACATGAGACACGTATTTATTGTGAGTGGAGTTATTTCCATTTAAGGAAATATCACACTTATTGTGAACGGACGAAAATGGAAAGAAAATCACACTTATTGTGGACGGAAGGAGTATAATCTGTTGAATGAAGATTGTTGATTCATCATTGACAGCTCAGCATTTAGACTTAGTCCTTGTTAGTTATTTTGTTATCCCTATTTTCTAGTATTTCTAGTTAGCAGATATGGTATCCTGTTAGTGGCTAGGATTTCTGATTTTTCTGTTGAAGATTATCTTCCCGTTGCTATTTTTCAGTTGTTTAGAGGGCTATAAATTCCTCTTCGTATCATTCAATAAATTATCAGCTTTTGAGTTCATTGCATTCTTTCTCTTCTTTCTTGTTCTCTACTTTCTGTTTCCAACATAATCTAGCTACATTAATATTAGAAGAAGTAGTGCATGGCATTAAAGTCTTAAGGGAATATTGTGTCATACCGTAAGAATTGTCGAACTGTGTTTGTACGTATTAATATGAAAACAGTACTAATGTACATATCATAAATATACAGTGGTGGACACACACAAAAAAAATCATTAATTATAGATTATTGTTTGAATTTCATATATAAGTATATAAAAAAAAATTAGTTTTGGGGACTTCAGCCCGCCCCAGCCACCACCTTAACTTAATGTTACTAAATTGATTTGTTGTGCATATTTGATTTGATGTGAGGTATAAAATATTAGTTGAACCACATTAATTTGGGACGAAGGGAGTATAAATTTTGATCCTAACATGAATAGAACATGAATTTTTTTTTATTTTTTTTTCTAAAAAATAAATATTAATTGTCGTACGTGCATGATTCCTATCGGTAGATGTTATAGCAGAAGAAGACACCCACTATTCTCAAACAGTCTCAAGCATCCTCGAAAACCAGTCAAACCGGTGGTCCAAGTTCTCCTCTTCCGCCGCCATGTCCACCACCTCAGCCTTCTCCAAGTGGTTCGCCGGTCCGACCGCTTCCTCCAGCCACCGCCGCAACCTACTCCTCGACGGCGCCTCCCAATGGGTCCTCAAATACATACTCTTCACCCTCCCTCTCCTCCACACTACCAAGCCACCTGACGCCGCCTCCGCCTCCGCCGCAGCACGGCGAGGCTCCCCTCACGACGAGCTCAGCGGCAACCACGTCCTCGCGGAGAGGCGGCGCCGCGAGAAGCTGAACGAGCGGTTCGTGACCTTAAGATCCATGGTGCCGTTCGTGACGAAAATGGACAAAGCTTCGATCCTCGGCGACACGATCGAGTACTTGAAGCAGCTGAAGAAGAGAATCCAGGAACTCGAGTCGAGAGCGCGGGAGATGGAGATGGAGATGGAGGCGGAGAAGAACGTCGGGAAGGAGCGGAGAGAGAAGAGGAAGACGAGGGTGGTTGAGGACCGCGGCGGCGCGAGGTCGTCGAAGGTAGGGGTGTCGCCGGCGCAGGAGGTGGTGGAGGTGTCGATTATAGAGAGTGATGGATTGGTGGAGATTTCATGTTTGCAGAGAGGGGGATTGTTGTTGGATGTGATGCAAGTTCTTGGAGGATTAGGGTTACAGGTTACCACAGTGCAATCTTCCATCAATAATGCCACTTTTAATGCTGAGTTGAGAGCTAAGGTACGATTTATTTCATTTTTTTTTTCTTTTTTAAATTCTTGTATTTTAGTTTAATTGTGTAATCACAAATTCTTATTAGGGTGAGGTTATTCCATAATAGGATACAGAATTTGTTTAAACTTCAATATTATTTAATCAGAATTCATTATATTATTAATAATTTTTGTTTCGATGATAAATAATATTATTAAATTATTAAATTTAATAGTGGGACGCAGAAAGATCTAGCTAAAGTCTAAACCGAGGGGTTTAATTTGTTGTATTTTAACTTGATTAAAATGGTGAGTTAGACTTGAATTTGGGTATAAAGACCATCTGACGAGTTGGGATTCTACGCAGCATATTATCCGAATTGGGGAAATCTATATATACTGAATTTGTGTGTATTGTTTGGTTTCAGGTGAAGGATAATATGAATGGCAGGAAACCAAGCATCATGGAGGTAAAAAGGACTTTAAAGCAAATAATTCAACGCCATTGAACAATCTTATTATATTATAGTATATAGCACCCAACAAAAAGCAGTCAACGCTATACTTAATTAGGACAATTGGATATTAACATTACCATACGCTATTGTATATTCATTTCCTGGCCTTAAATCATAACTTTGTAAAAAACATAAAATTTCAAAAAGAAAAAGGAAAAAAGGATTAAATTCCTCCACAAGTAATGTTAAGCGGGAAATATATATTTGAAAAGGAAATTTGTTAGTTAGAGTATTGGGCGTGGGTGTTGCTGTTAATAATTATGGTTAGAAATTTGGAAGCGACGGAAATAGGATCTCCGCGGCTTCAGCTAAATCGCCGTCGCCATGGGTGATGCTGCTGCCACCAGTGATTGACGTGAACATGAGAAGTCTCGCCGACGCAGGATCTTTGGAATTTTCAGATCTTACAGGATTCCATTTTATTCTCAACATATATATCATATCATCGACAGGTCGGTTTTCATGTTTTACTCCCTTGCAGAAAACCAAAACTAAAATTTTTTCAGTTACCACTAGCAATGAATTCAGATGTCGATACAATTGGATCATCGCACGACGGCATGTGGCTCACAGATCCGACTCATGCTTCCGCCATCTTAGTTGGAACTTGGAACCAACCGCCCACTCGCCATTCAAATTCCGTCTACTTGACGGATTAATATATACAATTGAAATTAACGACACTGAGATGATGATGGCATTCATGATTACAGCACAGCTATGATCCATGTCCAACATAACGGCATCTTCAATTCTCCCAACCACTATGCTTCGCTTCGCCCTACATATTCATTTACTATTTCTTTTTCTTTATAGCAAACAACATCGAAAAATCTTACCCAACAAAAGCAGTCAACTACACTTAGGATAATTGGATATTAAAATTGTCATACCCTATTGTATGTATATTCATTCTCTTAAATCACAAGCTTATCGTGACTATGTAGAAAATATACATAATTTGGGGGGGAAGAAAAAAAAAAAAAGGCAAAATGATTCGTAGAATGTAGTACAAAACTGAGGGACGTCATTTCCTTCACAGCAAAAGATGATAATATTGAATTAGCTGAAATCACAGAAAATTAATCAAAACATCATTTCACCAACTCCATTGACCATCTTCTCCAAGTCTTGTTGGGAAAGAAGGGTTCTTTTACCCATTGCCCCATTCTTATCGTATGGCTGAGCCATCTTCCTCAAGAACTGTGCGTATCGATTGGGTATTAAAAACTAACATGTTTTATAATGCAACAAAATACAGAGCATGAACCTAAAAGATTGCTTCAAAAGGCTAAAGGTTAAACATACCTCTCTTGCAATATGCACAGCCATGTCGGTACTCAAGTTGAGGTGTGCATCGCGTAAATGTGAGAGTATCCAGCTAGGCAGCTTCGAGCGCTTATCATGACGACTATATCTAATTAGCACAAACAATCAACAAACTGGCATCAATGTTTTGTGAAATTCTCGAATTATGGAAGAGATCTATGGTTATATATAGCAATATTGAAGAATAAATTTCTTGCAAGACTCTACAAATGTTCAGGATATTTCTCCTGGCAATATTTATTAAGGTTTTAACAGATGGGTACAAGGATACAGATTACGAACCTCTTGTCAGCAAAAATCATCATCCCATAATCTGCCTTTGATCTGATAACTCGTCCGACACATTGGGCAGCTTGCCTCTGAATATGCACATGCAAAATGTTTGATCATATACAAGCATAGTACTAGATTATATATATATATATATATATTAAAAAAGGGTTGCTGAAAGTACCAAAGCATCGAATGTCAAAAAATCACCCTCTTTTATCTGGAAAGTCTCCCGTAAATACTCCAATCTTGCTAGCAATATTCTGCAACCAAAAAAGTTTAGCTTCCGTGCATGATATATGGCTATGAGCTTGAGGAGATGAACACAAATTAGTTGAGCCAAGATGCACCATTTAGATACTTGCACAAATTAGCATATGGTAGAATCTCAACATGCAAAATGGATCATAAATAAATATACAGAACAAGTGTGGGTCTGTTCTCGAATTCTCAAATGCACTAATTCAATCTGGTTAAGAAAAATACTAGTAGGCAGGCATACACAATCCAGGCGTAAAACGGTAGCTAAACAATTTAAGTTCACCGTTTAAAAAAACAAATTAAGTTAATAGAAAGATCGTAGCAGCTAACCTGCTCAATGTGTATTGGAAAGGGACGCCAAACATGATAACAAGTCGGCCATAATGCCTATCAAAATCTATACCTTCAGCCACTTTCCCCCTGCAATCAAATTAGGTAACGCTCATGATGTTCATGAAGGAAAACAAAACACATAAAAATGTGTACGGAGCAGGTTAAACTCATAACCCGTACATAAGCAGGAAACTCAGAATGTATTCTCAACACTCGCCAGTATATTACTGTTTGGACATCTTTGGAAAAGATAATAAACTAAAGGACACTCATACTCGATGTCTAGTCACACAAGTAGATATAAACTACCACTGCATAAAAGGGTATTCTTCACCAAAGTACATTCTCAGTAATGTCGCATAAGGATATAATCTCTTATTAAAGTTCATTTAGCTTTTATGTATCACTTACTGTCCTCCAACAGCAAATAACCACTGCTATTGGAACTCTACAATTGTCCAAATATGGAAAAACACACACACATTCTCGCAAGTGTTAGAAGGCATAATATAGAAAAAGTACCTGGCAACTGAGAAAAAGACAGCACCTCTTCCACAATCACAAGCCCTACGATAATTGTCTAGTGCAAGTGTAGTTTCAACAACATCCTGAGTCTCTATGAAAACAAGTTTACGTTGCATAATTTCCTGCAACAAAATCAAAATGAAACCTTTGCAAACAGAGCCTCAAGGCAGGTAACGCCATTTTACTTTAAAGGTTTATACTAGAATTCCCATAATATGTTTTACAAGAATGATTACCTTCAGAATTCCTGATTCGTGCCAACTATTAACAATTCCATCCATGTAAGAATAACTGACAAAAAAGCACACGACTCCATCTGGAACAACAGACACCATTTCTAGCAAAAGTTTGCCGTAATTTTTCTCTACACCCGGGTCACTTCTAAGATCATATTTTGTGCTCACTGGAAGCTGATCACTGAAATAAAACAAGGCAGAAGAGGAAGAGTCAATACAGCAACCAGAGCACAATTTGGTGTTGGAGTAAATATGAATTTAGAGGTTTCTAACCATAGAACGTCCCTCCATAACTAGTTACCTTCCCCGAGTGAGAACCATAGGGCATATGCAATCCCTAGTTAAGGACATTGTAAAGCTTCGGCTCACCACGGGATTGAAATTAAGGAGACGAGGGTAGAGATCAATGGGGCTCAGTGTCCCAGATGTAATAACAACAGACTGGAACCGCTCAAATACGGGCTTTATGGCAAGAGAAGCATCATGACAACAAAGCTGGAAACCAACATATGACTCATGAGAAACAATGCTGCAAATCACTAGGCAAGGTAATGGAATGAACAAACAATTAGTTGTCGAGCACAAAAATATAAGGGATGTAATAATTCTTTTTAAAGATGCCAAACACAACATCTGAACATAAGTAGATTTAAAAAGTCCTCCAATAACAAATCATTACACATAAAAATCTCAAAACTGCTACCACCTAAAAGTAACATCTTTCCCAAGAACAAATCATTGCACATTAAAATCTCAAATCAGCATTGCTGCTTCTTCCCCAACATGCAATAAAAGCTAAATACCTGAAGAACAGGATCTGGTATATGAGGCATCCTTTCATCAACAGGTTCAATTATTATAGAAAATCCCCGACTGTAGGTCGCAACCAGAGTTGCCAGATCACAGATTGTTTGGATGTGTAGAAATTCGTCGGTGTCAGTGATCTCCAGGGTTAACATAAGAGAGTGAAGTCGGTCGTAACAAAACTTTAGCATTTTCTGGTCGATTCCAACTTGTGCATTGATGGATGCAACAAATGTAACGGGGCCCTCCTTCTCAACATTTTCCGTCTGTAGTCGGCCTTTAAGATATTGTACAAACCTACGCAAAACTGACAAAAAGTGCTCTGCACGCCTTATATTTCCAGGTACTGCTTCCTTTAGTATGTCCTCTGGCAAGGCAGGATTTGCTAGCCATGTGTCACTGACTACAAGGAGAAAAAAGAAGTTGCTGTGAGAATCAATCATGGAGAGATTATATGCTAAATTTAAGTAATACCAATCTAATCAACATACTAGAAAGGTTCCCCCTTTGTGCCAAACCGTCAACAAGCCGGTTGTACTCTGCACGCAATCGACCTGCATCGGTGGCCTTTAACCTTCCTACCATGTTAGAATAAAGTTAAGATGAAAGAACTTTCAAAAGCAAGTTTTTCATCCTTCCTCTTAGGAAATAAAAGGGCTCATCACAAACTTACAGGAAGAATAATACCCAAAACTCTTAATGCAAACACAACGAAAGAATATATAGGCTTCAGAGCAATCCTGTTATCCATATTTGTTTTAGTAATTCATCAAACTAAGGTTTCACAAGAAAAATAGATAGTGAACTTAGAATTTAAATAATTTGGAAGCATTTGGAAGCTGCTGCACCACGTGCATCTCATATAGTAATATAGCTAATGAGACAACTAAAAGGGCAAAGTTCAAATTTCATATTATGGCGTAAGGATAAACGCTTCTCATATGTAAAGTAATAATTGCTATGGTAGTAATCTTAGTTTGACAGTTGGTAGTTGCTACTTTTCCCAATAACCTCTTTCAAAATCTCGTGCCAAACATTTAAAACACTACACAGAAATCAAACCTTAAATTCGATCTGTATGCACCAACACAAATAGTATGCAACCCGATATTATTAGTTCTTCTCTTAAAAAAAGAAGATATTATTAGTTCTTTTACATCAATGATGCTCCTCTAAATTGAACCATTCTAAGCAAAATCTTTTAGCACACCATCAATTCAAAATCTTTTAACTGCTTATATATGGACTTTCCAGCCACGAGAACAATATCCAGATCTAAAAAAACAATAAAAGCACGAATACAATGGAGTATATATAGGAGATAACAAGAGAAAAGGGGTCTCCACAGGAGAGAATATGACTACATAACAGTGCCAGAGGGATTACCATTTTTAGTATAAACACACAAATGAAAGCACATACCTCTCAATCTCCTGGGACATCCTATTCAGATTCCTTGTCGCCCCTTCAAGTGTTTGCACCCTCACTTTAACACTCAGTGCCTCGATGCACACATTGTCAATATTATGGGCCTCATCAAACACCACAACGGACTCCCTCTGCATCTCCTTTGATATGATTCCAGCAACTTTAGGATCAAGCAGGTACTGATAGCTATATACCACTACATTTGCAAATTGAACCATATGGCGCGCTAAAAAGTATGGGCACCACCCTTTTTGTTTCCCAAATGCTCTTAAATCCTTCAGCAGTACAAATAAACAGAATTCAAGATAGTATTCGTTCCAGTTTCCATAAACACCGTTTAACAGAGAACCAGATGCACGAACTACAAATTTGAAACACATTTCCACCATTTCAATCCAAGAGAAATTAGTAAATAACATACCTTGTGATTCAGTCATAGCACAAGCATTTCAATAGAGTCTCAAGATCATAAATTCATCTTCCAGTCAAACTAAAAATGAAAAACTAAACCAGAGAGAGAGAGACCTCTAAACCCTAAAGAATGGAAAGGCCATAAACACTAAAGACGGCAACTTCATACAATAAGCAAAAGACTGAAAAAGTGCAAAGAAGTGGAATATAGAGAAACCAACATCCTATAAAACAAGGTTTCAGCAGCCAAAGAAAGAAAGAAAAAACCTGCAATGTATAAACTCCAGGAGGCAACACCGCATCAGAAGCAGCCTTCTCGTAGTTCTCGAAAAATTCGCACGTCGGAATATCGGGATTCTCAACCGCCACTGCCCTAACCCAACTCGCCGTAAGCTTCCTACAAGCAGCATCCACCGAATCCCGATTCTCCGCCGACACAACGCGTGGATTCACGCACAAGTTCTTCCTCGACGAGAGCCCCAACGCCAGAATCTTCGCCGACGGCCCCAATTCCTTGACCTGATAATCGTGCAGAAACCTCAACTCCGCTAGGGTTTTCTCCATCTCGTGGACAGTGCGGGTGCAGTAGAGGAGCTTCACCGGGTTAGAGGGTTTAGAGAGAACGTAGCTCGTGATTAGAGAGAGAAGCGCGATGGTTTTCCCTGTGCCTGTCGGCATTTCGAGAAGGCAGTGGCCCTTGGCATCGAGAGCGCGTTTGAGTTCGACCATGTACGAGTACTGCTCCGGGTAGATGTTGTCGTACGGGAAGTATACAGTTACGTCTTCGATTTGGAATTTCATCCTCACGGCGGCGCCAACAGCTTGCGGCGGAGAGCAAAACAAACCGTCGGAAAATGATCGCCAGCGGTGATGATGGGGAGCAGTGTTCTAGAGAGGCGGCGTCGTTTGGAAGACCTACTAATAATTTTCACTTTCCTTTTTAATTCTCCAAAGAATTATGGTTGTATTACATTTCTCTACTCAAAGTACAAAAAATTGTGAGGAAGATAATTTGACATAATATTTCTACTTTTTAAAATCAAGTAGACCACTAAAATATTTTTAGTTACAAAAAATTTCTCAAAATTTTAATCATAGATATATACATGTCCTTCCCTATTATTACCACTCCTATGTTATGCCAAATATTCTTCTACACTTAATAAAATTTGAAGCATTGGCAATAAGAAGAATTAGCTGATAGTTTCACATCTCAATACTTAAAAATATGATTTTCACTCTTTGTTGTTTTATAAAAATTATCAAAAGCATTTATTATTATTATTATTGTTGTTGTTGTTATACATTTGAGAAAAAACTTAATATTATAAATTTCAAACACTTTTTAGTAATTTTATAATTACAGTATATTACATCTATCTTAAATTATTTATTATAATGACTACTATAATATTTTATTTTTAAACGGTATTAAATTACACTTTAGTCTACGACTCAAAACTCTTCCTTGAGAACATTCTAAATTTTGGTCATGGTTTTACTTTTTTTAGAGAATTACACAACGGATATATTATCAAATAAATTAATACACCATCATATATAGGTGGGGACCTCTATACTACACAAAGATGGGCCCACTATACCACCAAACAAAGTTGGAATATGATACACCGCACTTAGGCAGAATTGAACCCAAAACACTAAGGAGAAACTTAAGTTGGAATATGATACACCGCACTTAGGCGGAATTGAACCCAAAATACTAAGGAGAAATTTGTAGTGCCTCAAGTTGACACTGATTTTACTTAGTGATTTTCAATAAGGAATTTGAGGTTCCAAATTTTATAATAAACTTCCATGTTATTCTATTTTTATTACTACAATTTTATCTTTTCCTATTTAGTGATTGAGTTCGCATTATTTTTAATTTTTATAAAGCGCTGCCGTTGCATCGCACACTACAATATTAGCTTACATCAAATGACAAAGTATAGATCTGAGGTTAATTCAGCTTCTGATTGATCTTATTAAGCAATTTGCAAATTTACTTGACAAAGCATTATTCTGTTTTTCTATAGAAATCCGATGAAAAGATGCACAAACTAACAAAAAAACAAAATAAAAAATTTCTTCAGATCAATATTTCCATAATTGGACTAGCTATGTGACATTGATCTAGGAACTGATCGACAGACTACAGATAAACAGTTATATCAGCTTAACTAACTAATTCTCCCTCCTCCCTCCTGTTCATGCTGTGAATACAAACAATGCACAACATTTGTGTAATCTGCAGCAAGAAAGCAGTTTATTGCTCTAGAAACTCTCTCTCGAATCACCTTTCAGCAGACCACATCGCGTTCAATCTTCTGCAGGCGACGCCCTGGAAGCCAAGCCCTTGATAGTGTGTCGACACTGAAACCTGCCACATCAATGAACTTGATAGTTATGGCATCTAACGAGGCAAATGATTGATTGATTGATTGCTAAGAGGAAGTGCAACAAGAAAAGGTTATAGTATGTGGAGAAGGAAAACTCAAACAAGTTCAAAACTTAGATGAACTACTGCACAAGTGTGAAACAAATGTATCTTTGTTATTTCCTGAATGCAAGCTATGCAGCAGCCATCAATTTTCATATAAATGAATACCAAAAACAAAGATATTTGGAATTGGGTAGACAAAACCCCAAATTCAAACTCATCATTCATCAACAGTCACAAATCCACGAGACATATGAAGCAGAGAGTCGAGGAAGCTGAAACATGAAAAAACATTATATGAAGCAAACATGGTGTTAGAACTGTAATCCACATTCACATAATGTATTATCATTAGAATGTGAAGCTATGTTGCAGCCTACTTGTAGATTTACTTCCAACATAACGACATGTAAATTACAAAACTCAAAGCATTAGAAGCAGATTTGCAGTCTGCAGATAAAGGAATATCTCAACTAACATTGTCTTCCCAAAATAATGTAAATCTCTAAATCATTGGCATGAAAACTATTATTGTTTGAGCGCTTACCAGATCAAATCCCCTGGTGGAGAGTGCTGCACTTCGACTGAGCTACCACAGTCATTAGGTTGAGGATTCACTTCAAGATTTTGTGTTCTGCACCTAAATCTCAATCTAAAAAGCTTGGTCTGTAACAGAAAAGTATAAAACAAAACACCATATACATATCAAGAAAGTATAGAATGTGTGTTATCAAAACCCTCTCAAAGGCTATAATTAGCTCCAAACTTCTTAATAAACAACCTTTTGACCCTAAATTTGATATCTCGTAGTAATCAAACAAGCAGAGCGAGTCAGATTAATAAATCTTAATTAAATATTTATCATCAGATTCAGCTATAACATGACTCTGCCATCTACAAGACTATAATTAAGATGATTTTAGCATAGGAACTGAAAGAAAAAGCAGTAACCTTGAAATTTTTACCTTCCTATTTGGCCGAAACTCGCGCTTGGGAAGAAAATGCACAGGAAAATTAAGGTAAGAGGGAGCTTTCACCAAGAGAAACAATTTTGTAGGACCTACAAAAAGAAATATTATCAACCAAAAATCATGAACATATCCCAACTTTTCAGAACTTAAAAGAAACCAACAGTACTACTCTCAGTTACCAGCATACGAAGCTGATCCAACACCCTTCGATATCATCGTGCGAATTGCCTATCAAAGAAAAACACAAAAATAAATAAAGTGCAAGAACACACACACACACACACACACAACAAAGATCGAATTTTGAACGCAATGAAATTGTCATCACCACAATTGGCCACAACCTTTCTAGATAGCGTTTCTGCAATTTTACTTCGACTAAAATCCTCCGAAACCAGCCTCCCATTTGAAAAACTCAATTCATAGATGTGCAAAGGCCTTAGAGGACTAGGTCCAAGAACCAGAGAGATTTTATCAACATTTGGAACTTCAGCCATCACCAATTGAAGTGCAGCCTTGAGATTAGCTATACACCCCATCAGTTTCTCCAACCTTCGTATCCCCATTTTCACTTCCCTTTTTCTGGTAGCTTGCTTTCTCCTTGTCGATGTCGTCTTTGCTTCACTTTCAGCGAGCTCAATTTCCTTTCCAGTAGTAGAAGTAGAAACTTTCAATTATCGGACAAGATTTGAGGAGAATGACTTAGAAAAGGGGGGAAAGCAAAATCTTCTGTAGAATTAATTACCAATTCATTGAATTCGGACCGCAGTTCGTCGAATTCGAGGGTGATGTCCTGGAGTAAGCTGTCAAAACAACAATATCGATCAGAAAATTAAGATTAGGGTTGGGATTTTGCTGAATTTTGTGGAGAAGTTTGAGGGAATTACGAGGGGATCTGCTGGTGCATGAAGAGAATGGTGCCGACGATGTCGGTGACGACGTGGAAAATGGTGGAGCAGTCGAGCGCGTCGGCGGCGGTGTCGATATTTGTATACTCCATTTCCGAGCTTCCTCCGCCTTCTTCCATCGCGACGGCGAATTTATCGGAGAATCGACGACGAATTGAGCGGAGAAGAATGCTTTGGGTTTTGCTTATTTTATTTTTCGAAATTCATCAAGGCGGGCTGATTTTTTTCTTTTCTTTTTTTTTTTTTGTCTCCCCCTTTTGTTTTGTTTTACAGTTTTACTAGTATTGACGGGCCCGAACCGGGGGTTCTAGGCCCAAGCCCGCCGGTTACGGTTTCACCGGAGAGTGAACCGTAACCGGACCGTGTACACTGTACACGGTTATGGGCCGGGCTTTTTAACCGGCGGTTCTGGGCCCGGTTAAATCCATCGGTTCCTGGCCCCGGTTTTTTATATATATATATAACATTAAAAATCAAGAAAATGAACTAGATTTTCATTAATACTTGAAAATTAAAATAAACATTATCAAATTGAAATTACAATTACTTGAAAATTATATTAAACATTACAAAATACATATTTCAATTTCAACATATTTCAATTTTCAACTACTTGAAAAGTTGAAATTGAAATAAACACTACAAAATAGAGCAATTACATTACGTACTCAATTTCCCATAGCTTCGGTCGGATGCGCTTTTTGAATGTGACGAACAAGGGAAGCATAGCCATCATTTTTAGTCCACTTGAAAACTTTGTTGCAATAATTACAATGAACTTTATAGGTTGGTTTAGAATAGTCGGGCAATGGAACACTACGGGTGTAGTGCTTGTTGAAAATATCAACCTTAATACTAGATCTAGGACTATGAGGCATTGTTGTTTGTACTTTGTAGAATTGAAGTTCAAACTTGAGAGAGAATATTAAAAATGAAGAAGATAGATAAGGTGAAGAGATGAGAAAGATAGATTAAATCATTAAGGTGAAGATGTACAACTGCTGCTGATGTGAGTGAGAAAAGGGGATGGGGGTATTTATAGATAGAATTTAGGGTTTTGAAAAAAAAATATATTAATAAACCGTCGGTTTCTGCTGAACCGCCGGTTCAGGGCCGAAAACCGGCGGTTAATTACAGATTGTTTTTGTGTTTTGGAGCACTTTTTTTCAACTTTTGTAATTTTTATTTATTTTTTATAATTAAATGTTGTATATACATATCTTAAGACAATATAAGCAAAAAAATTTAAATTTTACTTAGTAGTCATTGAATAAAAAAATTAAATCATTTCTCATTAATATTGTTGAAATTACAACACTTAAAAGTTGAAATGAAAAAAAGTAAAAAAAAAAAAGACTTGAGCTCAATTTCAATATTAAAATTGAGTTGCCTACGTATCCTCATAGAGGAATCAAAGTCCACGTAGTTCGATTACATTATATTACTCCCTAGTAGTTCTCGCCCACCGATCGATCACTTTCGGTGAACTCTTCGTTTGCGCTCTCGTCGCGATCATCCGAATCGAGCTCTTGAGCTCTAAGGTCGGCCCTCGACCAATCATCAAGCAACACTGTGGCTTCAATGTTTCTTGGTTTCATCGTTGATCTTCTTTGGTCCAACATGAGTTCGCCAATGCTAAAAGCTTGTTCGATCGAGACAGTAGATGCGGGGACAACAAACAACTCTTTCGCCATGATAGAGAGTACGGGATACTCCGTTCTCTTTGACCACCACTTCATCACGTCGATTTGTGGAGCACTATCTTCAATACCAAAAACAAAACGACAACCCAAATACATATCTAATTCACTATTACCTTGGTCCCTAGGGAGTTCATAAGATCTATCTTGGTACCTGCTACTTCATTGTTGAACTAAGGGATTCAAGGAGTTTAAATCAAGTGGTATAAATGAAGGGGTAGAAGTAGAAGAAATAGATGCATTTATGTCAAGATCAATACCATGAGTCATCTTATATTCGGCAAAAAGAGATCTTAAAGTTCTTTCTAAATCATCTTTTATTTCAGTAACATTAGGAATATCAAAGAAAATTATTTCTCCATCAATTCGTACATTTAAAAAGTCCATTTGCTTAAAAGCATTATAATAAATATCTAATATTTGACAAATACCATCATATTTAGGGATGGCAATCGGGTACGGCGGGCACGGATAGTGGATATCCATGCCCGTATCCGCGAGCAAAACCCATATCCGCCACCGACCCGTTACCCGTGACGGGTTCTTTTCTCCACCCATACCCGCCACCCGCGGGTATCCGCCTCATTTTCACCTTCTACATACTCACTCTCCCCTTCATTCCTTTCTTCAGTTTCCGGCTCATTTCTTGGAGTAGGAGCTGAAGCTTGTGAGGTAGGGGGCCTAGGGACGCTGCTACTGGAATGGATATTGGCGGTAACAACGCCCTGCGCGAAAGAGAGAGAGCACCGGTGAGAGGAGGCAGCAGCGCGGCGGCGATGCGGAGGGGGCGGTAACAAGCCCTACGCGCGCGCGAGAGAGAGGCGCAGAAGAGAAGAAGAGAATTACCCGTTACCGGTGAGAGGAGGCAGCAGCGCGGCGGCGACGCGGTGGGGGCGGTAACAAGCCCTGCGCAAGAGAGAGAGAGAGAGAGAGAGAGCGAGAGAGGCGTGAGAGAGATGCGCGCGAGAGAGAGAGAGGCACAGAAGAAAAGAAGAGAATTACCCGTCACCGGTGAGAGGAGGCAGCAGCGCGACGGGGGCGGCAACAAGCGCTGCAGCAGCAGCAAATAGGGCTTGAGAAATTGATGAAAGATTGATGAGAGAGGGCAGCCGATTAGGTTAGGTATATGAAGGGGTATTGGACTATTGGTTTGGGTTGGGCTTTTTTGGACTATTGGTTTGGGTATTGGACCAAATATATATTAATATTACATACATATTAAATAATATTTGGACCAAATATATATTACATTATTAAATAATAATCGGGTAGTAATCGGGTATTTCGTGGATATTTCGCGGGTATTTTTCACGGGTATTTTTCGCGGGTAAACGGGTTTAGCGGGCACGGGTAGTAACTATCCATACCCGTACCCGCGAACTAAATGGATAGTATTTTCTAACCATGAAACTATCCATGGATATCAAATGCCCCTCAAACCCGCACATATTACGATCGGGTATCCGCAGGTATCGGGTATCCACGGGTAAATTGCCATCCCTAATCATATTTCCATTTAGGATCTAAGCACTTAGCTACTAAAAAAACATCCGGAATATTTCTAAAATATTTTAGCCATTTTTGAACCATAAAATAAATCACACCTTGCAAATTTGGTTTACCAAAACAATTTTTAAAGCTAAGTGCAATATACATGCAATGTTCCAACACACGAACGGAAGTACAATAATAAACACCCGATAATTGAACGGTGGCATTATTAAAAACCTTTAACAATTGATATAAATCCATGCATTGGTCCCAATAAGAAGGTAATAAAGTCAATTGAACCGTCGCAAATTCTTTTCTAAAAAATTCGCATAAATAATCTTTATACTCTAAAGTAGATTTAAGCATTTCATAAGTGGAATTTCAACGATGTGATACATCTCTAACAAAACTCCTATGTTGAATATTCTTATGACGACAATATTTTTGCCATTTTTTACCTAAAGTTATATTTTTATGCAAAAGAGCAACGGCTTTTCTAATTGGCATAACCGATTCATTAAAAATTTCAAGTCCATCTTGAACACATAAATTCAAACTATGATAAATACATCTACTATGAAAATATTTTCCTTGGAAAAATGAATTACATGCTTCAATGAGTTCGGGAATACTAGCGGTGTTGGCGGATGCATTATCAAAACCAACTGAAAATACTTTATTAATCAATTGGTATTCATTTAAAACGATTATAATTATTAAAGCAATATTAGTAGCCGTGTGTGGATCATCGAACTCTCTAAATGCAATTAAACGTTTTTGTAGTATCCATTTATCATCAACCCAATGACATGTTATTCCCATGTAATTATTTTGATGAAAACAATCCGTCCAAATATCCGCACAAACAGAAACTTTGTGGTCTAAGTTCATCAAATATTTTATTAATTCCATTTTTTATCAAAAGCTTGCTTCTAATTCGTCTAAGCATATTACTTCTACTAATTTTTTTAGCGGCGAGACAATATGCATCTTTTATAGACGCTTCATAGGTTATTTTATCGGCAAATTTAAAAGATTGTTTTTCCATAGCACAATATCTAGCCATAACATCTTCGGCATGTGGATGATCATATTTAAATAAAGGGTGAGAAGACGTACCCGTCGTCGAGAAAGCGGTGCCACGAATTTGAGTTTGTGTTGATGAATCCCGTATTCTCCTGGATGACACGTCTCCATGTGTCGCCTTAGTGTGCCATAGCTCCTCCATGCGTCCATTTGTAGACGTTCTTGCAATAGTTGCAATAGGCGTTGTATTTAGGAGGATCTCCGGGCTTGTCGCTAGGTGTCGGGGCTCTAGGCATTTTTCTGAAATGCTTAGTAAAGATATCCGACACAAGAGGTCGACCCATCGGTTTGTTTGGCGGCGCTTCGACTTCTTCTTCTTCTTCGTTGGATTGTTCTTGAGATTGCTGAAGCATCTCCTCCTCTTGACGATGAACTTTCTCGGCAAACTCTCGATCCTCTTGTTGTTGAAGTTGTTCCGCATACGCTCTTGATATTTCTTCGGCGGCCATTGCTCGAGCTTGCCGAGCGGATCTTCCTCCTCTTTTGGATCGAAGAGGAGCATCGTCATAATTTTCGGCAACGCCCTTGCCCTTATCGATACGAGAGGAGGTCGACATTATGGAATATGGATGGATTGGTGAAGTGTGGTGAGAGAAGTTGAGAACTTGAGCAAACAATTAACACAAAAAATGAAGAACTTGAGCAACAAATAGAAGATTGAATGCTTAAAATTAAATAGAGAGATATGAGAATTGGTGTGATTATTTGGGAGATTATTGTGTGGTATTTATAGGGTAAAATGGTGGGAGGAGGGAAGAAGGGAGGCAGCAGCAAACGGCTATTTTTCTAGCCGTTGAGCTGCTGCCATTGATGTTGTTGCTGTGTTGTTGTGCTTTCTGTCTTCTTTCCGTTGGAACCGGCGGTTCCAACGGTTAACCGACGGTTTTGACCGTTCGAACTGGCTACGTCATTTTGTTTTTTTTAATAATTCCTGTTAACCGGCGGTTAACCGGAGGTTACGATTTGCACAGAGTCAGGCCCGGAACCGGCCCTTGAGCTCACGGTTGCAGTTACGGTTCCGGCCCGTTGACTGCCGGGCCGGTTCTGGTTAGGCCCGCCGGGCCCTCTAGTTTGGGCAGGTCTAGCCTTAGTGCGATGCACAAATCATAAATATTGACTATAACTTTTAATAATTAAAATATTTCATTTAAATATGAAAATGAGTTAATCGTTTAAATAGAATTAAAGAAATACTAACAAAATAATTCAAATATATAGGAAAAGCGAAAAAAAGTTTGTAATGGAATTTTTTTAGTTCAATCCACGCATATATGACTCATGGTTGGAGAGCAAACGTCTTACTACTCGAATATTTTTTTAGTTGGGAAAAGGGAATAGTTGGGTTCGAACACTGGAGCTCGGTGTTACACATGAAGTTTTCAATGCTTGAAATAGACAATTAATAATAAATAATTATGTACCAATAAGGCCTAGTTTAAGTGACAAAACTGACACACACAAGACTCTCCTAAGCAGGTTCAATCATGCCTGCGTGAGGTGTAGTATATTTTCACAAATTGTGTGGTGGTGTAATGGTTTATTTGATAATATATAAGGGTAATTCATAGTTTATGGCCCCAACTTTGAGGTCTTTTTTATTTATGGCATCAACTTCAATTTATTTGAAAAAATACCCCAACTTTGAGAAATGTTTGAAATATGGCCCGCGTATTATTTTCCGGCGACCGGCTGCTGACTCAGCTCCCAGAAATATGACGTGGATTTTTTAACTCCACGTCACAATAAACGACCTCGTTTCTTGTTTATGATTAAAAAAGAATAATTCATAGTTTGCAGCCCAACTTTAAGCATTTTTCAATTTATGGCCTCAACTTAAATTAAGTTGAAAAAAATCCTCAACTTTGAGAAATATATTGAAATATGGCCCGCATTTTATAACTTCATCGAAGATTTATTATGACACGGTTTTGTGATATAATTCATCGAAGATTCATTATGACACGGTTTTGTGATATAATTCACGAAAATGAATCTTCGATAAAGTTATAAAATGCGGTCATATTTCAATAATTTCTCAAAATTAAGGATTTTTTTTCAAATTAATTTAAGTTGAAGCTATAAATTGAAAAATACTCAAAGTTGGGGCCACAAACTATGAATTATTCTTTTTTAATCATAAACAAGAAACGACATCGTTTCTTGTGACGTGGCGTTCAAAATTCCACGTCATATTTCCGGGAGCTGAGTCAGCGGCCGGTCGCCGGAAAATAATACGCGGGCCATATTTCAAACATTTCTCAAAGTTGAGGTATTTTTTCAAATAAATTGAAGTTGGGGCCATAAATCAAAAAACGCTCAAATTTGGGGCCACAAACTATGAATTACCCTAATATATATACATTATGTAATTCTCTAGAATAATAATAAATGATTAGGTTACAAAATTAAGACTTCTAGTGTTATATTTTTGGTTTCTTGTAGTTAATTTGCTTTATAAATATTGTTTGGGATATTAATCATACTTTAGTTTGATTTCAACAACATTTATTATAAGTATTTTTTATTTTATATACAAAGTTGTCTACAAATTGATTTGCAAAATATCTATCATTATATGTGTCTGATCTAAAAATAAATAAATAAATAAGAAACGTACTGTTACATACTTTTTTATTGAAAAATTGTGTTGCTAACTTGTTAATAGGTTTTCTATTATTATTATTAAACCGTAAAATAAAATTGTTTTAATACTTGAATTTAAATTTATTTATAAAATTGTCATTCAAATTGAATTGAAATTGAAATTGAAATTGAAAGTTTTATTTACAAAATTGCCATTCAAATTGAATTGAAATTGAAATTGAAAGTTTTATTTACAAAATTGCCATTCAAATTGAATTAAAATTGAATGTGGTGGTTACTATTTTGTTTTAATATATAATTAACTCTTCAAAAGTGGTGAAACCTACCCACTTTCTAACTTTTTACCTTTCTCCTTAATGCTCGTACCGAACATGTTCAGTGGGACGGAGGGAATATATTAATGGAAAGATACCAATGTTTTGGTGTCAATTATATCAAATACATCTCACTAAAAAGAGACTTGTGGTGTCTTTGTAATTTAAATTAGGCTTTATTAACGACATTGTAAAAACAATTGCACTAAGTTGATGACAAGCCTAACCAAGTGGCAAATATGAGGTCCACAAAGCTCTCCTTTAGCAAAAGATCTATAATTCGATTCCCACTAAATATGGATTGTCTTCCCTATTTTATACTATAAATTTGTGTTTAGAATATACTCGCTCCGTCCCAATAGCAAGGTCTCGCTTTCTTTTTTTGTCTGTCCCAATAGCAAGGTCTCATTCCAAAAATGAAAATAATTAACTCTTCAAAAGCTGTAGGACCTACCACTTTTTCTCCTTTTATTCTTGTTTCTTGATAACCGTGTCAAAAGCAAGTAAGACCTTGCTATTGGGACGGAGGGAGTATTAATTTAGTGCAATTTATCAATATTTAGACTTATAGAAACGTAATTATTTTATATCATCGCTTACTAAAAAGAAAAATTAAAGAGAATCAACTTTAATTAATAAGTCGGATCATCTATGGTAATTTGCACTATTGTGCAACTATTGCATCTCTATATTATCGTCATGCAATTATTAAGTAAACAAAATTACAATAATTTTCATATTTAAATTCAAAAAAAAAAGTAACAAGATTTTGCATGCATGTATGAAAAAAAAATTAAGAACTTCATAAGCAAAATTTGATAAATTGATAAATTTCATTAACGCGTATCGATAAATGCAACATAGAGATGTTTCTGCAATAGAAGCTCGTACTTGCTCCAGTTATTATAATTTTGACTTTAAATTAACTTTGAAAAGCACTCCTGTACAGCTGTACATACAACTAGATCCAAAATCAAGATCCGATTTGATCCGGACCCAGATTCGGTCAATATTTGATCGGGTCAACAATCAACATTTGACTGTTGACTTTTTTGAATTTCAATTTTTTTTTATCTCCGCCTTTGACTCTGATTTTAATTTATAAATAATGATTGTGATAACATTTAAGTTTGTAAGCTCGCCCTGAGGCCTTCGACTCCCATCGCTCGACTCTTGTAAAAAAATAAAAAATAAAAAAATTTCAAAAACTCAACGGTTAGTATTGACCAGGTCGAATTATCTATCGAATCGGGTCAAATTTGACCCGAATGTACCGTATAGATGTTGTACACAAGATTTGTCATTAACTTAATAGTAACTTTTCAGTTGCATGAGAAGACATTTTAATTATAATTGGCCATTGACAACTTCAACGGATAAATGGAACCTTAACACACAACAATCAAAACATTCCACACACTTTCTACCACAAGTCAAAAGCAAATACAAGATTACAATCCATAAACACAAAAATAATGAACATACATACATCACATTTATATAACAATAATAAAGTTGAAATTAATTTTTTAATGTGACAAACTCCATGAACTCCACATCCTCAGCCATGGCAGACAAAGTCTCCTTAAACAAACACACTTCAACGTCCAAACTCCCTTCATCCAACCCTGCAGAAACTGTTATCCTTCCATCAAAACTACTCCCTCTCCCGCTCCTCGCCGCCACCGGCGGCCCCCACCCGAAATCATTCCCGTACACGTCGAATCTGGGAGAATTTATCAGAATAAAGTGATTAGTTGGGATTGCGTCAAACTCAAGAAACTTAGGCTCCTTCGCCCAGCTCGCACAGAAATCCTTCACTTTCTCCGCCCCGTTTGCCGACGCCACCATTCTGTTGATCTGCCACGCCGCCCACCCGAGCCCGTTTCCGACGACTTTTCCGGCGTCTAGGGTTACGATCCCGGGAAAAACTGCATTTCCGAAGTATTCGTCTGGAAGAGGAGGGCTCATTCTCTGCCTCGCCCCCATCGGAATCTCAAACGTCGTCGCTTCACCGACGGCGCTCGTTGTCTGAAAACGACATCGTATGATTGATCGCCATAGATGGGCTATGAGAGCTTGCAACGACGAGATTTTGCCGCTACTTCCCTCCATTTCTTGGTTGGCTCGCTCTTTGAGCTTAGCTACGCTTTCTCTCGTGAGACGAAACACTCTCTCGCTCAACTCCGCCGCCGGTTTATCGGAAGTGGCGTAATTGTTTTTATTTATCCTGAGATGATCGTCGCGAATATATACATCTCGTGTGCCGATTAAATCGAGATTTATCTGATCGCGGTTGAGAATCGGAAGTTTGGATATCGGTTTACCGGCGGGGATCTCGCCGCGAGACATCTCAGCCCACGAGTTGAGGAAATGCCAGAAGGCAGTGCCGTCGGCGACGAGGTGGTTGACAGTCCAGCCGACGAACAGTCCGTCGGCGAGCTCCGTCACCTGCACCGCCAGCAGCGGCTGAGAGTCGCCGTCGATGTTGCAGATTCCGGCGAGGGGGAACAAGGAGGGGACGACGCCGGCGCAGGAGTTCGACGACTCGTTGACGTCGGCGATGGTGAGGTTGGCGGTTGCATGGATGAACAGTGCTCCTCCTTCGCTGTGGCTGCAGTCGAGGAAGAAGCACGTGGAGGCGCCATCGTCGGACTTGGCGGTGGCGAGGCGGGCGACGAGCGGCGGGAAGAAATGGAGGGTTTGTTGGAGGGTGGTTTTGAGGTGGTGGATTATGGTGGAGGAGTTGGTTTTGGAGAGGAGGATGGTTTGTTGGGGTGGGGTGGGGTGGGGGAAGAGGAGCCCCATTTGGACGTATTCGAGGAAGAGGAGCTCCAGATCGGACGGCGTTAGGGTGATCCTCGCCGTTGATTCCACGTTGATCGTCGAGGTTGAGATTGCTTGGATTTGATCTTGAGGCATTTTTTTTAGGGTTTGAAGAATTTGAGGAAGTGATTTAATGTTGGAGAATCTTTTTAAGGGTTTTGAACGACGTAGGTTTGTTTATGTAGGAGAAATGAATTGAATTGTTGGTGACCAATGTGAGGATTAATCATGTGGTATTTATACTGAATTTGATTGGAAAATCTGCATGGGGTTGTTGTACAAAATTCATTGAAAGATTAAATATTATTATTATTATTTTATATATATATGTTTACTTGAGCGAGTCTTTGCGTGGTTGATCTTATCAGAGATTTAGTTATTATTATTATTATTATTATTATTTTGAAGTAGTTAATCAATGTAATTAAATGATGCAACATGCAAGGGAAGGGAAGATGCGAAGGTTTACTAATTCATATCTACGAAGAACCAATTATGTCGTCATGAGATCCTCTATTTCTCAATTTCGGCATCCCATTTGTGTCACACCCTCGAATTTAATATTATAATAATTATTATTATGAAATGAAAATTAATTTAGTATAATTTTAAACAAATAATTTAGATTATTACCATTTAGTAACAAAATATGAAATTAAAAGAAAATATATACTCCATCCATCCCACAAAAATATTCGGCACTTTTGGTGGTACGGATTTTAAGAAATGTTAGGCAAGTGTGTGTTATGAGTGGAGAATGAGTCCAAAAGTGAAAAGTGAATGTTTTTGTAGGACGTATCAAATGACAAATTGTGAATGCATGTTTTTGTGAGACGATGGTAGTATTATAATTACGAAATATATATTAACTCTAATAATTAATTATTGATTAAAAAATTAGTAAATAGAGAAAAATTATATATATTCTAGCTAATTGTGTATTATCAATTCTAATCAACAATTACAAAATTAAACTAATTTGTAATAAGTTAACATTGAAGAGAAAAATGGAAAAAAAAATGAAGGCAACACTCAGACGCGTAAGAAAAAACCAATTCCAAATCGTACTACCTTGTGGTTCTAACAACTTAGTTAGTGGGGAATAATTAATTAAACCAACTAATTAGTCTTAACTTTTCTTGAAGAAGTCTTTGCCCTTGTTAATAAAGAATCCGCTAATACGTACGATGATTACTATTTCATCTACTAAATTTTGGTAGAATTATTTCCCTTCTCGAATCATCCAAGAATATCCGTTGTAAGAGTTGTTTTACTAGTTATTTTATCCAGTGACAATTGACTATAAATTTTATATATTACACAAAAACTTGGGTACGGTTGACCTTACCATGCGGTTGGATAAAAGTGATCATTATGAAGAAAATGATAATTATTCTAAAGAAAAGTGATAATTATACTTCTACATTCTATTTAGTTAAGTATTGAGTGATAAGTATTGCATGAAACAAAAGTGACAATTATCTTGAAGAAAAGTTACAATTTAGATACAACCGCACCATAAGGTTCACCTCATCATGTGCGCATGATTTTGTGATCAAGGTATTAGTTAATTACAATGACTATTAATTCAGGAAGAAAAAAAAAATTGACTTTCTGATAGACGGGTAAAAGACTACCCAAATTGGATTATTTTTCATTTTTTTTTGTAACGCAACCACTCCAAACGAGACAAAAGGCATTCATATGAAAGTTGGAGTTTTAAGAGAGGGAGAGAGAAAGCGGTTCATGTTCATCTGCTTTGACAATGCAGTGGGGATTGGTGGTAGTTTAGTTGGAGACTGTATAAAACAACTACTACAGAATTATTTATTTATTAATCTCTCGTCCTAATAGTAAGGTCTCCCTTCTTTTAGTTACAGTTATTAAAAATAAGAGAAAATATAAAAAATAGTAGGTCTCAAGCCTTTTGAAAAGTTAATATTATTTCCATTTTTAAAAGGGGATCTTTCTATTGAGACAGACGAAGAGATTTTACTATTGAGACAGATATAGAATATATATATTGACCTTCGACAAAAATAGAGTGAATTAATAATTTCGAAAAGAAAATATCATTCGGGTGAAAATTGTGTCTGGTCGAATAAGGGCTTTGAAATTAAATACTTGTAAAACATAGAGCCTGTTTAGTGGGGGTTTGTAAGAGTAATCAATTAAGCATAAATATTCATTTCAAAATTGTTGGATTTGGAAAAGTCTATCAAGCATGACATGTAATACATCAATCTCTTAATTTTGTGACACGTGATAATTGGATCCATAATTTTCTTCAATTTTCTTTTTTAATCGTTTTTTATTAAAAATATGATGGATTCAACTACTACATATTGCAAAATTAATAGATTAATAGATGTGTATATGTTTGATAGAATTTTTCCTTTTATTAACAAATAAACAAATTTACAGTGGTTTGTATCCCCCCACAAGTAAAAGAATGGTCTAAGACTCTAAGGTACCTCAAAATAATAATGACAATTATAATATATAAAAATAACTGTCGCCTACAATAAATGAATAAAAAAACTGTATAAGTTGAGCAATTTTCAGAAATGGTAACAAAATTAATTATGTTTATATGATTTTATCTAGCAATTGGATCGAGTCCGCGGTGAACTTGTCAAAATTGAACACTTCCGCGATGGTGATTATATGTATATATATTTGGTTTCAGGAATATGATTAAATGAGAATATTTTTTAGGTGAAAAATAAGAATAAATTTGGATTTTTTATTTTTGTTGATCTACACTTCAAATTTAACGGTGCATTAAGTTATTCTAATTTATGTATTAAAGTGTTAATGCATTAAGTTACTGCAATTTATGCATTTAAATGTTTATACATTAGGTTTTTACAGTTTATACATTACCGATATGATAAAAATACATTATTCTCACGTTCTATATATTCTCACAAGATCCGTACCCTTTGTATCATACTTAATTTGGTAACTAGAAATCCGACAAATATACTTATTCGTTGACCCATATCACAATTTTAACGTCAACACACACAGAGATCATAATACTTATAGAAAAAATAAATTTCAAGTAAAATGTGCTATTATGTATTAAAAATATTAAAACAATAATATATAAACATGGCATCATAAAGGATAATATGAATTATCATAGTATTATTTAATTTTTTCAGCTTCACGTCGATTTTTTGTGGCGAAATAATTTTTCAGTTTTTGGTTTTATTCAATAATGTATTAATTATATATATTGATTTATCATTATTAGGGTTTATAATTTTCTTTTAATTTTTTATTTTTCAATTTATAGCTATTTATTGATTATTAGCGTTGTGCATTCATAATTAGAATTTTTATTTTTTTTAGTTTCTAATTCTAAAACATCAAATTAAAGTTGATTATTTTATAACTCCTTTTTATATAAATAGCAACATCAATTTTTTTTTTTTTTTTTTGTGATACGTAAATAAGTTGAACACCAAAAAAGTCGGAAACAATTTTCTTTTGTGTACTCGAATATATAAATAGGATAGAAAAGCTACAATAAATTGTCTGACTGGAGCAAACTCACTGTAGTCAGACGGCCTGATACAAATCTTAATACTATATTGATGTTCCATTAGAGAAGCTCGAACTTGAAAAATTAAATCTTAATGGTATTTGGGGTCGATTAATATCCATAGCATACATAAATAATAATTGGATTAAAAGTCGTTGAACCAACCTATTTTCCAAGATTGCAATTTCGAACTCGAAACTCCCACCTAATCCCTTGATCAAGATAGGGTTTTATAATGGTTATGGATAAGGTGTACATGCCAAATTGGACACACACACGCATATAATACTATATAGGTTTATTGGTTGGAATTTGACGAGTTTATAAACAAACAAATTGGAATTTTGACGACTCTTTGGATATTATATGAATATACGTGTTGTCAGTGTGTATGTTTATATGTCGGCTGATTACCTGGATGATTATTGAATTTAAGTTGATCGATCTATAATTTTTTTTTTAAAACAAACATTAGAAGAAATTTTTAAAGGCCGCGTGACGGTGAACTTGAACTCGTGACCTTTGAAATAATTTTTTTTTTACTCGATCTATAATTTTTGTTGGTTAATAATAAGATGCCACTCGATAGTCACGCATGTTTTTTTAGGGAATTATATAAGGTATACCATTATATATAATATTCCACATAGGTGGGACCTTTAGCATACAAAAATGTGGGACCACTATACCGTATGCAGGTGGAAACCGTGGAATTGAACCAAAGACTTATGGCTATTATGGTGCCTCGGCTTTACCACTTTAGCTAAGTCTCATTAGCAATGGTCACACATGGTTATATAACTTATTCTACGAATTACTGATTATCATCTTCGTTAAGCAAAAAATAGACGCACTCCTATGAACGTGGAAAATATACTGGATTGGTTGAATCGAATTGAAGTTGTAAAGTCATCTATAATTAACTAGTGTCGTTTCCACCACTTCGTACTAAATGATTAGGTCAGAATTCTACAATGGAGCTCATAATCCAATTTATTCTTGAGTCAACCTTCTTAGTCTTTATTGACTCGAAGCTCTTGAGTTTTTTCTTTTCTTCTATAAGAAATAAATTCATGAAATATTTCATTATATATGAATCAATTAGTATTGATGCTTTATTACACTGTCTTTTATGAGATGACTCATAGACCTTCCATATAGGAATTCTATATCATTGATGTTATTTTTCTCTCTTTCTCTCATCCTTCCATTTATCCACACCTTTCTTCTGTAATTTTGCTTTAAATTTTTAAAAGTTAAAGTTTAATTATTTCAGTTGCTACAAAGATATGACTGATTTAACATATCTTGACTGGTTCTTTAGATCCAGATAATATGAAGTGATGAATCGGTTTTCATACTATCGGGCCGGTCTTTTGTAACCCTAACCCTAAAAAAAAAACCAACGAGTCACACACTAAGCATAGCAATTATATCAAAAGGTCAATTGAATTTTTATTCAACCCTATAGAATTGGTAGAATTAATAATTAGTTTGATTGGTAGGAAAAAGAATGGACTGATTTTTTCCTTTTTCCTTCGTTCCGTTGATAGAATGAAATTAAAAACAATGAAAGTTTCAATATTCCTCTTCCTTATCTATAAAAATCTAAATTTGATGCCAAAAGAATTATATATTTTCATATTTTATACTGGGCATTATTATAAAATAACTCCTACAAAAATTCATATTATACGTTACACAAGAAATAATAATACACTATTAAATAATGGAAAAAGGTGTCAATACTCCCCTCATGTTAACAGTGCTAGGCAAATACCCCCTCGAACTTTGTTTAGATGCAAATTTACCATTCTCTAAAGTTTTCAGGTGCAATACCCCCTCTCCGTGACGGAAACAACACTTTCGTTGTCAAAAAAATATTTTTGATTCAATTTTATTCTTGTGGGACCCTTACAATTCCCAATAATTAATTGGTGCTAAAAGCTCAAATTAGGAAGAAAAAAAAAGTCAACTATTAATATTGTCCATTGATGAAACCATGATCAAGGGTTTAGATGGGGTTTATAGTTAACAAACATATTAAATCAAATCCTATATATATACATACAGTATATATTAGAGTAGAATTCCATATCGATGACTTGTACTTTGAATGCCTAAAGACAAAAGTGCATCCAAATGTAAATTGGAAAAATAAAAATAAAAATAAAAAAATCACGGCCCATAATTAATGTTGCTGAAATAACTTAATTAAATTACATCGAACTTTATTGTTTTTGTATCAGAGAAATCCCACTATTATTTTTTTGGATCATCCGATGTAACGAAGCTTTATCTTGTATATATTTTACCACAAACCTAAATAATTAAATTTAAGATGAAACAACAAATGCAATGAAAGATCTGTGAGGGAGCTAATTAATAGGTCCATTCTTTAGGCAGAAATATTTCTGGCGAAAATGAAAAATAATCTTCCTTCTGCTTCTCCATATTTTCGTCAATCTTTTCCGTAATATTCTTGTTTTGCTCTGCAAGGGGATAAAATAAACACCAATTTTTTATTATCATATAATTAATGCTCAATAAAATAGATAAGAAAATATAAATATATATCACATGCATATATTATGTATAAATATATAGGTAATGAAATAAACCTGATTGGGGCTTAATGTGTTGACCAAGTTCGTGGACGTTAAGGTTGAGTGCCTGAATCACTCGAGCAGGCAACAAAACTGGAGAGAAAGCTGATAAAATAAAACCACCAAAAAAATGTAGTCAGCATTTTCTAATCATATGAATTTATCAATGTATTTCTTAAAGATTTTATTAACTCTATCCCAATTTTTGAAACTTAATAATTATATTCCCACTTTTTCAACTTGTATCAATTTCATCAGAGAAGTTTCCCTTTAACCATTGAATCGTGATGTGGCGCGCCAGATAAACTGTATACGTGAATATTATTATTCCATGTAAGGACCCTAAAATCATATTTCCTCCCTCCCGCTATTAATGGCTCATTTTTCTTTTTGGACTGTTCTGCTATTAGTGATTCGAATCCAAAATAGCAAAAATTAACCCTTTAAAACGTGTGGATCCTATCTCTTTTCTATCTTTTTCACCTTCTTTTTAATACATGTGTCCAAAAAGTATGAGCCACAAATAACGGGACGGGGGAGTAGTTTTTTAGAGATCTGTATTTAAAAAAAAAAGAAAAAGAAAAATCCTATTGACTCATCCTATTCCTTTATATCATCAATCTGGTCATTCTATCACCCCTCCCCTCAACTAGATAAGAATTTGTTTCATCATTTTAAGAAAAATAAATATCTCAAAAATGACGACGTTTAGGGTTCTAATGTGAAATAACCTATGTATAAAACTTTTTTTTTTGAGCGAAATAACAAGTCATCCTCCATTGTACCGCATCATGATTCGGCTGCTGGAGGGAAGTTCCGATAATAAAATTGATACAAATTGAAAAGGTGGGATAGAATTGATTAAGTTTCCAAGGTTGATATAAGAATGAGTTGCACTTGGGTACTTGGGTACATTATGATGTACCCATACATCCGGTTCAACCCGACCCACGACCCGACCCGGTCAGCGTTGACCGGTCAACGTCTGACCGTTGACTTTTTCGTTTTATTTTTTTTCATCTCCGCCTTCGGCTCCGATTTTAATTTATAGATAATGATTGTGACAATATTAATGTTTTTAGCTCGCTTCGAAGCCTTCGGCTCCCCTCGCTAGACTCGTGAAATTTTTTTTTTTTTAAATCAACACTGTCAACGTTGACCATTGACCGGTCAACGTTGACCAGGCAAGTCGGGTCGGGTTGAACCGGATATATAGTACATCATGATGTACATGAGTTTTTGCCTATAAGAAAATATTAAGTTTGATTTTACTACTATAATATTATTAGTAGTAGCACACCTGGCTTACTGCTGAATTGAAGGTCAGTGCCTTGTCCACGGGGAATAAAAACTCCAGTGCCGCAAGATTTTCTCTTTGGGCCTAGAAATACTGCCTGCATTCCGGGCCCACTTTTGGCCCAATTTGTTTGATTTCTTCCTCTTTCAGATCTTGGGCCGGATCTCGTTTGTCCTTCAAACTGTATTAATAATAAAAAAAAATAGAATTAATTAACCATTTATTTGGTGCTAATATCTAGCTGAAATGCATCAACTACGGATTATATTATTTTAATATAAATAATCTCAATATTTGTGTGTATAAAATACACGAATGTATTTCAATCAGTATATGACTTAATACAATCAGTAATAATATAATAAACATATTTCTCATAATGTATAGTATAAAATCTACCCATTTATTTGTTCAAACTTAGGAAAATAATAAAAAGGAAATACCGTATTATATCATTAGTATACTAATACTTATTTCGATTTAAAAAGGAGTAACATGAGAGGTGGCATCCGCGGAGTAATTGAAAGTTGAAACTTACGTATATAATCACAAACCAACGTGACAATTATTAGGCATATCCATAATTGAAGATATTTGTTGTAATGAGCTATAATATTCATTACGGATAAGGGATTTATATATCACGGAAATAATATAGCAAGTTGTTTTTTGTAATTTTCATAAGCAAGAATTTATGACGTGAAGGGCCCACGAACTAAGACTTTTTTTTTTCTTCACAAATGACAAATGTCAATTTAAGCTATCATAAGTCTCAGCTGGACCATCGAAATTAATATATATATATATATATATATATATATATAGGGATGGTTATAATAGAAAAATATCCTCATGTGTTAACTAGAATTGAATATAGACCATAGATTTGAAAGATTTGGAGGGTGGTGATAAATTCAAAATTAATATTTAATTACCGTATATAATATTAAAAGGGTTTAATGGTAACAAGACCCATATATATATTTACAAGATTTCCGAGAAATATCAATAATTATCCTTACAAGATTTGAGGAGGAATATTATATCAATAATTAAATTGTTTAAATAAATAGTTGAACACAGATACATATTAAACTACTGGTTTAGCACACATTTAATTAATTTCACCGTGGAATTTTTTCAATAATTATTAATTTATATTATTGCTTTCTAGGTAATGTAATAATGCATATGATTTATTGTTTTTAATGCTTATTATCTTATTGTTTTCTTTACTTAATCTTATTGTATTTTTTGGTATTAACTATTGCATTTTAATTGATATGTTGATGCATATTACGTGTATTATTTCAATAATTATTTATTTATATCATTGCTTTCTAGTTAATGTTTTAATGCATATTATTTATTGCTATCTTATTGTTTTCTTTACTTGATCTTATTGTTTTTTTTTTTGGTATTAACTATTGTATTTTAATTGATATATTGATGCATATTATTATTTTAATAATTATTTATTTATAGTGATTGGTATTAACTTCTTTTCCTGCTCTAAAAATGCAAAAATAAAAAAAAACCATACAATTGATATAAGAAAAACTGAAAAGGAATATGTCTTGAGGGTGGATTATAAAAAATCGTGTGAACATATATGAGTAAAACCGTCACATTCATATCCCACAAATTAAGGAACTAATTATTTACAGATTATGGGTAAAATATATATTTAACCTTGATATATTAATTTAAGTAAAAATAATACTAAAAATCATCTCATTAATCTAGTCCACTGATATAACAAAACCAACGTCTGAGATTTATTTCTAGTTAACACACATGAATTTATTTCTATTTGATCTATTCCCTATATATATATATATATGGATGTGTTAGAATAAAAACCGGTCCTCACTACAAAAAAACTCTCTTTTACCGACGGATTTTTCCGTCGGTAAAACTAAGGAATCCGTTGGTAAACAACTTACCGACGGATTTATGCCGTCCTTAACTACGTCGACGGTAAAGATTTACCGACGGATTTATTTCCGTCGGTAAATTTACCGACGGATTACCGACTGAAATTCCGTACAAACTACAAACCATGCTTTTTTCAATATATAATCATGCTTTTTAATATATACAATGATGCTTAATAGTGCTATTCCCGATTCATGCTTTTTGTATAAAAAATGATGCTTATATAAAATCATGCTTTTTACATACTATTTTCATGCTTTGATTATTAACAACCGTAGATCATACCATGATCAACGGATGAGATTAGTTTGTAGTTTTTACATGGGGACTAGTTTTTTATATGAACCAAATCCTATATATATCGTGCTCCCTCCGTCCCAGGTTAGTATGGTTCAAATAATATTTTATACCTTACAACAAATTAAAAGTACACTACACTTTTGAAGGACGGAGGGAGTATATAGGTTAAATCATCAAAATCTCAAGTATTAATTAATTTATGAATGCGACGTTCTTACAAAGGTAAAGTTCTTAAGCCCTATTATTATGAGTATAATTTTTTAGTTACGTATAATTAATTATTTTGTGAAAAAAAAGTACAAATATAGTTGTGTCAGGTGATCAACAATTTTTAATGTTAGTGCGCCTATTGCATTAATAAGATTGTGTTGCGTAGCAGGATGTCATTCAGAAGATTGTCATGCTATCACACACTACATTACTCGATAATTAAGGTTATGTATAATGCGGTGGTATCACAAAAATGTGCCACAATTCACACGATTGTTTGAAGAATCACATAATCGTGTTAAAACAGGATCATGATACCTTACACTTTTTTTTTAATACGACCATATTTACCTAAAAGTAATGTGACATGAATCACATGATCATGTTGACATCAACCTCATGATCGTGTTCATAAATCTTGGCATGTTAAAATTTAAAAGTCTCATGAATATTTATATAATTATAAAGAAAGAATCCCAAGGTTTGTAAGCATTGGAATGCTCGGAAACCAACCTTAACAAAACTAAATCATATCATTGTATTGGTATGGAAATTTTTATGTTCAACGTCAAACTCTTTCAAAATTAGAAATTTACAAATGAAAAGGAAGTAATAAAAAAAAACTGAAGGAATATTGGACAACTTACACAAATAAAAGGATAATAAAAGAAAAACAAATTAAGATGCAATTTAATTTCGACCTTTTAACCTAAAAGAGCTAGAGTAAAGAAATCAATTTCTACTTAATGTTAAAAAATATGTTTTTCATGTTAAAAAGGCTTAAAAAAATCCATATTTCCATAACGAATACATAACATGTCATGAAACCTAAGGATCCTACATTTAATTATTTTACATGCGGAATATCTAGCAAAATATGATTAATATATTTATAAGCTTCGCACGACAATCTATTTACTAATGTGTTTAAATTCTAGCATTCTGAATTTATTACACACGCTACATACGTAAAAATAACTAAACAAAGCAGCAAAAATAACTAAATTCAGCACACAATAATTAAAAAAAAAAACACGAAATCAATCCAAACTATCCCAACCAGTTCTCTATTAACTTATGTGGTTCTGAAATTAAAAAAAAAATCGAGATTATTCAAAATCAATCCCTCCAACATACCACCACCCCATATCCGTCCTCCGCCGCGTCGCTGCCATCGGAATAAAGAAAAATAAACTAATTATATATAAATAAAAAATAATTACGTACCACCACCGGAGAGTTCATCTCTAAAAAAGATGAAGAATTTATCCCGTACCGACAGCCTTGCTGCGCTTCGAATCCAGACTGCTCCTTCTAGAAGAAACGACACGCATTAAGGAGTCGTACATTTTTCTCGTTATTCTTCGTTATGTACAAACATTAATGCCGAGGGAACCACCTACCTTAGCGTGTCTGTGATCATGGGTGATCCGTGCATGTACCCCATTGTCGAGTACATTGTAATGTTTCTGCGCCATGCTGCACCAGAATAATTGAAGAATCTAGAGAGAGAAAGTTAAGGGTGAATGGTTTGTTGTTGAGCAAATAGATTTTTGAGGGAGATGTAACAGTTCCAACTTCAAACCTACAATATAACTACTTATATATTACGTGGAGTGGTGGGGGTGGGGGGCAGGGGATCATATTATATTTAAAGAGGTAAATGTTTTTTTGCCATTATTAGTTGTCACGCATGCCCTTGATTAAGTGACATAATTCCGTGGGGTACCACAGGTTAATTACCTTTAGGTCTTCATTTATTTTGTACTTTTTTTTGCTTTGTAATTTGGTTATGGTGATTTTTCTTTTTGTCATTTTTTAGGAAAGTGTTAAACTGATCGATTTGAACCGGATCAATAGTTGCGCGGAATTTTTTTTTTTTGGAAAAAAAAAAGTTACACGGATTTTTAAATATGGTCTTTATTAACAATTTTTTTCCATCTACTTTAGAGGATATTGTATTATTTTGATATTTTAAAACGACATATATATTTGACCTTTTTTTTCGTCTTATGAATGTTAGTGTAATTTGTATAATTTATACTTTACTATTATGCAGAAAAAGATAAAGAACATAATCAAGATTTTTAATTTTTTTTGTCATTGAACTTAAGATTATGCTGATTTTGCCTAATAAATAGCAAGGCACTTATATTTCTTTATCGTTTTTATCTGTGTAAAGATTAGTGTTAGGCAAAATACGCTAACGTTATTATATTTATTAGGTCAACAAGAATTCAGATGAATTAGTATTGAACTATTGATCATTTCAGATTAAATTACATGAAATCTGATTTGTTTTTCTACGCTTCCGATTCTTTTTATGATCTCACTCATAATCACCCAAAGTCCAAACAGTTCACCATTATTTTTATTCTTTAAAGTAAAAAACACTAGTAAGACCTTTTTCAAACAAAAAAAAAAAACACTTGTAAGACTTTGTCCCTAAAATTACAATCACTGAAATATAAGAAAGGAAAAGAGTACTTATTTAAGATATTAATTACATTTGCTTAATCTAAAATAAAATTTGGGTTTGAAGACAAATTTAATTAAATACATATGCTAGTTAAGTTAATCCGCTTTATAAAATTACATGTAGAAGATTATACAAAATGTAAAATTTTATTTTATGCGATAAAGTGCAAAATACATCAAGCATTCAGGTTGTAGAACAGATCCACCTCTAACCTTTTCTTCTTTTTGTGGCAAAATTACTCAACGAAACGTTTTCTTTTATGTTGCAAAAGAATTTAATTGATATTTGTTAAATATTTAAAATATAAATTTTTTTATTGATAATCAAGCTCGCTATAAAAATATTTATATAATATTTGTATATATGAAATTATATTTAATTTTATATGAGTGCTATACTAATACAATATATATATATCTAAAAAATCAAAACGTTGTTTAGTGCATTTTTCATTCATCATTAGTTTTTTTTCATGACATATTTATTAAATAAAGTAAAATATATCATGTTGGTTTTTGTTGGTTGGATATTTCGATTCTTGCACTAGTTTGATAAATTAAATTTATAATCATAAAAAATAATTTATTACTATTAACGAAATTTATCTAATGCACACCTTTCAGATAACGACTGAGAGTTTTACTTATCATAAAAAAATTAATCATCAACAAATGAAAAATGAATGTATTGATGACATCTAAATAAGAAATAAAACATTAATTGAAGCCGGCTAATACAAGTAAAATCGTGAAAAAAAGTGTGCGTGTGTTAGCCTAGTGGTAGAGTGGTTAATGTCCGGGTCAAAGGTCACGGGTTCAAGTCCACCGTTACGCGACCTTTAAAATTTCTTGTAATGTTTGTTCAAAAAAAAAAGATGAAAAAAAATAGTACTAACAAAGAGGCAGTGGAGGGACAAACAAGTAAATTCGCAAAGTAGACGTGGAATAGGTTGGGTTGTGTTCGGTGAACCCCTCCTCTCCCGTAGGTTGTTGCAGTTATTCATCAACAAAAATTTTGTTACCCCAAATAATACCAAACTTGCATTTCCTCTCAATTTAAATTATTAAATTCCCTCAAAACAATTATTTTTTTATTCCACCTGTGAATTCCAAGAAAAGGTGGACATTGGTTTCAAAGATCGATGAATCCTAGTTCAACTAGTAAAGTTGAGGCCCATAAATTTTTCTTAAACAAAAGAAGTCTATGGTTTAAGTCCGAGCTATCTTTTATTTTCATATGAGTATTTGTCTTGTTTATATACTAATTTGTTAGTATCATGATGGTATTGTGCTTTATATAGAATTATTTGTAATATCATGAATTTGTGATATGATAATATAAATGTAACTTGCATCAATCTAAAATAAAATATATATTTGCCTCAATTAATACAAGTATTCAAATTTATAATTTTCTCATGACTTTGAAAATGTTGTACCGCATCATTGCGACATCAAGTGCAACTCAATACAAGAATTTATCTTCAACCGTGGATTCTCAAAAGTCAAAACTAGTACATATTTATGGTCTCCACAATCAAATAAATATATAAGTCAATTAATATTTTAACAAGTTACGACACTTCATTTAGATGTTTTTTTAATAAAACAATTCTATTTGTTTTCAAACTAAAACGAAGCCATTCTAGTACTGGAAATCACTAAAAATATTTTTTTTATTAAAAAATAAAATATTTCTAAATGAAATCTACTATTTAAATCACATCATTATTTATATACTTTAATTTGATTGTGTTTGAAGAAAACTGGAGGATGAGTACTTGTTCGACATGTAGGCAGAATTTTTTTTGGAGATTGTAATTGGAATGTTCTAAAATTAAAAACGGTTTGAAAAAAGTATATTCAGGGTAATAATTTAATATTATGTCATTTTTGACAATTATCTTTTTTTCATATAGTATAATTAAACTATGCTTCAATTTTAAATTGAATTAAAAAATATCGTCTTTACGTAATTAAATTTGCGCAACACAGATAAGCTGATGAGCTGACCGTTAATATCTTTTCTTCGTAACCAACCACACCAACCCACCTATACACCTATACAGTTTTTTGGTTTAGGAAAGTGGAGTTGATTAATTTCGGTAATGATATTACTATTTGGACTAATTTTGTAATTCACATGTTTAATTATAGTGTTTAAGGTTGTGTTTTGGTTCGATGGATTTGGAGGACGACTTGAGTTAGTCACGTTCAAGATATTTAATTCAGTTTGTTTGGTAATGATAACTTAATAATTGGATTAATTTTGTAGTTAACATTATAATTAGTGTTAATGGCTTTGTTTTGGTTCGAGAGTCCCTTCTAGATATTTAATTGAATTTATTTGGTTTGATGATAAAGTTGAGATTAATAGATGATCTCTAATGTGATTGTTATGAATTACAAAATAATGAAATCTATAATCTTACAAAATCCCATTCCAAATTTCTAAAACTTTTCTTATTTGGGTTGCGTTCGAAGTAGCATACTGAGTAATCCATTATATGCAAATCACCATTCGAATACTGTTAAGATTAATTATAGAGTGAAATATTATAATAGCCACTTAAGTTAATAAAAACAAAATACTAGCCACTAAGTTAATATTATATAAATACTGGCTACTCTTACAAAAATACCCCTAAATAGAAACAGATCCGCCGTCTTCGCACAATCTCATTCCTTCTTCGCACCTCCGCCGTCTTCGCATCTCCTTCGCCGCCGCATTCGCATCTTCTTCCACCAACACCTTCGCGTTTAGGCTTCTTCGCGCCTAATCTCCGCCGCTCGTGCTACCGTCGTGTCTCCCTCTCTGCCGCGCCACCATCTCCGCCGACGATGTCGAATAGCTCAAACAGAAGTGATTCCGTTGAATCGGAATTCGACGATGATTATGACGCCGATGTAAGTTTCCTACTACAAATCTATATGTTAATGGTGTTAATTTGTGATGCAAAACTCCGTTGCGGTGGTGGAAGGAGCGAATAGATCTAGTCGCCCCATGTAGGGTGCGAGTGGATCTACTCGCCCCATGTATTGTGCGAATAGATCTAGGCGTGAGCGGGCGAACGAGGGCCGTTCGTGCCGCTCGCGCCTGATGTCTGGGTAAAGTTCGCGGCCCGAGCAGGCGAACGAGGGCCGTTTGCGCGACTCGCGCCTGATGTCTGGGTAAGGTGAGCGGCGCGAGCGAGGCGAACGATGGCCGTTCGCGCGACTCGCGCCTTGCTCGGGTGTGTGGGTAACATGAGCGGTGCGAGCGGCGCGAGCGGGTCGACCGGTGCCCGTGCGTGCCGTTCGCGCCACACTAGTTCGCGAGGTGGAGGCGCGAACGGGTCGAATGGGCTGCCGTTCACCCGTTCGCGTATAGAACGAGGGCCTCGCGCCTCACTCGCACCACTCCATGTTCAATACCCGAAGCGTACCGGGCGAACGAAGGTGCGACTGGAGCGAGTAACATTGCAACTTCTAGTTAAAATGGTAGAAATATAAGTTAAAGGGTAAAAAAGTATTTTCAAACAAATAGGGGCTAGTATTTATATAACATTTAGTTTGTGGCTAGTATTTTATTTTTATTAACTTAAGTGGCTATTTCACATAGTTACTCTTAATTCTATTGAATATATATATATATATATATATATATATATATATATTACTAATACGAAAATAAAGTTGCCCCCTCTACGGTGCTCCGTTCAGATTTTTCTTTATTCTAGTAATTTGTCTAATTTTAATTCATATATATTCTAATTTTTATTTTTATTAATTAAAATTTTATTAATTTCATATTCTTGAAATATCACATGTTTATCTATTAATCATATCTCATATTTGTCTATCCCTCTATTTAATTAATTTCTTCTATTATACATATTAAAATTAAAATAATAACAATTTCGGAATGCATTCTTATAAATCCTTATTTTATACATTCTTAATTCATATATAATAATCTATAGAAAATTTGTAAATGAAAATCTCTCTATGCAGACTAAATAAATATATTTAATAAATATGTCTATATATAATCCTTTTCATTTTTCATTCATGTTTTTCTAAAAACTTCGATTAGTGCTTTCTAAAAAATATATACATTGAATCAAATGTGGGATAGGTAGCTAAAGAAAAGAAAAACTTGAAGATGTAAACATATCTTTTTCCGCATTTTGGTAAAGATTATAGTTATCGATTTAACATGAACTAATGAGACGGTTCAAATATACTTAAAAAGAAGGATTTTTACTAATTTTAATTAATATTAAATTGTTTAGATTTTTATCGAGTAATTTAGCATAAACCAACGAGACGGTTCAAATAACATAGAAAGAAAGATTTTTACTAATTTTAATTAATATTACTTTGAAGATGTAACCATTTTTTTCTGCATTTTGGCAAATATTAGATATATCGATTTAGCATGAACCAACGAGACGGTTCAAATCTATTACTAATACGAAAATAAAGTTGCCCCCTCCACGGTGCTCCATTCAGATTTTCCTTTATTCTGGTAATTTGTCTAATTTTAATTCATATATATTCTAATTTTTATTTTTATTAATTTCATATTATTGAAATATAACATGTTTATCTATTAATCACATCTCATATTTATATTTCCCTCTATTTAATTGAATTCTTCTATTATACATATTAAAATAAGGCCAAAATGCATACAAATTCCTGATATTTTCTCAAATTCTGGTTTAATTCCAAACCTTTTAATTTTTGCAAAATAAATCTCCACCTTTCAATTTTGCTTAATGTTCTCCCGACGACGAATTTGGATGAAATTTAAAGTGACGTGGCGTTCAAAACGACGTCGTTTTGATTTTAAATTTAAAAAAAAATTTAATTAAATGACACATCTATAATTATTGCCACCTCATCATCTCTAACACCTTTCTCTCTCTCTAACCCCCCTCTCTCTGTAACACAGTCGACACTCCATCACCGCCACCGCCTTTGATTCCCTCGCCCCCAGATCCAGCGGCACAAAGATTTTTCCTAGCAACCGTCCGAAGCTAACTCCGCACGTGGCGACTGGAGTAGACCCAAATTTTGAGATGCGGTTTTTTGGAGGTAGAGAACATAGATGATTTCCCCGTGAGCCTGTCGAGATCGGATTTTGTGAGGTGGGCCATCGCCGTCGGAGTCTGTGAATTGGCGTCGGGGAAGTTGCTGTTGTTCTCCGCCTGCTTCGAATCAAGATTGTCCCGATGCCCGACCCCGAATCCAACAGCTGTTGCGCCCTAGGTGATTGGGCGGCAGCGCACCTCCACCGCCGTGATGTTTGGAAATATGTTCTTAATTTGTTTGTATATTAGTGTTTTGCATCTTTTTTTTTCTTCTTCCCACAATCTATTGCATTGATTGAGCTATTTTTGAGATACACAAGTATTTCATCAACGTGAATGCATATATGACGGGCGTGGCTGTGGATGGGATGCGGTAGTGGTGGTGGGTCTGGAGCGATGGTGAGAGGGAAGGCCGGCGGTGATGCTGGGCGGAGGTCACGACGACGGTTGGATCTAGAGCAGTGGTGGCATTAATTGTAGATGGAGGGCGGCCGATGATCACTAATTTACTTAGTAATATAACCGCAACTAAAACGGTGCAATTGTAGCAATATAGCAAGTTGAGTATCGTATCCACGGAGACTATAAACCGATAACATAATAGAAAAGAAATTTAGAAACCATGTTAATATTCAAGCTTTCGGGGGTCATGATTTGGGATTTTGATGCACTTAATTGAAAACGAATGATTAAAGACGAGAAAAACACACGAGAAATAAATTTGAGGAAAATATCAAAGGGAAAAGGTCGATCCTAGGGAAATGCTTTGACTCAACTACAATGATGGATTTTATCTATCAATCTAATTAACCAATTTTAATCCAATTCAAGGGGAACAATCACTCAAATAATCACAAACTCTCTCTCGACAAGCTTGCAAAAGTTGATTGACACAACGACCCTCTCCGCTAGGATCCGAGACGTGAATATCAACTCCCAAACGCACACAAAGATTAATGGTTCCTATGCATGTATTTATCACCGCTAGGTCTCAAAATCCATACATATTGCAAGTTCTTGAGATCCATATTCATAAAAACCTATTAGGAATTTCTACAAACACTTGGTGTGCAAAAATAGTGGCCAACAATTCAAGCACAAATAAAAGCACCAAGAACCCAAACAAGAATTGAAAGGCAAAATTGAATTAATACAATAAAACCACCATCATAAATGAGTCATACAAATCCCTAGAATCAACTAAAATATCTAGCCACACATAACAAAAGAACTAGCACAAAAAGAAGAGAAAAACATATTAAATGTCATTAATAATAAAACCCGTAGGAATTAACGATCAATTGTCTTGAATTTCTTGCATCTCCAATCTTGAATCTAAATTCCTCCAAAAGCAAACCCTAGTCCCTAGGCTAAAACTAAAGAAAAGATGGAATTCTAGATAATAGAAAATTTGCAAGTATAAAAAGTTGTTCTCCAAGTTTAGGATGAGCCCCTTTATATAGGGTGCAAAAAGGGTTAAATCTAAGAGTAAGTAAAAGGGCAATTATGTAATTTTGGGGTAAAGGCGGTTCCGAGGCGCGGGCAAAAGCATATATGCGCGCAAACGGGCGCACAAACGAGGCCGAGAAAAAACGAGCAACTCCCGACGCAAGATGTGCGGTCGTCACTGCAATATATGTGGCCGCATAAAAACATGCGGTCGTTCATGTACAAGATGTGCGGGCGCGCATTTGGGCGCATAAACAGGGCCGCACTCTTCAACCATTGCTTGTCCTTTGCGCGCCTAATCGAGCCAATTGTGCGGCCGCACAACGGGACGCACGTCCCAAACTCATTTTTTCACGAACTTCAACCCTCGATCAATCATTCATTCAATTCTCGGCGTATTTTCCTATAAAAACAATAAAACGACATCAGCGTATCATATTCTTCAAGGAAGCAAGATTTATCAATAACGCACATTTACAAACATGATTTTGCATTACAAATCAACATAAATAACACTCTAAAATAGTGTAAAGACCATGTTTGTCAGCCGACAGGAGAGATGGAAAAGAGAGAGAGCTTGAGAGTTGGCAGGGAGAGAGAGAGAGAGAGATGAGAGAGAGACAAAGGGGAAGAAGACGATGATGTGACATTAATTGTTGATATGTAATTTAATTTGTTTTATTTTTTAATTCTTAAAATCAAAACGACGTCGTTTTGAACGCCACGTCACTTTGAATTTCACCCAAATTCGTCGTCGGGAGAACATTAAGCAAAATTGAAAGGTGGAGATTTATTTTGTAAAAATTAAAAGGTTTGGAATTAAACCAGAATTTGAGAAAAGGTCAGGAATTTGTATGCATTTTGGTCTTAAAATAATAACAATTTCGGAATGCATTCTTTTTTTTTTTTAGAACACGGAATGCATTCTTATAATCCCTTATTTTATACGTTCTTAATTCATATATAATAATCTATAGAAAATTTGTAAATGAAAATCCCTATGAAGACTAAATAAATATATTTAATCAACATGTCTATATGGAATCCTTTTTATTTTTCATTATATTTTTCTAAAAATTCGATTTGTGCTTTCTATAAAATATATACATTGAATCAAATGTGGGATAAGTAACTAAAGAAAAGAACAAAAAAACTTGAAGATGTAAACATATTTTTTTCCGCATTTTTGGCAAAGATTAGAGATATCGATTTAACATGAACTAACGAGACGGTCAAATATACTTAAAAAGAAGGATTTTTACTAATTTTAATTAATATTAACTTTATTTATATTTTTATCGAGTAATTTAGCATAAAACAACGAGACGGTTCAAATAACATAGAAAGAATGATTTTTACTAATTTTAATTAATATTATTTTGAAGATGTATACATTTTTTTTCCGCATTTTGGCAAAGATTAGAGATATCGATTTAGCATAAACCAACATGACGATTCAAATATACTTAATAAGAATAATTTTTACAAATTTTAATTAATATTAACTTTGTTTAGATTTTTATCGAGTAATTAAAAATAAACCAACAAGACGGTTCAAATAATATAGAAAGAAGGATTTGTACTAATTTTAATTAATTTTACTTGGGGTGTTCTTATTTTTATCGAGTATTACTCAACGGATTTGAGACTAGTATGTACAGTAAAGTCACTATTTTAACCGCGATTAGGACGAACATGTAGAAAAATTCTTAACAAATTTAGATTTAAAAAATACATAATAATTGAGTATACCTGATCCATTATCATTCCTAATTATAAATTTAGATACGTGAAATAAATTAATTTTCTAAGTTTGATTAATAATTAACGCGAACAACATCACAACTTTTAAATAAGATATAAAATTATTTTTAAAATATATACGTATAAATTAAAACATAAAATTATTTTCCGTCGAATTCCGACGGGCTACTTACTAATATACTTAGAAAGAAGAATTTTTACAAATTTTAATTAATATTAACTTTGTTTAGATTTTTATCGAGTAATTTAGCATAAACCAACGAGACGGTTCAAATAACATAGAAAGAAGGTTTTTTACTAATTTTAATTAATTTTACTTGAAGTGTTCATATTTTTATCGAGTATTACTCAACGGATTTGAGCCGCGTATGTACAGTAAATTAAAGTCACTATTTAACCGAGATTAGGACGAACATGTAGAAAAATTCTAAACAAATTTAGATTTAGAAAATACATAATGAATGAGTATACTTGATCCATTGTCATTCCTGATAATAAATTTAGATACGTGAAATAAAATTAATTTTCTAAGTTTGATTAATAATTAACGCGAATAATGTCACAACTTTTAAATAAGATATAAAATTATTTTTAAAATGTATACACGTAAATTAAAACATAAAGTTATTTCTTGTCGAGTCTCGACGGACTACTTACTAGTATATATATATATATATTATATTATATTGGATTGTAGGTTTTTACAATTTGTAACATAATTTTCTAATAATACCAATTACAATCTAACTTTAAACCTCTTGTAATTATTAATTTTAACAATTTTTGGGTAAAATTACTTCTCTGTATCCGAAACTCAACCTATTTTCCGCAAAAAAACTGCTAGTGAGAGCCAAAAAAGAATCTTTCAAATATAATCCTAAACAATCTCGAATGTTATCAATTCAGGTATGTAAACCAAATAATACAATGCAACTACTCTTGAGAACAATCTTCCGTAGGAACAGCTTCTACGACAATAGATACAATTTAACTTTAAACTTTTGTGATTATAAATGCAAACAATTGTGGGTAAAATTAATTCTTTGTATCCAAAACTTAACCTAAATGACGTGATTTTTATTGTGATGAATTTAGCCAAAACGATGTTGTAGAGATTTGTAGATATACATAAGATTCGATGTCGACCGCTTCAGTTGGAATAAATAGGCAAAACCAACTGAATAAACCGAATGTCCACCCATATATAAATGTGACATTAACATGATGAAAATAAATAGTGCCTCAAATCTATGAATACACTTTCATCAAGTGAGAAAATTAGACAAAAATGATCTGACCTTCGAAACATGTCAGAACTTCCGTAGATTCCGAATCATACATGTCCCAAGAATATCAACGGTATACGATTGTAGCATGTACCATTGGAGTAGCATAGAACTTCCCCATCAGGTGAAATATTAGGCAGACATTTGCATTGCAGGGTATCTTGCAAACACAAGAACTATCATACCCAAAACCAAGAACAGATTTATTCCTTACACTGAATTCTAAAGCACAGACTTACCCCGTTATCGAGCAACCGCTCTTTATCTGTCTCTCTCAAGCATCACTTGGAATTTCAGCAACACACATCTTACTAGTTAGTTGTACTAGTCTCTTAGTTTCCTCATCCATTTCTACATTGTCCTTCTTCATCCTTTCTGCTACAATAAGCGGCATTTTACCAGCATTTGCATATGTTCGCAGAAGAGAATTGTAGACCTCTGTATTTACATAACCAGCGCGACGAAGATTTGATAGCAAGTTCTCTGCACCCTTAACATCGCCACACTCTTCCACGACTGCACATACTTCTTGTACCAGCTTCTCGTCTGGATCCCATTGTCTAACACTGTGGATAGCTGTCTTGAAGCAATCCAGAACTTTGTTTACCTGCCTTTGTTTCAAATAACCCCAAGTAAGAAGCTCCCACGTGGTATAGCCTGCTACTATCTTGTTCTCCACCATCCGATTGTAAAAGGTTTCGGCCTTCTCCATTTGTTGATTGTTGATGTAAGCAGCAAGGAGCACATTTGGGACCCTTGAATCCTTGGTTGGAGAAACAGACTCCCATTCATCGTACAGTTTCTCAGCCTCTCGAAACTCTTTAAGCTTCAATAAGGAAGTGATCATGCAAGTGTACTCAACATCATTCAGCTTGCGGAAAATGGCCTTCATCTTTTTCCATATTCCACGAACATCGTTCTTATTTCCCAGAGCTGTATGTAAACTGATCAGTGAGGCATACGCCACTCTAATTTTTTTCGAGACCTTCTTCTCCATATCTTTTAAAGCAGACTCTGCATCTTCCCGCAATGAGTTCTTGATGTACATGTTGGCCAATGTGCTGTGCGTCACCCAGTCTGGTTTGATTTTGGACTCACTTAGTTCACGATACACCTTTTTGGCAGTTTCAACAGCATCTTGCGAGGCGCATGCAGCCAGCCACAGGTTATATGTGACGATATCTGGAGAGGTAACCTTCTTCACCTCCTTGATAATTTTTGGAATCTTTTCTAGTTGTCCTGTGGAAACATATAGAGAGAGCATATGGTTATAGGGAACCGGAGACTTCAAGTAATCACTTTCTGACATCTTCTTCATCAGTGCCTCAGCCTTTTCGGGCTCCTTGTGATGGACGTAGGTGTGGAGAAGGGCACTGCAGGTTATAGGATCTATCATATTTTCAGGCAGGTCTACAAAAAACTTTTCTGCACTATTCAAACCACGAACTTTTGCAACCAAATCCAAATGTATTGCATAATCCCCAGACAGCAGCTTCATATCCTGTTGTGTCCTCATCCATTCACAAATCTACAAATAAAGACCAAATACCATTGTAAATTAGATCATATATTCAGACCATTGGTTGACTGACTGATTGATGTTTCTGACAACTTCTTAAAACCACCTCACTTTGTTAGTCGTTAACTCATTATACGAACATCATTGCTTTGCTTATACGCCATGGATATCACTATCAGTCATAGTTCTAAGAGCCGTTTACTCTTACAATGTAAGTACAGCAGCAAGATTTTGCAAACTACAGGAAGACAGGAAAAGAAAAGGAAAGCATGTAAGCTCAAAGAAAGAAGAGAAACTTCATTATTTCTCTTATATTTATATATTTTAATTTCTTCTGAGAATTTCTCATAAAGAGAGCATTTTACAGGACTTTGAACATTAAACTATCCTGCAATGATAAAAACACCAACTCATTTAACCTTTAAGTAGAAGTTTAAGAGTTCAAAGCTTCTGAATATCAACATTTACAAAACAATTAATCCCAAATTTGAATTGAGTTAAACATTTCAATGTGATAGGTGACCAGCCATAAAGAAATAAAAGCATTTGCTCTATTGCTCAATTTCCTAATTATTTGGAGGATTGACAGTTTTTTTTTTTTTGCTCGCACTTAAAGTTCTAAACTAGCTTCTGCTAATTTGAGATAAACAGAGACAAACACCACAGAGCAAATCAAACATTCCATAAATTAACTATTAATTCTAACAGCAACGGATAATAATTAGGAAAAGACGAAGATGTACAACCTCGAGAGCATGTTTATAACGCCTGAGGCTTCGGAGCTCGCGAACAATCCGATTAAGCTCGTACTTTTGCACGACGCGGCCCTCCTCCTTCCACTTTCTTATCGCCACGACGGCGCTCCGCTTCGAGTACACCAGAGCAAACATCCGCCGCCCAAGAGTGTCCCTGCCGCAGCCGGAGTCTATCCCCTCTCTTGATAGCGTCTCCTGCGCCGGTTCCGCCGCGACAGCGGCCCTCGTCGAGAAGCGGTGCGCGGCGGCGACGGACGTTCGAACGATACGGCGCAGCATTTTCACAACCGTCTGTTTTTAGTGTGTGAGACCGTGTTTAATTCATTCAGGAGTTCGGCCCGGTCCAATACTGATAATGGGCTTAAACTTGTTTTTTTTTTTTGAGGTATGGGCTTAAATACTAAGGGCCGAACATTATGAATACTATGTTATGTGAGAGATTGATTACGCTTTCACACTATAAAGTATGACTTTTTTTTTTCTTCTTTCGAAAATTTGCTAAACTTTTGATATTGGCAGTTATTAAAATTGATTACGTTTTAAAATCTATATTGTGTCTACTCTTTCGATATGGAGCATTTGTGTTTGCAATCGAACATCTACGTGGTATTTGTAAATGAATTTTCATTCAAAATATATATACTGAGTTTATATTTCGATTGTCAACATGACTATCTGAAAATATAAGGTTATTCTAAATTTTAAAACGAGATCAATTTATACACATATGTGAAAATATATTTTTAAAAAACACATATGTTTTGAATGTAACGATGTAGTTAAATTAACCTTACGCAATGTTGTCGGTGACCGGGCCTTCGTCCACGTCAGTTAGCCATTCCTTTGTTATTATAGAGTTAGTGAACTGCATTTTATTAGTTAGCAATTTTAGCTTTTGAAATACAATTCCACCAAATGAAAAATCCATCTCTTCGTATCTGATTTCATACTTATATTCACAACTTATACATTCGAAGAGCATATTTGAAAACATTTAAGAAAGAGTTCAAATTATAGGTGTTTGCTAAATTAATTGATACCAACGTAAAAAGTAATACACATATAATGATACTAATTTTCTAGAAAGTCCAAACGAGAGATAATTTGCATATTTTTCAAAGTAATTCCTTACAAAAATTGAAGAACGTTTTAGTGGATGTCAGTTTCCCTCGTCATAATTAACATAAAAAAAATTGAATAACATTCCAATAAAAAGGATATCGTTTATATTAAAAAATTTAGGATATTTAAAAAAATAATCAGTCAATTTCATCAATTAATTTCTTTATTCGGATTTAAATTACAATCCTGTCCTTTTATTATTAGAAAGCCACACAAAATCAGCTGCCACGATAAAAAAAAATGGAGCTACAAAGTTATGTTTCTACAGTTAATTATGGTTATTTAACTAAAGTACATATTTGGTTTGTTTCAAAAAGAGAGAAAAAAAAAAACTAAAGTTCGTATTTGCTAAAACAACAACAGTACATGGGCTATAAGGACAAAATTGTCAAATAAATTTTGTATTATAATTCATTCCGATAGTTATATTTATGAGGAGAAAAATGAAGTTGGGAATAGGATATAAATCTTGTATTATAATTCTATCGATCTAGGACCTAAAAAACAAGTTAATTATCAATATGAAAATTTTGAAATTTACTATATGGATGGATGACTGGAACTATACTAAAAACAATCGTTTATTTTGATTTTCTTATTTGTACCTTTTATTTTATTAAGTAGACTATTTATTAAATTCAATAGATAACCGACAAAGAAATTTTATTGAATATTAAATAAAAATAGATAGTATTTTTTTTAGGTAAAATAAAAATAGATTTTTTTTTTCTGAAGAAAGGTAAAATAAAAATAGATAAAAAATAAAAAAGAATCAAAAAATTCATTATCATAATTTTACTACCACTTAGAAATCTACATGTGGCTTGTGGTATATAACACACAAACTTGTTTTCCAATGTGTGCGTGTGTTAAGTTAGTAGTAAAGTGTATTTGCGGGTCAAGTTTACGTGGTTTTTAAAATTTATTGTAATATTTGTTTAAAGAACTTGTTTTCCAAGAAAATAAAAAAAAGATGAGATTGGTAGAGGCAGTTGTTTTTATTTGTGTAGAATAGAATTAAAACTCTGAGTTGGCCTCACTTCATCAAAATCAAGCGCACAAATCTGACCTAATCACCAAAATCAATCCATAAACAAGTGTCAAATCGATGCCAGGTGGCGGTGCAACCTCCGGCACCCGCACGAGCGTCCGAATCGCCGTCATCGGCGACCGCGGCACCGGCAAATCCAGTCTCATCGCCGCCGCCGCCGCCGAGTCGTTCCGCCCTGAAGTTCCTCCCGTCCTCCCTCCCACTCGCCTCCCATCCGATTATTACCCCGATAACGTCCCCATCATCATCATCGACACCTCGAGCAGGTGCGCGCCACGCACATATTTCGTCTCAATTTTGTGTTTTATTTATTTTTTTACGTTTTTTTTGTAACTGGTTGGTTGATTCGTTGATTTGTGGATGCAGTTTGGAGTATAGAGGAAAGCTTGCTGAGGAATTGAAGCGCGCTGATGCTGTAGTGTTGACCTATGCATGCGATCAGCCTCTCACGCTGAATCGCCTCAGTACATTCTGGCTTCATGAGCTTCGGAGATTAGAGGTTCGAACACAGTGCAAATATGTGATGTGGTTTGTTTTGTTGATACTAGTTAGTCTAGTTTTGCTGTTGTTCAATGATATCATTGGTTTAGACTTTTCTAATAGGAAGTCTATAATGTATTCTTTTTTCTTTTTCAACCATAATTTAATTAAACAAGAAGGTGAAGAAAATATGCTGTTCTTGCTGGTTATGCAAAGGCTGAGTTTGTTGCGAGAATCTGTTACCTAGCTCAGTATTTTGTCTGGCTAGTTAGGGGGTTGAACAGCTAATCTCTGCACAAGATAAAACTAACTGGAATGTGGGTGTGCATGATTATCTTGGTGAATTATATTTAGCTACATAGCTATTATATATGTCTGCACTTAAAAAATTAGCTGATAAGAAAATTTGTTCCACTTTGGTTTCAAAAATCAAGAGTTGATTTGAACCAACATTGCAGAGACTGCCTCATTTCTTAGTTAACTTTCCACTCTCATGAGAGGTTTATTGGCACGCTAGCTGAGATGCATGCACAGCTAGGGATGTGTATTTTGCATTTGCAATTAATATCTGCTGCGGAAATTGATCTATTTTGTGTTATATCGGTGTCCGTCATTGTTTTATTGGAACTCTAATACGGCTTGTCAATTGGGGTTTCTTAGATCAGAGCACCGGTGATTGTGGCTGGTTGCAAGCTAGATAGGCGAGATGAAGAGTACAATTTGAGTGTTGAAATGATGCCGCTTATGCAGCAGTTTCGGGAGATTGAGACTTGCATAGAATGTTCGGCAGCTAATATGCTCCAGGTTCGAGATAATGTTCTAACCTTTTTTTTTATCACTTAGACTTTCATCTTGATTTTCCCACACGAAATGAGTTTCTTCAGATAACTGAAGTCCTTATAAATTGTTTTAGATCCAAGAAGTGTTTTACTTTGCTCAAAAGGCAGTCCTTCACCCTACAGCTCCCTTGTTTGATCAAGAAACCCAGGCTCTAAGACCACGATGTGTGAGAGCACTAAAAAGGATATTTATTCTTTGTGATCTTGATATGGATGGTACTCTCAACGATGAAGAGCTAAATGAATTTCAGGTAGTTTCAATTTTCCTCTTTTCTAAAATATCTTGTTTATAAATTGATGATAAGAGTTCTCATCTTCTTTTTAATTATATGACTCTAACTAATTGCTTGTAATTAGGTCAAGTGTTTCAATTCTCCTTTGCAACCTGCCGAAGTAGTGGGTGTTAAGAGTGTGGTTCGAGAAAAGTTGCCTGAAGGGGTGAATGAACTTGGTCTTACCTTGACGGGCTTTCTTTTTCTTCATGCTCTTTTTATAGAGAAAGGACGAATTGAGACCACATGGACTGTTTTGAGAAAGTTTGGGTATAATGACGAGCTAAAGCTTGGAGATGATTATTTATCCTTTCCCAAAAAAAAGGCTCCAGATCAGGTGATTGCAAACTGTGTCTCTAGTCATTATAACAATGATCGTGATAATGTTTCTTTGAACTAGCAGAAAATCTTAGCAAACGAGGCGTTTGTATCATGGCTGGACGTCAAGTTGGTGAAAGATCCTGGAAGCTTATTTGTTGCATTTTTATAACAATGCCTTTTAGATTGAAGATATGAATAATTATTAAAACAGCTTGGTGAGGCATCATGATTTATTAGGGGAAGTAATGTGTGGTACATAGGTAGAGAAGTTATTTTCGCACACAGGCATATATTAGATTTACGTGACATTTCATATTGCTTTTTACCTTTTTGGAGGATTTTATTATTGTAAGGTTTTGTGGGTTGTCTTCCGAAAGATGTAAGCAAACTATGGCAAACATTTTACTGATTAGATAAATAACACAAACATAGTGTTCACTCTAAGAAAATTTAATAGGTAGAATTTAGAAAACTTGGCCTTTAATCATCATAAGCAAAATGAGAATCAATCATCATGGAAAAAAAATTTGGTTTTTCATATTTTTAGCACACTTCAGGATTTTGGATATGATATTTGATTTTATTGCAAATGTTAAGATTTCATGTTCTAATATAGAATTGGATGGCTAACTACTTACTCATTCTACTGGATCCTATGATAGTCGCTTTTAATGATTTTTACTAATATCTCCTTTGCCACAAACATAATTATTTATATTAAAATCAATAAATCGGATTATTCACTCTTCAGTCTTCTATCAGTGAAGTCTAAACATGGTCATGAATTGAAGTAGTTAGTTGGCTAACAATCTATTTTTAATTTTTTTTATGGTGGCACTAATTATTACATAATTGGTATAGTTTTGAGTTGATGTACAGTTATATTTTTCCATGTTCTTTTTTTATACTTTTTCACTGTGAACATGTAGCTTATCCTTCTTTTATGATTGTGTCCTTGCAGAGTGTTGAATTAACTAGTGAAGCAGTAGAGTTTCTAAAGGGAATCTTCAGCACATTCGATGATGATAAAGTATCGTTCTGTTACTCTCTTGCTACTTCTGTTAGAATGGACATTTTACTGCATTAACCAATATGGCTCTCTGTATGATTAATTTTATTCCCTCAGTTAATGTCCTTTAGTATTAACTTCTCATGTTATTATTTGTTGTGGTTCAGTATTCGGGTCCTATTCATTCATACCATGTCTTTGAGATACAAAACACTTAATGTTACGCTGGAGCCTGGATGAAGGGTATTGAAATTCTTTTGATTATTTTTCGGCAATCAGCCATTAATTAAACAAGTCTGCTGAAAAAGGGGGGAAAACCCCACAATAGGACAAATTGCATACACCTAATTTTTGAAGTTAATGTTGATTCTGGCACATCATTACCTCAAATTCACTTTATTCACTAGTAAAATAGTGACAAGTGCTACAAGCAATGACCTCTTGGTGGAAGATATTGTATATGTTATGCTATTAAATGTTAGTAAAACCCAAATTCTTTCAGTTCCTTTATTTATAACGTGGAAAATTAATCATGCAAAGATTTTGTCTCCTTTAGGCTTTTATACCTTTTCTTCGAATTCACCAACAACCAATTAATTGCAACTTTACTATACTGTGCTAAGTTCTCATATTTGTTGCTCAAATCTGTTAGTGCTAAATGCTATTAGATATAAACTCTTAGAATAAATTAAATGGCTAAAACATAATCTTTTGAGTTCATGAACCACAAATTGATCTATGGAATTATATTTTAGATTTTCAGGCGTTGCTTTTGGAGTTGGACCTTTGGCATTTATACCAACTTGAAATAGCTTTTGTTTCCATATTTTTGTGATGTTTGTACAGCTTTTATAATGCACTTACCATTTTCAGCCTTCCAGGGCCAAGCCAAAGTAGATTATATTCATTGGTCTATTGTGTTTATAATTTTAAAGGTTTCCCTCTTGACTCGCAATGCTCAAACATTTTAAATACTCATAGTTGACTCTTCTTGCCCTATGTGCACTTTCTTTTTCTTGAACTAACCAAAAGAGAGTCAAATTCATCCAAGCTAGACTATAATACCTGTGATATTTCTATCCTTCTGCCTATGTTATTTTTTATACTTTTTGTCGTATGCTTATTGTATCTGCTGCCTTTGTGCTTTAATAGGATGGTGTTCTTCGGGAAAGTGAGCTTGAAGATCTATTTTCAACTGCACCAGAAAGGTAATATAATTCTACAAAATTTGTTTTTTGTTGTCGCCCAACCCCCCCCCTCCCCCCCACACACACACACACACAAAAAAACAAAAAAACAAATTGCAAGGTATCTTGATGAGTTTGCTATTATATGGGCTGGTGGTAGATGGAACAAAGTATTTTTGCTAGCAACTGGATTTTGGTCCTCTTATACATCACAAATTAGCATAATGAATTTTAGTAATATTTTTTACTTTGTCTTTCTGATATTTGTGACTTGGTTTTCATAATGTAAATTTAGTCCTTGGGATGAAGCTCCTTATAAGGATGCAGTTGATAGAACTCCACTGCGTGGGTTGTCTCTTTCTGGATTTCTGTCTCAGGTGGGTATGCCTGGTTGCTCTGCTTCACATGATGCGTTGTCTGTATGTTTCTTGTAAATGACTCAGTAGTCCATTATATAAGACCTGAAATTCTGCAAAATGGTAGAAAAATATTCTTGCTTCACCTAAAGGATTCATATCATACATTAACATTATCAATTATAAGAATAACTATTTTCATATACGGGTTAATCACTATGGTACTCATCTAGCTTTCTATCTTTTTGTAAATTATAAAGGGTTAATGTTTCTTAAAATCACTTATTTAGTTTCATTACAACAAAAGTTTTTACTTATAGCAATAAATATATGGGCACACTAGCATTTAAGCCATAAGAAAACAGATCATCGTTGTAATTACAATTAATTAATAAGTAATGTCTTTATTGCTACAGCTAAAAACGTGTCTTGTAATTGCAAAATCATTTAATTTTGTGATTGTTGAGGATATTAATCCATTGGGAAATGTATAGTTCCATATTTTTAACTTAGAAATATTAGAAATGTAGATTGTGGAATTTATAACGGATTTTAGTATCACTTTCATTTTTACAATTTACATGAACTTTCATTATTGAAAATTTTACCCAACCACTTTCATTTTTTTTTTCATTATTGAAAATTTTACCCTACCACTTTCATTTTTTTTTCATAAAAAAAAAGCACAACTCAAAATTTTTTTTTTTACTATAATCTTATTGCAGGAAATTAAGAAGAATAACTTAAAACATATTCGTTTCCGACACTTTGTGACATTATAATTTTCTTGTTTTGTTCTCATGTCTAATTTATAGTGCAGTGGGCTCTTATGACATTATTGGATCCTGCTCAAACTATAGCCAACTTGATATACGTTGGCCACAACTGTAATGCAGCATCAGCTCTCCACACAACTAGGAGGAGATTGCTAGATAAGAAGAAACAGCAAACAGAACGAAATGTGTTCCGGTGCTTTGTTTTTGGACCTAAAAAGGCTGGAAAATCTGCATTATTGACGTCATTGCTGGGAAGGTGGTGTCTTAAACTATTTGCATTATCGAGTTTTTTTTATATTCATATGAATTGACTATAGTACCTGTATTCATTCCTATAATTAATAAGATTGTGTTATTATTCCCGTCTACAGGCCCTTTTCTGAAAATTATGTTCCGACAACTAGTGAAAGATATGCTGTGAATATCGTTCATCAACATGCGGTGAGTATTAATTGCTAAGTCAGTTTGCTATAATAACATCTCTCTTTGAAATATTCAACCAAGTTGTCGCAACTCACTACTTTCCACTGAAGATAGTTGTGAACCTGTGTGGCCTTGGAATAACAAACTAGCTTTGGATGAAGTATGCTCTATATCACAAACAATAACATGAGCACAAGTAAGGAGTTCCTCAATTAGGTTATATTGAGGCTTTTTGCTATTTATGGGCTTTTAGCCATCTCACAGATTCTACCTGTTAGCTTGACCCCTATGGCCCTATAGAGCTTTCTAGAGATTATAAGAACTTCCGTAGGCTTTGGGAAAATTTAGGGGATATATTGGTATTGATGCTGTTAACACGTTAATTTTGTAGTCGTGTACTCGATTGATTGTTGTTTCTGCTTTGTCCGTCTTACTTGCAGGGCAATAAGAAAACTTTGATACTCCAGGAGATTCCAGAAGATGGAGTTAAGAGACTTTTATCAAATAAAGAATCTTTGGCTGCTTGTGATGTAGCTGTTTTTGTGTATGACAGGTCAGCATGCTTTGGCTTACCAGTGCTAAGCATTTATAAGGATTTTCTAAGTTGTAAAATGATAGCACTTAATTAATTTATTTTATCATTTGTGTTGCTTTTGATGGCAATATATGGATTGAATATAGTGGCTCCTCCTGTCATGGCCTTTAATGATTTTTTACTATTTAAATTTTTTCTCCTAGCTCAAGCGAATCCTCTCTCAATGGAGCAGTCGAATTGCTCACTTATGTGGCAAGGCAAGGTGAAGAGAGTGGTTTTGGGATGCCTTGTCTCCTGATTGCAGCAAAAAATGATCTAGATTCAAGTTCAACATCAAACAGAGATTCAGCCAAGGTACTTGATGTCTCTTTGGCCATATCTTCCTCACTTTTGAAACTAGCATTAAGAGATACGAAATGCTTTTGTGGACCAGATCAATCTGAAAAAAGAAAATCACAAACAAATCGATATAAAGTGATTCATGTCTAATTATGGTTTACCTTACCTGTTCTTGTTCTAGATTTGTGTGGATATGGGGATCGATGCACCTATTCCCATAAGTGTGAAAGACAGAGATATAAATGATGTCTTCTCCAGAATTGTGAATGCAGCTCAGCAGCCTCATCTCAATGTTCCTGAAACTGATCATGGGCGCAGCCAAAAGCGATACAAGAAGCTCGTTAATCGTGCTCTCATGTGTCTCTCAGGTACCCTTATAGTATGCAAATGTATCTTATGTTAGTTGACATAGTCCTTGAAACTGACCCAGTTGGATGTATATACTGCAATATTGTACTATGGTGGTTAATAAGACTTGCATTGCTTTCACATTGATGTTTACTAGATGTAACGTTGCAGTAATGACTTGATTATGTTAATTTTACAGTTGGAGCTGCGGCTACTTTTGTTGGGTTGGTAGCATACCGGGCCTATGCTGCAAGGAAGAACACAAGTTAGATTGGCAATTCTTTGGTAAACTAAAATTGTTAAATATGCATCATATTGACAACTTACATTCTTTAATTTTTCACTCAATTTAGTTGTGTTTCATTCTGGACTGATGAATATTATTCGTCCATTTGAGAATTTTTCTTTTCCAACTAAGCAGTTTAAAGCTATTGGTATCTCAGTTGCTCCTTGCTAATGCTTGTATACGAAAACTATGATTTATCCATTTTGTGTTTGGATCATGTCACAGCTCTTAGTACCACGAGTTTAATCTCCTTGTTTTGATATAATGAGATTCTTGTTGGGAATGGTTTTCGGTGATAGCTGAAATTAAATATTACTACGTCGTATGCAGAAAACCTGGACTCTGACTGTAAGAAAGAGGAGCCTAAATGTAGGAAAAATGAGGACTTTGAATTTGGAAAAGAGGAAAGCAGGACTCATGTTGGAACACCAGGCACCCAGCCTCGAGCCCAACTTACGGCATGGTCCTCGTTTATGAGGTTCTTTGCCTCGATCCTAAAAATGCTTACGACCCAATAAGTGTAAGTGTGTTTTCCCAATAATTTTGGTATTTTGTTGTGAGCATCTCGTTTGATTTTTGAGAGGATATGTTAATGGTTTTCTACTATGTGCTAACCTTACCCTCTAGCATAAGTGTTTATATTGGGAAAGCACCTACTTTACATTATTCTGTCAATTAAGCTTTTGCATTATCAACTAGTTACAAAGAAATAAAGTTAAGTTCTCTATTTAAGTATAGCTTTTACTGTGGTACAACAGTATTGGACGCCTTGACATGAAGCCCACTATTGTTGCTGGATAATTTATGCTTTGCGGTTCAAATTCAAATGCAAATTACTTGAAGATTTGTGCAGCAAAATCAATGTGAATGAATTTAAATATAAAGAGAGAATATCCTCGATCAACTAACCTCGTTTTCGACCTGTAAACCGTGATTAGTTGGGGTCAACGATAACTAATGGAGTTATAAGAACTACTTCGCATTGATCTTAAAGGTTCGTCAAATGGAGAAAATTTTATTTTGTTCAAATAGAAAATATATATATATGTGAAAAATCAGGTGGCTTTTAAAACTGCTTCTGAAATTTGTGCAATTTTTAGGTTTTGAAAATGTTGGGTTTTGAAATAAAAAGCTCTATACCAAAAAATAAAATAATGTTGGGGTTTATTTATTTTTTTTGTTATGCTAAACTGTAGGGATATTGGTTTTGCTTAGTTGGTGAAACTTGCAATTTGCCATCGCAGACTCATTTTTTGAACTTTTCAACGACTTTCATTGATAAGTTTCGATAGTTATCAAACATTTTTTTCATCTTCTAAATGCACAAGAATATGAGTGAATTTTAATTGGGAACTCCAAAAATGGGGCTAGGATAGTAATCTGCATGTCTTGCATATTTCAGGCGATAATATGTTAAGAGAAAAGAGTTTATTTCTACATGATAGTTTACATAGAAAAAAAAATAATATTAGTGTAATGCACCACATACTTTAATTGATGGAACCTGAGGCATACATAGTAATACATCTATGAGGGTGCTAAAAAAAAGATCAACGATGAGCAAAAATCTTTCGGTAAAATATTTAGGTTAAAAAAAAGAAAAAAAGTTCAGTTGGGGAGTGTTGATGCTCCCTCCCCAACACCCCAGCAGATCTGCCGGTGGATGGAACAATTTTATAGTTTGTTTGAATATCCGATGCTTCAAATACTTAGTTATATGTATTATCAAATCTAGTTTATCACAACATCTCTTAAAGTACAAAAACTTGTAAAGTTCACATGTACCTTATAAATCAATCCTTATCTTTGGTAGCTATTCGAATAGAATCAATGTCAAACTAGATCGATTATATTATATACTAATGGAAGGTAAAGTTCGCTTCCAGTGTTATCCATCAAGTGTAGTATCTACGAGATCGAAATAAAAAGTCGAGCGTGACGCTAATCAGCCTAGTTTATCGCAAAAGAAGATTCCAAAACCCGTTGATGTGAAGAGGGAAGATCCGATGCAGATTGGTACAACCCTAGCACACATGTATTGTAAAATCATGATAATTGTGAAGTGGAGATAATTAATAGTGAGTGGGCAGGATCTCTCAAGGGATATTCATGTCAGAAGGCAAAGAGCAATAAACCAATCACAATTCGAAAACAAGGACGTCACGCCCAAATATGTACCAATATATAGTCCAAGAAAACGTATCTGATTGTTTTTGCAACTTCTTTTTTATTTTTATTTTTTGTGAATCAGTCTTTTGAATCCGACGGTTGAAATTGTTGCTGGTGATGAATGATGATATTCTTCGAGAGCATGCACCGTCGCATCCGGGGACATGATTGGCAATTTCCGTATCATCTACGGATCAAGTGTAATTTGACGTTGATAAAATGAAAGTACGGGTAACTAACTCTATATGTATATATAGTCAATCTTACTTTAGAATCATTTTTGTATAAATCTTTTTTTTTATGGATAGTACTAGTCTAGGAGGAGTTAGTGGTGCGGATTCTCGGGCAAGAACTGGCACCTAGTGATGGCAATCACCCAACCCAGTTTCCAATTAGCTCTATCAGCTTGTCAGGGTATTTCAGTTCATGTCAATCAGACTGATTTTTTTCGAGCAAGAAATTTTCGGTCATAATTCAAATTGAATTTGGGATGATATTGAATTTAAAATTTTGTTTAGTTAGGGAGGCATGCACATTATCATCGATTCATTGTGTTGTGACATACGCTAATAAAGCAAAGTAAAAGGGTAACACTTTTTTATTTAGTGTTAACTATCTACACGAATTCTATCCTCTTAATAAGGACTTTTAAGGGAGTGAAGACTTTTGAGGGGCGTGTTGAAGTTTCATGTTTGTCCCATATCGAATTGATAAAAATCTTGCGTTCAATCATCTACTTAATAAGATTTTTTTAAGAGGGTGATGATCCAATTCTAATACTTTCTATCACTAGAGAATTAGTTTCATGATTGTAATAATAACAAAGAATAAACTTACAAAAATTTGGCTCAAGCTGAATTCAGTCTTAGAATAGTTCGTGCTTGTAATAATAACAAAGAATGAACTTATAAAAATTTGGCTCAAGCTGAATTCAGTCTTAGAACTGCTGCACATAAAGTTAAAAATGGGAGGATAATAATAGTAAAGAATAGGCGGACAACATTTTTTTCTGCAAAAGGGACATTTGACCCATATATTCAAACTTTTGTCACTTTGTAAAATTCGAATTATCATTTTGAGATTTTTTTTTTCTTTAGTTTCCTGCTAACTTTTTTATCAGCATTTATTAAACTTAAAAGAAAATTATAAAAGCACATAGCATATATAAATCACCGCTCTTACAATTTTTTAAAAGATCCTACATTTTTAATTATAAACATTGATTAGGGTGTATAATATGTCTATGACACCCTAATATCTTGTTTCGTATGAAGTATACAGCCCTTTATAAAGTTCGGGCCCGTATGAATAATACTTATTTTTGTTGTTATGTATACTACCTATGAGGTGGTATAAATAATACTGCAACTAATTATAGCAATAAATTACAATAATTACTATGTGTTGCAGAGAATTTAATACATCATACCAAACGGAATATTAATTCTTTATTTTTATAAGACATCTCAGTCAAACATATCAGGCCTTATCCCATACTTTGTACCAAATGAGGCCTAGGTGTATCCACTTTTATTTATAGACACTAAAATACAGTGCGTAAAAACTGAGTTCTTGTACTTTTGATTTGGTACTTTTGAAAAAATATGGATCATTAAAGTGTCCGAATTTCATGTTTACAAAATTAAAAATGTAATTAGTTTGGCGATGAGAAGCTTTTGCACAATGGTAATGGGAATTTTCACACAAAATTTTGTATTAGCAATTTTATAGGAGGGAAAAAAATATTGATGGGGGCTGACGCCCACCCCCACATCCTATATATTGCGCCAATTGGTGACTTTTTCATCCCAACATATTACAAGTTGAGGATTTTCCTCTCTTTTGTGGTTTGCATGTTATATTTATAAGTGGAGTTTATCTAGATATATCTCGAGTTGCGACTACGAGTTCTCTTCGAATAAAATAAAAGAAGAAAATAGAGATATGTATTGATCTTGAAAGCAAGTACCAGACCACATTTTAATCTGAATTACTTGTACTAATATATCTTTCTATTTACTATTTGGGTAGAGTCCGGAAAGAGGGGAAAAAAAGAACCAATTTTCAATTTTTATTTCTTGTATTTTAGTTTAATTTTGTACTAACTAATTAAGATTTATTATAACTAATTAGAGTACAAAATTCTTATTAGCATTTAATTTTAATTTTACTGGTAAGTAATTGAGTATTAGGTTGATAAATTCATAATTGAGATATGTGTTTCTTCAAACTTCGATTTTTAGAAATAAATATCGATTATAATCAATTATATCTTAATTATAAATTTTATAACAAATAATAAATTTAATAATCGGACACGAATATGACATTAAAAATATTGTGTGTTGTGGTGTGTGTGTGTTAGCCTAGTGGTAGAGTGGTTAATGCCCAAACCAAAGGTTACGGGTTCAAGTCCCCACCGTCACGCGGCCTTTAAAATTTCTTGTAATGTTTGTTCAAAACAAATAATTTATTCTTTAAAAAAAATTATATTGTGTGTTGTGTGCGTGTGTTAGCCTAGTGGTAGAGTGGTTAATGTCCGGGCCAAAGGTCACGGATTCAAGTCCACCATCACGCGGCCTTTAAAATTTCTTGTAATGTTTGTTCAAAAAAAATATATATTGTGTGTTGATAAAAATAATCAATTATATCTTAATTATAATTCTTATAAGCATTTAATTTTAATTTTACTGGTTAGTAATTGAGTATTAGGTTGATAAATTCATAATTGAGATATGTATTTATATCTTAATTATAATTAAGTTCACCGTCACACGGCCTTTAAATTTCTTGTAAAACAATTAAAAAAAATTTATTGAGACAGATGTCCGAACCTCAAATTTTGGTACTGAAGTTTTTCCCGTAAAAGAAGAATAATATGAGCCAATAAGAGATCGACACAAATGATGAATTTCAATAATAAAATAATCAGAAGGAGGAGACAATTGTATAGATTCCCGACAGATAACACTAGATTTTCAAAATCTAAATATTTGTAGGAACGTGGCTCTTTTTGTAGTATCCTAAACCCGATGCATTGTCTGGGAGTCATCAACCCTACCAAAACCAACATCAATTTCTTCAACATATAATACTTTCGTTTACAAAGAAAATGCCTAGTAAGAAATGACACAAGTTTTAAAAATTTTAGTTGAGTGTATTAAGAGTGGATTAAGGGTTTCACATTATGAGTGTAAAAAATAAGCAAAAAGTGGTGCGGTAGTGTTTATAAATGAAAAGTGCATATTCTTTATGGTTGGACGAAAAAAAAAAGGTGCATTCTTTTCGTGGATGGAGGGAGTATATCAAAGATTGAAACATAATTTTCAAATTTTCATAATTTCAGCAAAAAGGTGAAAAAAATATTAACAAACAAACAAACAAGTAGGTCCTTAGCTTGGAGTTAATTTTAGTGTGTTTCTGTAATTGGATTTTCGAACTTTCTTTCTTTGATTTTCAAATCATGGTGTGGAACTTTCGTTTAGGTTAATTGGTGTAGTACTAGTCCTTAAACTTTATGCTACTTTATTAATTAGTACTACTTTTTACTCAAATGAGAGCCCACGAAGTTTAAGAATCCCAATTTGAATAAATAAAAGTCCAATAACTCTCTACATAAAAATTGCACAAGTCAAATTCTCCTGTCTTCAAATGGAATTCCGAAAATAATCGTTAAGTATTACGGAACATCTCAACATCAATAGAATTATGTGTAGTCCTTTATTAGAATAAAGTCGTGCCTTAAATACGATCATCAATAAGCCCTCAATCAAAGCACATTATTTCTGAGCATTGTTGATGTGTAATCTATGTTTAGTACTTTTTTCCCCTTATATCTTTCTCTTTCACAATTCACAAATTGGGTGTGGCATATGAATTGTATATACGAACGAATTGAAGCATTTGATGTGAAGATAAGCATCAAGATCTCCATTTGGTGGCCTCGATTTGAGCAATTATTTGATGGGCATGTGTGTGTTCAACATTATTCGGCCAATGAGTGGCATTTATTAAGAAACAAATTCTCGTCAACAAAATTATAATACTATTAAGAAAAAGTAATAAGTTATACTCCATATATATAGTTAGGTGGCAGCGAGTAGACTAAAGAGTAAACAATAATAGAGCGATTTTGATTGCAAGGGAACAAATTTGTGATATCACAACTTACACGAATCTTTTGTTACCTCTCGCGCGTGCATTTATATATCCCAATTTTTCGATTAGTACGAATTCCGACGGCTAATAGAAGATGGAAAATTAAATACAGTGAATGTTTAAATTTACAAAAAAGAAAAAGAAAAACCAGGGGCATATTAGTAGTGAGTTCATTTTAGAAAACGTAATGCTGCATGTAAAATCATGTATAATGTTTTTTAATTTAAGGAAGAAAATTCACCCAGTGGGCACATATATAGTTATTATCCAAAAACTGTGAAAAAAAGATATTTAATTAATTATATCGATATATATATATATATATATATATATTTGTAATTGGATTGCTGACGTGGATCTGAGATCAGCAAAGGAGTAAGGGCAGTTAGATTGGAAATGGTGAGACTTGTTACTGCCAAGTTGGCATTCTCGTCCCTCAGTAACCACACACACACACACACACACACACACACAGAGGAATGTCTTGTGTCTATTATGCTACCATGCATGTATATATATACGTATGACGTTTCTAGCCTATCACCACTTTAAACATATATGTGGATTAAAAAATGAGTCCATTTCACTTCAAAAACAAAAGAAACAAAAAACTGATGAGTTCGCTTTCCTCAATAAAATAAAATAAAAACAACGCCAAAAGAGTCTAGTTTAATTTGGGAAGGCATTGATATGGGCAAATACTTGCCTTGAAGAAGTTGATGAATAGGGTTTCAAGGAAAAATATATCTTTAGATCTTTATACTATTAAAGTATGTCCCAATAAATTCATGTATTTTTTTTTATAAGACCTATAGTTTATCTTAAGAGATGCTTTTTAACGAATGTATTTTTAAATGTACAAGGTCTTATTTTAATAAAAAAATATAATTTTATATTTTCCTAAAAACATTAAATTTGTAAGTTTCATTCGAATAAATTTTTATTAATTTATATGAAATAATAATAACTTGAATCTTTTTTCTATCACGTTTTGTTTAAAATATAAAATGAATTTATGTAAGGATGTAAAAATATTAAAATATGAACGCGACTATTATTTTGGAAAGAAAATAACATATTATGGCTTAAATTAAATCAGTAAATTCCGTATGTATACCCATACATATATCGATCTTTATTTCATTTCATATTCAATGGTATTATCTATATGTATATATTATAATGAGATTTCAAGTGTAAAATATGACGACCTTGTACGTATATGTAACTTAATTTATTTTAATAGAATGTAAAAATTTGCAAAAGGAATATGTTGCTTGTAACTATTGTCTCCTTTTGGAATAACGAGGCCTTTTAAAAAAGATTAAAAAAATTATGTCCTGCATTTTGCGGACAATTTTTTTGTAAATTCGACTTGATCGATTCAATTATAGAGACACGAGTAAAAGAAATAACACAAAATTATTGGACTAAACTGCAATATCAGTAAATTAGATTTGAGGGACCATGTCCATGTTCGACCAGCCAATAATTTGAATGTGGAATATTGACTATTAAGGAGTCGACACGTCACTATGATAGTGACGTGGGCTAATCTCATTTTTCACCCCTTTGGTTATCATAAATTTCCATTCTCCCCCATCAACAAAAATGCATATGTGAAAGTTCTCCATTCACGAAATCGCTATATGGATATAACTTTTTTTTTTCTTCTATTTAATAGTATCACCAAGAGTCGAAGCAATAAAATAACTGTGAGTTGCTTTCCAACGATACTCTAAAATTTTATTTGGTCTTAGAGTTTTGAACATAAAAATTGCAATTAAATACACGTATATATAGGGTTTTATTGGAGTATAACACTCACTCTAAAATTATATTTTAAGAACCTTAAATTACAATTGTATAATTAATTTAGTACACAATTACAATAATATTATTATAAATTATAAGAACAATTCGGCCTAGTTCTATATATTTAATTTATATAAATTTACATAACTAATTACATATTATTTTCTCCCTTAACATTTTTAGAATAATTGTTTATGAACTTCTATCATTTTATATTAGTTTGAAAGCAATTTTTTTATCTTAAAATAATTGTCAAACATTAAGGTTTATAAACTATTTAGAAATTCAATTATCTTAGACAAAGACCCTCTAAGTGGTTTGTTGTTAAATGATGCCTTCATATGGGAAGCACATGATTATCACATCCAATCCGCCATAAAGAAAATACTACTTTATTTTATGGTCATTCCACAACTCCTTTTCAATATCCAAATAATCATTTTCTCAATTAACATGTAAAATTGTATCCTCTTAAGGTGAAGTCATAATCACTTCTTTATCACAAAAAAAAAAATTGTGTTATACCGACACAACAAGATTCATCAGACATCACTCATATCATGTCTAAAATTTATATTTAGTGACATATTTATAATTTTATTGATATTTTGATATTTATTGGATCTAAATTTTAATCCATGTGAGGAATCTTGACCACATTTAAATATACAAAATTAATTACATAAATATTGTTGTCCACATTTAAAAATTAAAACCTTCAAGAATGAACTCAGGCAAACAGCTTCTACCGGTTTATTGTTGGATTTCAAGTCTATTTATGAAATGCAACTTTTTTAAAGTTATTTATTTATTTATTTGTTTTTTATTTATTTTTTCTCATTTTGTGGTGAAAAAGAAATAAAAGTGTATTTACGGAAGGCTTGAGTCCATCTTTGCCAAGAATGAATGGTACGTACCTTATCCAGATATACGCCTATTGGCCATTTCCATTTTCCAAGATTCCCAAGAACATCCCAAGATTCCCAACCTAGTACCCCCCACTGCATGTACACATAGTACACGTGTGAACCCCCTACCTCTACCCCACCCCCACCCCTCCAAATTAGTATAATTGAATTTTCTTTTTACTCCCTAAGCCTCACTTATATTGTAATGTTACTGTTCGGGGCGGAGATTAAGAATAAGAGTAAAAAGATAGAAAATGGGTAGGTTCCATCACTTTTGAAGAGTTAATTTTTTTTTATTTGAAACAAGACAATTTGAATGGGACAGCGCAATAAGAAAAAAAAAAGACAATATGAGTGGGACAGGAGGAATATTAAATATAATCAACTTTAAGTATTGATACATCTGGACCGTCTATAGCTTCAATACATATTAAGTAGGATTCAACTTGCAGTCATATTTGTATAAATCATATGTTGCAAAATAATACTCGTAAATTTTGGTGTCATACAATTTATGAATAGGGAATAGCTTTACAAAAAATTATATTGTGTGAATTAGAATTCATTTGCACTTAATATCATGGACGACATTACTCACCAACATTAATCCATCTGTTTTGATTTAAAATTTTAAATGACAAATTCTTCGTTTGGAAATGGACATAGTTGCAAAAGCTCGCAAACTCCTACCCAGACTGCGTATAAATCTCTCAATTTCGATTAAGGCATTATTTAATAAGACATTTTTCCTAGTTTGTTTATAGATACGAAAAATTTGTGAACCCCTTTTTGTTAAAAAATCTAGTTTGTGTCACTTCAAGATTGGGGAAATTGTGATGATTAAAAAAAATCAATTAAAAGATAAGAATTGCAACATTTTAAATTCAACATAATAAATAAGATCGATATATATTACTTTTGGGCATTTTATCTAATTGGATGTGACCACTGGAAGAATCACAATACATATCTTCATTTCTTCACATTTTATGAATGCAAATGTTGAACTATTTAAGAAAGGAAGATGTAATATCGAGGATGCGACTATCTGAGGCTAGTGTAACATAATTAAAATAGTGAAGACAAAAAAACAATTTTAAGTCTTGAGATTTATCATAAATTAAATTAAATTAAATTTGGTTTATTAATTTGAAGTTGTGGTAAACAATTACTCGCATTTAGCGGTGGATATATAAGTACGCAAAACAATTTTATTATTATTATTATTATTATTATTATTATTATTATTATTATTATTATTATTATTATTATTATTATTATTATTATTATTATTATTATTATTATTATTATTATAAAGGAAAATCGTCTTTATGCCTTAAAATGTCGGAATGACACTCCAATAATGTGCATTATTTCACTTTTTTTAAGGATGTACTTATTTCACTTTCAGTTCCAATAATTAACCCGGGACTACAAGTTTTAGTGTTTATTTTTTTTTTTCCCACTATTTTTTACATTAAATGGACAAAAAGTTATTCAAACTTTCATCCCAAATTGAAGATACATTTGAAAAGGCAGACGAAGGCAAATTAATTGACTGAAGAAGTTTAGTTGTGAGGTTAATTGGTTCACATTTCCTTTTGCATAGGTTTTGATTCGATATTACAACATTGAAATCTCAAAATTGATCGAGAGATTTTGGAAGTCTATAGTTATCGCAATGACCGCCGACGAAATAATTGCAGTTAAATGTGGTTGCCATGGCGCCGACTAGGTTTTCAATTTTGAAATTTTAATTCTGTAAATAAGTTTTTCAAGAAACAAAGAAAAAATCCAAATTACTAGAAAAATGAGTTATTCTAAGTAATTGAGACTGAAAGTGAGACAATGTATATATTGTTAAGTAACAAAATTCATAATAAGAGATCAAATATAGGGTACTCCTTAGTTCAAACCTCTATAAAATTGAGTCACAAATTAATCATTACATATATATTTTCGTAAATTATGTACTAAATAGCAAAATATACCTCTCTTTTAAAAGAATATATTCAGTATTTAAAGGTAGCTAGGAAAGTTCCATTTACCAACTCCTATAAAGGTGTGGGGCATTTATCCCTGGAACAATAGGTTTGTGAAATTCAGGTCAGGGCTATCTCGTTTCGTTTTCAATCTTGTTTCATGTTATAAATATTTTTAGGAGTAAATTTTTTCATTAGGATTCATAATAATTAACACATGTTTCATTTCATTTAGTTATATATTTCTATGACTATAAAATATTAGAAATCGATACTAGTAATTTTATTTTATTTGAATATATATAGAATCGATAGTTCGTACATATATATATATATATATAGACATGCACTCGATACAAAACTAAAACACGAGAAACTAAATTACGAACTAAAACACGAGAGATGATAGTGGTAATAGTTAGACATGAGCTGGGTAGCTTTTTTTGTGTGTTGTGTGTGTGTGTAGGGTTAGAAGCATAAAAGTGTGTTAGAATAGAGAACAAATCACATGGAGTCCTCATGTTTTTCCATCTTCTATGGACCACCTCTTCTTCTTCGTACATATCCGTACTAAGTAACATCCTCTTTTTTTTATTAAATAAATTTTATTGAGTTCTAAATTAAGTATTGATATTGTTAATTAATTAATTAAATTCGTTTTACGTACGATGAATTGCATGCAGGCAACTGTTTGTTGGAATAAATATATACTTAAAAATTGTCAGAAGTTAGCTGGAGTAGGGGTGAGCAAAATAACCGAAATCCGAAAATCCGAACTGAACCAAACTGAAATATGAAATTCAGTTCGGATTTTTTCGGATTTCGGATCGGATCGGATTTCATTATCTCAAAATTTCGGATTTTCGGATCGGATCGGAACTTTAAAAAACCGAACAAATCCGAAATCCGAATTTTTTATATAATATATATATATATATATATATATTATTTTATTATTAATAATTAAAAATATCTATCTAAATTCTAAAACCCTAAAAATACTTGATATTTACTTAATGATATCTATTGGTTTAATTTTTTAAATTATTTATGTAATTTCATTTGCTTTGAGAATGAAAAGTTTCCCGATTTTCTTGCTTTTATATTGAAGGAATAATGATGTTGAGGAAGTAATTATATTTTATTAGAAGTAGATATTTATAATCATTGATATAGATCATTGTTAGTATGTTAGTGTTAGTCCATTATTTTCGAATTTTTTCCACCAATTACTGAATGGGATGAAAATAAATTAATAATTATATTAATTTCGAATTTCTGGATTTTTTGGATATTGTTTGGAGAATTTCGGATTTTTCGGATCGGATCGGATTTACGGCTAAAATTCCGATTTTTTTTCGGTTCGGATTTTCGGATTTTCGGATTATTCGGATCGGATCGGATTTATTTTTTTAAGAAATTCGGATTTTCGGATCGGATCGGATTGACCGAAAATCCGATCCGTAATCCGAATGCTCACCCCTACCTTGGAGCAACTTGATATTTATATTACCGCGTAGTATTTATAGGGAAGAGAGAGAGAGAGAGAGAGAGAGAGAGAGAGAGAGAGAGAGAGAGAGAGAGAGAGAGGGGGGGGGGAGAGGAGCTAGGTGGAATGAATGTGACCACACATGAGGGTGGAGGTGATGAAAATGGAGTGATACTGATATACTCCCTCCCATTTTTAATATGAGTCTTTTTAGACTTGTGTGCACAAATTAAGAAAGTTTTATTTTGTTAAATTTATCCTTAATAAATGATGAGTTGAAATTAGTAAAGAATGAAAAATATGAATTTGAGGTGAATTAATTAGAGGCAATTATGAATTTAGGAGGTTAAAAACAGCTAGAAAAACATATATTTTACAAGAGTTATAAATGTCTAAAAAGACTTATATTAAAAATGGGAGGAAGTATGATAGAAGGGGTTGGATTGGCCTAGCTATATACTAACCAACTTCATGTTGAGTTAGTTACTCGTCCAGTCCTGTCCTTCTCAAATCCACCACATTACTATTGTACTACCTACCCTTCTAACTAAATAATCAAATTTTCGACAAAATTATAATATTAATGATAACATGAGTAATAATTGAAACCACCACAGCCACACGATTGATTAATTAAATAATTAATGAGAGGGTCTCCTGTGAGACCGTCACACATAAGTGACCGGATCATGTTGACCCGATCCGATCATTTTTTTTTAATTAGATTTTTTAATTTATTTTTTTTCTTCGCCTTCGGCTCTGATTTTAATTTATAGATAATGATTGTGGCAACATTAATGGATTTTAGCTCGCTCTGAGGCATTCGGCTCCTCCCGCTCGACTCTTTAAAAAAAATAAAAAAATAAAAAACTGAAAAAAAGAATTAAAAAAATTGAAAAAAAAATCGGAATTTTTTTTTTAAAAAATCCGGTGCGTGTAACACACGCGCCGAATAAAAAAAATTTGTCAGGCACGTATGATGCACGCACCTGACTTATATATTCAAAATGGGCGCGTGGTTTACACGCGCATGGACCGTCGCACGTAAGTGGCGGTTGTACGCAAGGTTTTGCAATAATTAATTAATTAATTAGCAGCATGCAGGCAGGCAGGCGCAGCACATGATGATATCCCGAGAAGCGTAGAGGTAGGAAATTAATAGTAATAATTATTAATTAAATGCCCTAATAACTAGAATAACCGCCACAAAGGCAGAAAAATCAGTGTCCCCTAACCATAGAAACTACCAGCTTGCGGAAATGAAGGTAGCATTGAAGCTACTCTGCTACCAAGAGAGAGAGAGAGGTGTCTAGCTAGTAGGATTAGTAATTAAGTAAATACTATTAAAATCAAACTCCAATTACAACACAAAATGGCAAACTCTGCAGCCTTTTTCTGCTGCTCCTTTCACCATTGCATCTGCCGCTGCTGCTGCTCGACGACGACCAAACTCTGCCCCCCTCTTCCTTCACGTTTTCCCCCCCCAATCCCTCTTCGCCGCCGCCGCCCATCTCCGCCTCACCGACCTCTTCCTCGCCACCGCCTTCTTTCAGCAAGGAAAGCCTCAGCCTCCCGTTCCCGCGCTCCGCCTGAAAGAAGCTGCACGTCGATGACAAACTGAAGGCCTTAATCACGAGGCGGCCGCCTTCCCTGTGAGTGTGAACCTGAACGCCGTCGCCGCTGATGGAAGTCAGAGGCGGCGGGAAGTTCAGGCTTCCGCCGCTGTGCTTGTTGCCCTTCTTGATGGGTTGTTGCCTTTTTGGTTGCTGAAAATTTTCACGACTCTGCAGCTCCGCCGCGGCGGCGAGGAGAGAGAATTGATCAATGCCGCTACCGGTCTCGCTGCCTAAGCTCTCAGTGCACATTTCTAAGCTTTTTGAGCTCAGACTGAAGGAGGTTTTGGCGGAGAGAGGGTGAACGTAGTAGGGGCCTTCGCCAATTTTGTTAGTGAGAGAAGGTTTAGAGAGAGAGAAGCAGTGTTGGGGTTTTTCTTTGGTGAGTTGATTTTTAGGTGATGGGCATTGAAAAGATAAGAGCTGGGAATATTTGGATGGAAGGAGTTGATGCATTAAATCACGAGGTTCCAACAAAAGGGGCTCCAAACAAGATTGCAAGCTTTGAGTAGTGGACATTTTTTTTTAGTTTAAATATTATATCGTGTTGGTGTGGGGAAAAACAGGGAAGCTAGGAATATTAATTAATTGGACTTTTTCACTTGGGCTAGTGTGTGTGTGTGTGTGTGTTTCTTGGATCATCTGATTTTTGTTTGGAAGAGAATATGGTTTTGAATCAACACATGCTGTGAAAGCTATAATGGATTAGTGGTGGTAGAGAGAGATTTAGGAAAGAGAGAGAGAGAGAGAGAGAGAGAAGGGAATTGCATGAAAGAGAAGTGAAAGGGGTGGGGGTGTATTTATAGGTGCAAAAAGTGTGCAAAATTTGATATTGGAGGGGTTCTCAATTTGCTCGGTGTCATTTTCATGCCACTTGAATGCATTCTTGCTTGGTGAGAGAGAGTTAGAGAGAGAGTTCAATTGGTGGAGGGAAATTAGACATTCGAGCTATTGAGAGAAATGAGATATAGTACCAAAATAATGTTATTTATTTTGCAGTCACATTTATAGGTTTTACAATTCTTCAAAAATTATGTAATCAAAATAAAATTATAACATCTTATGATGAATAACAATTTATGCATATCACAAAAATAAGAATATGTCACAAAATTTAGTGACATCTTATGAGGGTGTAACTAAGTTATTACATTTCTAAATGAAACAAAATTTAGTTACATTTGTATATGTAGCAAAGTATATAGATGTATGTGCGAATGTTACTAAATTTTACTCCCTCCGTCCTATAAAAACATGTCTGAATTTTTTTTTTGGTCCATCCCATAAAAATGTCTTTTCTTTTTTTCTTTTTTGGACATGAATTCTTACACTATTACCCTTATTATATCTCCTTATTTACACATTTACCTGAGATGACCCACCACTACTCAATCCAATTACAGATACCACTACTCAAAATATGCTACTCTTTCTTCACTCACAATACACTTCACTAGAATTTATTAAAACTCATGTCACTCTTGATTTGGCATCATTTTATGGAACGGAGGGAGTACTACACATAAAGTTATCATACATTTTATGCCATTTTTCTCTATGTTACTAAAATTATGTCACTGCTAGATATTTTTATTGCAGTGAATACTTTATTTTAGATAGGTATATGTTGATAGGAAGAAAATTCGAATATTTGTTCGAGTTTCCTGTTATGGTCAATGATTTGATTAATAGTTGTCAGATTAGCCATGGATTTTGCAATATTCCTTGTTTTGGCTAATTTGTGAATCTGATAAAAGTTGAGTAATTCAGAGAATTTTGACTCACAAATTAATTGGTCTGAATAAGTGAATTTACAAAAAGATACGATTAAATGTTAAAAATTTGAGCTAAAAAATTCTAATTAATATTATTAATAAAAATTGAGTTTAAAAAATTCAATACCCTAATTCACTAAAAATTATAATTAAATACAAAAAATATATATAATTATAAATCCTAACTGAATTAATTAACGAGCACAAGTTAACTAATAGAATTGGATATTGGGCCAAGTTTCCCTTAAAAAGGGATATCTCACCATTATAAAGAGGTTCATGTCAAGATCTCCAACCAATTTGGGAGATTTTAACACGCCCCCACGCGCAGCGTGGACATGGGTGGCCCCCATCATTAGAATGGATTGGCTCTGATACCATAATAGAATTAGATATTGGGCTCAATTCCCCTTAAAAAGCCTCATTAAGGGGAGGGATATCTCACCATTATAAAGAGGTTCATGCCAAGATCTCCAACCAATGTGGGACATTTTAACATTAACAATCAAAATTAAACTAAAATATTGGTAGTGGGATACCAAGTTGGATAAGAGGATCTCAAGTGATTAAAAACTTAGTCGATCTAACAAAATTTCCTAAAAACTAGGAATGAAAATACTCCCAAGTGATTAAAAACTTAGTCGATCTAACAAAATTTCCTAAAAACTAGGAATGAAGATACTCCAAACTTGAGATCCTCTTATCCAACTTTCGTATCTAACAAAATTTCCTATTATCAGTTTGGAGTATTAATTAGAAACTTATTACTCGGAATATCGACTCCAATAGAAATCAATTAATTATCCATGGAGATGAAAATAATACTACAAGTCAAGATTCAAGAGTTAATCCTTTTGTCCTTTTTTTTGAACTATCGAGAATTTTACTCTTTTTTATTTATTATTCATTCTATGTCACAAATGATAATAGTTTGACGATCAAAATTGTCAAAAAATTTCTCCAGACTGATCAGACGTTTTGATTAAAAGAACTTTTTGCATTTTTTACCCGCGGCAATAATCGTTATTCATGTGTATATTTCTAAGGAACTTGATCTTCTTTTCATGTTTGACATTTTTTAACGCTCATTTTCTCATGTTTTTTTTTTAATGGCACCAATCTTCCAATGTACTACCGAAATTAATACATACGCGCATAAAGAAGTTGCAGCAATGCTCAAAACCGAACGAGAGAGAGACAGAGAGAGTCAAAGTAACTAAGCATGTGGGCACGCGCCTTTGGGCGGGTCGGGCTGAGCTCGGCCCTAAATGCCGGGCTGTTGAAACCGTTGGCCGTGTTGGTATATATAAGTTCAAAATTTCCAACGTAACTTACAATTGATCCTCCCCTACAATTTATGTTTGGGTTAATCATACTACTGTTAGGCCAATACATGCACACCAGTATTCTACTTTTTGTCGTCCCATTGTGGATTGCTTTCATTTTATTTTTTTTTCAATTTCATTTTTTTTTGGTACTTGTTCATGAAGGTTTATTATACTCAGTTAGGATATGTATATTGTTTTTAGCATTTAGCTTTTAATTTTATTAGTTAATAATTGATTATTATGGTCAATAAATATATAATTATGGTATATTCCCTCCGTTCTTTAATAAGTATCCTATTCCTTCAAAACACACATATTAAGAAAATTGATAATTTACTTTCTTTACTCTTAATTAATAGCATAGGAAACATAAACAAGTTGATAATCTGCATTAATGACAAGGATATAATGGGAAGTTTTACATTATTTTTCTTTAGAATTTTGAAATAGGACACTTATTGAGAAACAAAAAAATGAGCTAAAAATGACACTTATTAAAAAACGGAGGGAGTATAATTTTATTAAACTTCAATTTTTAGTATTCCCTCCGTCCCACTCAAAGTGACACGTATTCCTTATTGGGCCGTCCCACTCGAAGTGACACAGTCCAAAAAAGGAAATTTCCACTTCGAGCGGGACATGGGGGAGTAATAACTACTCCCTCTGTCCCAATAGCAAAGTCTCATTTGTTTTGGGCACGGTTATTAAGAAACAAAAGTAAAAAGATAAAAGGCGGTAGGTCTCACAGCTTTTAAAGGATTAATTGTTTCTATTTTTTGAATGAGACCTTGCTATTAGGACAAACGAAAAAGGAAAGCGAGACTTGCTATTGGGACGGAGGGAGTATTAATTAGAATTTAGGGGTAATGGCCTGTAAATTCCTCAACTTTCAACAATTTCTGGTTTTGCTCTCCACCTAAAGATTTTGCCTGTAAATTCCTCAACTTTCAATTGTTTCTGATTTTGCTTCCGGCGATGGGATCCGACAAGAATAGTTTTGGAAATTTATAGATTTGGCTTAAATTAATCTATATATGTGGCACTCTCGTGGCATATATGTAAATTAAAAAAATAAAAAATATTTCATGTCATCATCCCCACCCCTCTCTCAGTCTCGTTCTCCCCTGCTTTCTTTCATTCTCGCAGAGATAATTCAACCGAGAAAATACAGATCATGCGCTAGAAGGCACCCATAAAATCACAAGAATTTTAAATTCTACTCACACCCATACAATTTTGAATTCATCAAATCTCCAAATAGCCAAAACAATAATTTTCACATTCATACGAAGAAAAAACACTGATAAATCTAGCAATCTAATCTTGGAGAGAGAGAAAGAGAGAGAGAGTGGGTGGGTCGATCCGGTTCACTAATCCCGACGAGGAGTACCAGATCGAAGGCTCCTTCGCCTGCTAGAACTACAAGGTGGGAGCAAAATCGAAAACAATTGAAAGTTGAGGAATTTACAGGCAGAATCTTAAGATGGAGAGCAAAACCAGAAATTGCTGAAAGTTGAGGAATTTACAGGCCATTACCCCTAGAATTTATTATTTTATATAATAAATTAGCAAAATAATAATAAGAAAATTAAAGAACTAAAAAGGTGGAAAATACGGGCATTTGAATAAATTTTGTCGGGTGTCGACCGTACAAGTCATCTTTATCTTAATAATTGGTGTTTTTACCAATAGAATAGAATACCATATTACCATGTCTTAACAATTTCTACTATAAATGAACTAAACACAACCATAAATTCGTCACCATCTTTCTAACTCAACAATTTGTCCACAAAAAGAGGATTTACTCATCTAATTTTTTATTTTCTTCCTTTGTTTTCATTTGTGATTTTCCGATTCACCTCACTTGTTTTTTTTGGACTAGGTTCAAAACCTAAATTCATTGTCCCCTTTAGTGTAGGTGCAGACGACCCTGATTATTAACCTTGTTTGACTAATTAATTATTAGGTACAGCGTAAATCAATGATAATTGTCTTGCTTCGTAAATGAATATATTTAGTGGTAGAAGTATTATTGACCAAAAATAGAGTCGGTCAGAATATCTATAAGAGGCTCTTGCTGAAAATCAAGATGATAAAGGAAGGATTGGTATGAAAATTCATTTATGATATATTTAATGCATAGATGATACTGTACTTTACAGAGAAAATTAAAAGTAACTATGTCTCGACCCACAGGAAATTAAATATGCAGTGGAAAATTAAATTAAACAATTTTTTTTCAGTATAAACTGCTATTTGAGATTCAACAGTATTGGCATTCTTCCCACTTTAATTTTTCCACTTTTGGAGTCAAATCTTAGGGCTGAAATGCACACAATTTTGTTTAAATTAAATAAACACTTTTAAAAGGGTATACGTTGCATCGGATGCACTAGTCTTTTGGGCTACTAGGCTATGCTATACCATCTCTCTTTAAAAAAAAAAAGATTAATTACTACTTCACTTAGTGATACTAAGCAATACTTAATCCTTTACTTTAGTTTGCAAGTAACAAGAATGTGATACATCGGATAAGTAATGCAGTTTAAGCAGTATATATATGTATGACTTTAATATACTCTTGATTAATTATTTTAGTAATGCGAGAACGGATACCAGTTGTCAGTGGAATCCATCGTGTTGTTGTAGTCTTATGGACTTCCATCCCCGTGGGTCTAGGGTTAGTTGGTTATTGCCGAGTCACCATATTTTATATTTGTCAAAACTTTGTATTTTTTTTAAATACACATTCCACTTATTATTATTATCGAATAATCATTGCGATGTTTGAATTGTGACCGTGAAGTAATATTCAATGGTAAGAGACACATTAATTGCGGTCCCAATATTTATGTACGTGGGGCTAATTAAAGCATACAAACATGGGAAGATAAAACTCTTCTTGCTCTAATTTAGGCTCAACTTAGCCGATAGTATTAAAGGGCCAACAAATTAATCGCCCAAAGATTTTGCTGTCAAATAGGTAAATAAATGCTCTCAAGAAATTGCTAGTGTTCTGTAGGTCCCATCACTCCACTTATACACTTAAAATGGTTTATTTTTCGCGTCACATATTTTTGCCACAAACGACCAAAGAAGCCTACCTAAAAAAACCAAGATTAATTGGATCTCCAAGTTTTTGTATCAAACTAAACGACAATTTGTTTTCCCGTCTTGTGCAAACCACAACATTAACTTAATAAGTTAATATCTCTCTCTCGTGCGCTTGTAGTTTAGCTCTTATGGCAGAAACTCACATATAGGGATGTCAATTGGGTCAATCTACTCAATTTTGGACCTGTTCTATTGGACCATTCAGTTCGTACCAATCATGCTGGACTTTTTTGTGTTAGAAATTTTTTATTCTAATCCTTCTTTTCCGGTCTATTCAGGTCAACCTGTTGGTTTCAGATTGAATTTACATCCTCCCTACCCAATGCAAAGAAGTAGCGACAAAAAAACACGCTTTTGTGATGTTTTCTTGAAGAAGGAAAATAAACATGAATTTCGAGAAAAACATTTTAGGTGTTAATTGAATTCATTCATGACCAAGAAATGTAAAGACATGGTGGAAAAGAAAGAATAAATCTATGTAGCCACATTATGGCTAGCCATAATTTGATTCAATAACAAAAAAAAAGCAGTTTATTTAATTTTTTTTTTTGTTCTAAATGACTTCTAATATTTAAAATATTTAATTTATACAAATTTACCTTGATATATTTGGATTTGGACGTAAACATAAATCTCGATAGATATAATAAAGGCAATACAAAGATTTTTGTCGAAAAAATAAGAAAGAAATATATTTACACTAATCATGATAGAATTTAAGTCAAAAATATAAATATAAAATTAGTCTATTTTCATTTAATCGACCAAATTATGGTTAGCCATATTATGGCTAAATAGCATCACTCGAAAAGAAATGCAGCAAATGATGGTAAAAGAAAGGGAAAAAGCTGGGAATAAAATCATTATGATTACAGGGATAGATTCTTGATTTTGTTGTTTTGTGGGTACAAAGGAGTAAACGTTATTAGGACAGATTAATTTTTCCAAAAATGATGGTGCATAATTTGATGATATCATTTATGATTGTCCATTTGTATTTGTATTTGTATTTGTCTTTTACTAATCAACCGAACAATTAATATGATAAGTAATCACAATTTTAATCCTTAGATATTATTATATCAGAGTCTGTGTTCTCAGCACATGGAGATAAAAAAAAGTAATTTTTGGTCCATTAAAACTTTAAAAGGCACTCCAAAAATGGAATAAAGAATAGTAGAAAACGCAAACCCTCAAAAAACATAATTTTTTTGAATAGTTGCTACCACATTCAATACATGCATTGGACTTTTGACATCAAATAATAAAATATTGTATCAAAAGTATATACAAAAATGAACTCAACGAAAGTAATCTTTTACTATTTTCTTTCTTGATGCTTCAATATAAAAATAAAAAAGCATAAGCTAAGAGGCTAATGAGAATAATTTTACAATCTCACAACACTAACCATTAAAATTGCTTGTTAGTTGTTGCCACCATTTTGTAATTTATGAATATCATGCTACTTGATTCTTTGCCATTTCCTCTCACTCTTGTGTGAAATCAAAACCTTATCAGTACTGAATACATGTGCAAAGTACTTTTTCATTCATCCAATCACAAAAAAAATCTGTAATATCATATACCCCATTGGGTATTTTTGCTTCTAAAATATAAATAATTTTCAACTTTTTGCTTAAAATAGATATGTTGTCCTTTTCGACCAAACTAGTGGAGCGGCCTTTTCTTGTTTCACGGTCACATATTGTAAAGAAAAACCATGAGAGGGAGAGGGGGAGAGAGAGAGAGAGTGCGTCACCAAATTAATTTCATGCAGAAATGTCGGTACAGTTGTTGATATCATATTTTATTATTATTAACAAAAAAAAAAAAAAACCTAAATTATTAAGCTGTGAACAGGCTTTGTGACCGTGTGGGGCGGCGCCAATAAATAGAGTCCGAACCAAAGAATAAAGATGTTTATATAAAGGATCAATTTAACATGAATCACCAAGGCCATATTTGGCTTCACGACAATATCATTTTTGATAAATAGCAAATTTATACCCGATTTTTTAATTTGGACATTGTGACTTTACTGAAGAAATATTGAAAATTATGTACCAATTTGCCCAAAATTAAAAGGAAGAATATTATTGAAAAGAAAAAATATACTTATTAAATGTAATAATGACTGGTATTTTCCAATTTAAAGACTAGCATAGCAAACACATTACACATCTAGAATGTTCCGAGTACAGTGTGGGAATATCAATTTCCTTTCATAATCCAGAAGAATAGCAAGAACTGATCTCTGTCAATTATCAAACAAAAACTAATTTTTTTTAAAAATAATAATAAACAAGAAAAGGAAAAGAAGAACATATTCTTGGATTCCTCAAAAAATAAACTTCCCTTGACAGATTCATCTTATTCCTCACCAGAAACAACTCTACAACATTTGAACATAGGTTTACTGCTACCTTGCCACATGAAAGTTCTGGATTTCAATTTGTAATGTTTCGAGTTTCTTCTCTATTGCTGCTAACTCATCCAGAGTTCCCAACAGTTTATTCAACCGATCTTGTGCCGTTTCTTTATACGGTTTACCAATTAGTGTTACAAAGTTCGATAAACTGCCCGTAGCCTCCATGAGGTCCTTCTGCATTGCTTCTTCGAGCTGACGACCCAAGGCATCACCAGTTCTCTTCACTTTATCCATCACTTGTCGCCTCCGGCTAGGGAAATTTGAAACTGCCAGCAGCCTACACGAAAGATATTATACCAATCAGCATATACTATAAACCTAAAAGCATTTTTATCTACACTTCATTTGAACTGAAAACCTCAATTCAGTATCAGAAAATAGAGTGGAGTGGGAGATGATGCTACATAAGTATACACCAAATGGAATTTTATATCACCAAATTACTATTAGATTCAACTTTGCCAATATTAATCTGATATTTTTAGCAGATTTGACATGGTTCCCAGTGTTTCTAAAATATGTTGAGAATTTTAAATATTTTTGCTAGAATAATAAGCTGATCTGGTTTTGGGTATGAATTTCGTACATCGTTGAAATATAGCATTGACAAGAAATATGGAATGAAAGAAACTCTATGTGCAGCATATACACAGTTAAGTTGTTCTGCACTGGTTAAGGCAAAGCCTAAGTTTCAGAATGTTGAAATGAAGGTCCAAATCTATTTTCGTTGTTATTAGCTCTTTTAATGTTAAATCCAATCACACATAATTCTGAAAAACCATGATTTACTAAAACTGAAAAACTACTTGAAGGTTAACTAAAAGCTTCGCACAGGCATGAATATAGATAGTATGCAAGAGGTGAGCCTGTGTCTTCAATAAGTTCACCAAAAATTAATCAAAAATTAATATTTAGGGAAAAGTAAAAGTAAAATGAGAGAGAGAGAGAGAGAGTTCCAGCCAATTATCTAAAACATAAAATTTGGAACTGATCAAACCCCAGGTCTCCTAGCTGATAGCAGAGAAGGATGCTGATAAACAGTAAAAATTAAGATTACATACCCTCCGGCAGAGCAAAGGCCTAACGCAAGGAGATCTTCTTGAGTGGTGGGCAAAACAGATGTCAATAGTGATGCAGACAGGCCAGCTGCCCCCAGTCCGCCAAAAGTACCCAAGAGCTGTAAATCGAAGAACAGAAATGCAGTAGCATTGTTAGACTGAGTCATCAAATAACCCCATTTTGTGCTTGCCCCTTATATGCACCAAATCAATTAACCAACATGCTTAAAACATCCATTTATCTGCAAATAAAACTTTTTCAGCAAAAATAAAACTAGACAGCAGATGATGAAAAAAGGTGAGCAGCATAAGGTAAAAGAATGATAAGCAGTTTGATTGCCAGAAAGTGCTTCTAAATCTGAAAGGTGAAACTTAATGAACCTCCAGAAATTGCCATAGGTTTTGCTGACTGATTTGAAAAGAAAACACAATTTACTCGACGAAAACATTTGAGCAAAAAAAATATCAAATAATGATTTCTTTATGTAGAATGTAACTTGTAACCTAGAAATTGAGAATCAGATGATGCTATTAGATGACTAGACTAGCGTACATATATGACCACCTCTATTGCTCCCATCTCTAGCATACTTCTCACAAAAAAGAATATTGTAACCGAAAAAGGGTACAGCCACTTCGATATTTCCAACCTTGAAGCATCTATGTTAAACCCATATAGCCATTAAGGAAAATAGGCCTCAGATCAAACTAGTTGTAGAGGTTATAGTAACAAGTATGAGATGGGCTCTAAGGATTCTTAATATATATATATATATTCTTGAATTTCAAAAAAAAAATGTTCTTGAGGAATATAATGTGCTTATTTTTCTTAGCGCCAAAATGAGAGTCGGGTTACAGTCTGAAAGCATCTCAAGTCTCAAGAACTTACCACTTCACGAATCTCTTGTTCAAACAGTTTAGAAGCAGCTGCTGCACTAAAATCTCGGATAATTGCTCTACCTAGTTCGTGCTTTGTCTTTAGAAGCTCACTGGCCTCCATCTGGGACTCGATAGACAGCATAACTGAAGGCCAACGTTTCTCAAATGATTCTTTATATAGATTTCCTTTGCGAGCATTGCTCGACTCTAACCACACAGCATACTCCTCAAGCAGTTTCTGGATGCCAACAACTTTTTCAGAACAAAGATGCATATTATGTCTAATATATTGCTACCATGTAGCAAAAAATTAGAGTGAAAAACATAAAAGTAGGAACATAATTATAGATTCATAGTGCATGCCACCATAGACTTTAAAAGACAAAAGTCTAGAAGCGGTGAAGACTCCCTATGACAAGTAATGGTGCCAGTGGTTCCTCTCTGAAGATGAAGAAGAAGAGTTTGGCTGTGCAACTTCCCCCACCACACGATGGCACAGACCTTTGATATAGAGTATGTTTCTGTAACTAATAGAGTAATAGAGAAAAATACAATTTGGCAATAAAAAATCTTCAAAACTTTGATATATCTACATATAATTCAGCAACTTATTGGGTACATGTATGTAGTTTCATCAAACACATAATCATAGTTATAGGAACATTTTGAATATGTCTAGCATTATGAGTTCATATATTCATAAAAAAGAAATCCATTTGGGTCCAAAAAGACATTCTATTAGGCAGCAGGACAAACAGGGCTATAGGTATTTTAAGGCATGAGCTTGCATCATCCTATGATTTACGTACGATCAGCCACGACTGACACCAACCTGGCGCTAGACCCCACAGCTTAATTTCATTACTAACCATGAACCATTTCAAGTAATACGATGAGGACCATGACTAAAGTAAAACAAACAGGAAATATCAAAATCTGGCATCTCTATTTAGGCAGAAGGAAAAGGTGGAGGGATGTATTGATAAAACTTACTCCCTCCGTCCACCATATTTGTGCATCAACTTTAGTGGCACGAGTTTTAATAATTTTAGTTTAATGTATGGTGAGTGGAGGAAGGGTCCCACATGTTGTGAGTGGGAGTAATGGCCAAAAATAAAAAATGCACGTTTTTGGTGTACGTCCCAAAATGGAATTAAATGCACAAATATAGTGGACGGAGGGAGTATAATAAAGATCCACCAACAGCACTGAAAATTAATTTTAATTTACAAGCATGCACTCACTTCAGCTTCTGAGGCAGCAGGGTCAATTATTTCATTCCGAAGATTTAAGGTCACCGACATCTGAGCAGGTTTATCTCCTCTGAGAACAAATGAAGCAACAAGGTCAAGATTTGATAATTGCAGAGTAGATTCTGCAAGTTTGATCGCACGCGCTTGTGTATTATCAATCTGCAAACATCCACCAATCATAAACATGTGAAAGATTATAATCATGAAAAAGAGATATATGGTTCACATGAATTATACCAGAGATAAAATTTGTCTTTTCCAAGAAATGCTTTGACTTTCCATCTTCAATGCATACTCTTCTACACTGCTTAGAAGATCATTCACAAACTCCAAGTCTTGTTCAGCATTCTGGCGCTCCTCGCTGACAAATTTTTGGCAAGCAGAAAATAACCGTTCGGCAATCTTAACTGGCGTTTCCAACTTGAGCTTTATTCTTTCAATCCCATTATCTGTTGAAGTGTCCAAAAAGCTAAACAGATACTTTTCAAGACTGGAAAAGGTGTTGGCCCCTGGATATGGAGTATTTGATATTTGTTCCTGCAGTTGAATACCATTGAAAGCAGAAAGTTTTGCTTCAAGAGTCTTCCGCGCAGATACGGGATATAATGTGACATGATCAGCATTCAGCATATTCTGTGTGTTTTCCTTGATGAATGCGATAGCTTCCTCAAGCTACATTGAACGGCCAGAAACTAATTAAAAAGTTCCTCCACATGAAGAGAACACTTTTAACTACATATAGAAGATTGAATAGTAGATATTAGTTCATATTAGTTCAAACCTCGTCTGCACTGCGATACAGGTCAGACTTATTTAGCACAAAAACAATTTTTTTCTTCCATTGTTGAATATAGCGAAGAAAAGCAACCTGACAGAAACATGAAAAAAGATATTAGCAGGGTAAAGACAAGGAAAGAGAGGGGAACAAAGAAAATGCATTGTGGATGTGATATCAGTAATAAATCACCAACAAGAATTACGGCTAAGAAGGTACTTCATATAAGTTGGGGGACATTTGAAATTGACGCAATTTCTTAAGACAAGGACAGCGACCCAAACAAAAGGAAAGTTGCCTAAATTATAAGATAAATGAAAGCTTCTAATATTTCACAGAAGGCACCAAAGTTGCATGAAATCCATTTTGAATGAAAAAGAAAAACAGAACAAAATCAGGCCAATCAGATGGCTGAGGACCCCATCTCTACCACGCAAAGTTGTCAAATATCTGCCATGGCGCCGTTATGGCGGATGGCGGTGGCGGGTTTTTGATGGGCACCCATAATTTATGGCGTAACATCGCCTTTTTTCATGGCGGCAAATGGCAGACGCCATCTCATGGAGCCATGGCAGCCGTTACGGCCGTTACATGAATATGACGGCTTAAATACTCATTTAAATATATATATATATATATATATATTTTGAATTGACCCGACCCAAACCCTTTTGATTTTTCTAGATTTAGGTTAAGGAATTAGGATTTTAACATACATACTGCTTCCGTTTCTCTCTCTCTCTCTCTCCTTACTTTCTCTCTTCAAATTCCAGCCATCCACCCACCGGCGACGCCACCCACCGGCGACCCACACACCAGCGATGCCATCCACCGGTGACCCACGCTCCGGCGAGCTGCGCAACTGGTAAGTCTTTTTTCCCATCTTTTTTTCAATTTCTAATTCTATTTTCTGTTCTTTTTTCTATTTTTTTAAATTTTATTTTCAAACTTCTTCAAAATCTAATTTCCAGCAGCATGCTTTTTTTTTTCTTTTTTCGGCAGCATGTTTATTTTTTTGAATTTCCATGCTGAAATTCAGAGTTTCAGATTTGTAAATCTTTGCATTATCTTCAATTTCAGATTTCACAATGTCTACCGATCAAGATATTTCATCCTCTAGCAATGTAGTTAAAAGTAATGATCCAGGCTAGGATCATTGTACTCCTTTGGAGGAACAAACAAGTTACAATGCAATTCTTGTGGGAAAGTGATGACTGCCGGAAATAACGAGAGGGAAGGAACATCTAATGGGAAAGAAGGGAAGGTTTCTGCTTGCAATAAATGTCCAAAAGATGTTAGAGATATGTTGTGGAAACATTACAGAGAGAAACATCAAGAAAAGAAAAGGAATGCTGACTATGAAAGTGAAAAAATTGATCTTGCAGATTTTGGTTTTGGTGATGAAGAAGCTGAGCAAGATGTTCTAGTCAGGGCTTCTAATTCTTCTAGTGGTTCAGCTTCACAAAAAAATGGGGCCTATTGAATTGTTTGCTCAAGGATGAATGCAGCCGACATGGTTGCTCAATTATGTCTGATGGATGGACAGATAGGAGGCAGAGGACTATTATCAAATTCTTAGTTAATTTGCCTTCTGGGACTGTGTTTGTGAAGTCAGTTGATGGTTCCAACTTTGTGAAGACCGGAGAGAAGTTGTTTGAGTTGCTTGATGAGCTTGTTGAAGAAATTGGAGAAGAGAATGTTGTCCAAGTAGTGACAAACAACAGGAGCAACTATGTTTCAGCTGGGAAGTTGTTGATGGAGAAAGAAGTCATCTTTACAGGACTCCTTGTGCAGCCCATTACCTAGATTTAATGCTTGAAGATATTGGTAAGATCCCCGTGATAAAGGCGACAATCAAGAGAGGAGTAAAGTTTGTCGGCTTTATTTATACTCATACGAGCACCTTGAGTTTGATGAGACACTTTACAAACAAGAGGGAACTAGTAAGGCCTGCAGTGACTAGATTCATCACATCTTTTCTATCATTAGAAAGGATTCATAAAGAAAAGGGCAATCTTAGGAAGATGTTCACTTCTGAAGAGTGGACAGAAAACAAGTTGTCAAAAAATCCTAAGGGAAAGCAAGCAAGCAACCAAAACTACACTTATGCCTTCATTTTGGAATAATGTAGTGTATACTCTCAAAGTCATGGCTCTTATTGTACGAGTGCTTCGACTTGTGGATGGTGATAAGAAGCCGGCAATGGGGTATATTTATGAAGCAATGGAGAAGGCAAAAGAAACAATTGCAAAATCTTTCAACCAATGAAAGCCGATACAAAGAGATTTTCTCCATCATTGGTACTAGATGGGATTGTCAGCTCCATAGGCCATTGCATGCTGCCGGTCATTTCTTGAATCCCGAAATATTTTATGACAACAAACACTTGGAGTTTGATATGGAGGTGACTAATGGATTGTATGAATCCATTAGGAGATTGGTGCCAAGCAGAGATGTTCAAGATAAGATTCTTTTAGAATTGGAAAGTTACAAGTCTCGTGGTGGTCTCTTTGGTAGTGACTTTGCTGAATGACAACGGAAGATAATTGCTCCCGGTGAGAAATCTATAACTTTAGTGATAATATTTCAAAATCTTTGATTGTAAAACTTAATAATATAATTTTGGTTTTTGTAGCTCAATGGTAGAGAATGTATGGTCACTCACCCCCAAATTTGCAGCAAGTTGCAATTAAAATCTTGGGCTTGACGTGTGATGCTTTTGGATGTGAACACAATTGGAGTGTTTTTGAGCAGGTAATGAGCTTATAATCTATTCTCTTAATTAATTTAGAAGATGGTCAGTAAAGTAACATATACTTAATATGTGACAGATCCATTCAAAAAAAAGAAATAGGCTTGAGCACAAGAAGTTGCATGACTTGGTTTACATTAAGTATAACCAAAAGTTGGTTCAGAGGCACAATAAGTGAGATAAAATTGATCCAATTTCACTCAATGATATTGATGAGTGCAACGAGTGGTTAGTAGGAGAGATGGATGATGAGAATGAGGTAGGACATGACTTTGTTTTTTATGGTGAGTCGCTTAATTGGGACACTGTCTACGAGGCTTCAGGGGTTGGAGAGCAGCGAGAGCCGAGAACATATACTAGGCGTACTATATGGAAAATAAAGGAGTCAACTTCAAGCGGTTCTAGAGCTAGTAGTCTTAGAGCTTCTAAGAAAAGCACAACCACTTCCACATCTTCATGATCAAAAGGGAAAGAGAAGTTGATGACAGTGCTTGAAGATGAAGAAACTGATGTTGATGAAGATGAACTTGATGGAAATCATGAGATTAGTGAGGAATCCGAAGGGGAAGAGGAGGAGGGGTTTGCTTCGTTCGATGAAAAAGAAGAAGATGACTATATGGAGGTTGATGAGGAGGACTAATCATTTTATTGCTTATTAACCCTTAGACATTATTATCTATTTATGTTTTATGCTTGAACTTAAGTTATTGTGTGTGGTCATGTTTGAACCTATGATATTTTGTTATATTTGAACTTAGGCTATTAAGTTTTTTATTATATTATCTATTTTGCATGCTTTAATGTCATAATTTGTGTATATATAATTATTTTGTCATGCGTCCGCCATAACCAGCCATACCAACCGCCATAACCTTATAGCGGTTTTTTAGCCGTCCGCCATAATCCGACATCCGCCATCGATAGCATTGCTACCACGTGATCACTCATGATCACTGTGGAGTATTTCCAGGGGAGCAAGTAATATGAGCATCTAATACTGTGATTTACTGAGTTGAGGTAAACATAGCCCAATGGTTGTGGAAAGTCTTACAAACAAAAGCCAACTAATGTAATCACTAAATTTCGTACTTATTAAAAAATTATAGAAAATAAAGAGTGTAAAAACAATACCAAAATGTAGGATGATTACACTAACAGCAGCAAATAGTTCATACCTCACTCTCAGTCAATGGTCGGTCAGCTGACATGACAAAAATAAGCAAATCTGCACGAGGTACAAATTCCTCAGTAAGCCGTTGTTGCCTTTGAAGAATCACATTTGTTCCAGGAGTATCGACGATAATCATCTGCTTGGAGGGGAACAAGAAGGAACATCAAGGCGGATAGTTGAGGAAGGTTTGGAAGACATTTAATATTTATAGACGAAAACCAGACCAAGTCACATCTCTAAACGGAGAAAGCAACAATCGAAGGACGAAAACTGTTAGTTCCCCAAAACAATGAATCCCAATTAAAATAATTTTAGAGAAAGTCATCTTGGTGGTTTAGGTTTGCACAAGAGGCTGACAATTAGGACTGATGCAGCAATGAAGATAGTAGGAAAATAAAGGACACTTGGACTCAAGATCGTAAGTTTTACTGGTTACTGCAGATGATACAATATTCAAACGCCAATCGTTCAGCTCCAGAACTATAGCTCCAAAAAGAATTTTTACTATCAGAACACCATTTCAATGGACAGTAAAAGCTAATAGATATAAAATTGAGGGCATATATCTAGTGTGACATGAAATTTTGAAGTGAATCCCTCAACACTGCATGTATCATTCTTCTATATGACAGAAAATATTTCTCTTTCCTGAGACACTCCTTGGCTAAAAGAACTCACTTCTTTCAGAATTGGAGCGGGTATATAGCATATGTATTGACCATCAGGATGCCTTTCACACCGTTGCTCACTAAATTCTGATTCAGCATAGCGTAGAAAAGTAATCTCATTAGTTGTAGGAACAACCCCATCCTTCAAGTATCTTTGCCCAAGAAGAGCATTGATGACACTCGACTTTCCCGAGTTGAACTCTCCCTGGTGAAATCATTCAAACAAAAATCTTACCAAGACTCCCTGTGTAGTCTAGAAAATGAAAAATATGTTGGTTCTTGCAGTATACAAGCAATGGATAATAAGAACGGAAAAGAAGACTTGGTCAAGTAATAAGTACAGGACCAGAAATCAAATCTAAAAGTCAAATAAGAATCATGAAGAAAACTAAATAAAAATGAAATTAACTAAATCTTTATTCTCAAGAATAGAAAAATACTTTTCCTTATTATTTCTTCCTTCTTTATTTTGCATTATTTGGTGGGGGGTGGGTGTTTGGGGGTGGGGGGGGGGGGTGTTAAGAAAAAGAGGAAAACCCTTCACATATCAGTAATAAACTTGACACTCAAAGTCAGATCTACTATAGATGGAAATGAACAAGAAACATATTAACAGAGGGAATCAACTCTTACATATGTCAAAAAGTACTTTTTTTTCTGTGTGAATCTTAATAATTCAACTTAGGTTATAAAAGTGTCAACATAATCGTTGAAAGCTCGTTCAAACTCATTTAGTGAGACCTACAACATAAACTGAGCCAAACTCGGAGGTGATAAGATTTGGCTCATTATTTCATGAGCAAGCTCATAAATATATTAACTTTTATATTTTTATTAGTCGTAAACATATGTATAGCTAATTGGCTTATTGTTATAAGAACATCAAGGATTTTAGTGAGTATATTATAAATGAATAACTCACATTTTTAAAAGGAAAATGATGTATATTTAAATTTATAAATTCAGTAAATAAACTCATGTTAGGCTCAATAATAAAGGGTTAATTGCCGCAAATAACACGACCTTTACCCAAACTTACAATTCAATTTCTACATGACTTTTAAAATGTTGCAATTACAACACCACATTTTAATTTTTTGCAATTCAAACATCCCCAATTTTTTTAATGGTAGAACAATGTTGTTTTATCAGTACACAGAAAAAAAAATTGTCGAAGCAAATTGGGGGTGTTATATTTGCAAAAAATAAAAAAGGTGATGTTATAATTGCAGCATTTTATAAGTCGTGATAATATTAAATTCAAGTGAAGGTTGAATTATCCAAGTCAATTAACCCAATAATACACGAGTCAAGCTCCTGCTTTTAGATGTTTGGCTCGACTCCACTCAATTACACCTCTATATTGCAAAAAAGATAAGCATGTAGCAGTCAACAACAAAATATTATATGACTGAATTATTTAGAGCTGTTCAACAAAAGGCATAAAACGATATGTATTTACAATTCGCAAAAGCACAAACACACACACAAACTGAAGACTCTATTTACAACACACACACACAAAAGGCATAAATATATGGTTGATTTTTTTCAGTTAAACTGAAACTTAGCCCTCAACTTAAGATTGGTTTAAATGAACCTGCATTTTAGCAACAATTACACCTTTATTAATACAGATTATGATCATTTGCTTCAGAGTATTTGTTTCTTCAAGAACCAAAGACATAGAACAAAACTTCAGTTACTAAAGGGTGGGCAAACCAGGCAAATAGTGTTCTCAGCCTATATCACCAAAGGCTTAATTATCTAATCGAAACAAAAAGTTACTTCCCAGAGGGACAGAGATTCCAACATATGCATAAATGATGACTACTAACACATAACCTCTATATGTTTTTGCAAATGACAAATAAAAAGAATGAAGACCTGATGAGAAGAATATGCAGACCAAATAAATTTTTTTCTCACAAACATATAATGGCTTAAGGTTAGATTAAACCAACACTCAACTAATAACAAAAACTGCATGAATTTTAGAGCTGATACCCATGTATATCCGTGGAACCAGAATTGGTTGAAGTTCAGCACACAATTACCACTATAACCATAGAAAACGGCTCGTCAAGTTGAGAAACAGCATCTTTGAGAAGTGAGATATCCCCCATCTGACATTTGGTTGAAACATTATGTTAGTTGTAGTCTAAAGACAAGTAGCATAATGGAATATCATCATACATAACTACCAAAGTTCTTAGCAATAAAAGATCACCAGTGGTGCAGCTCTTTGGATAACACTAATAGCTTCAATCAAAATTGTTCTCTCCTTTTCTATTAACTGTTGTTCTCTCTCTTGCAATCTGGTGAAACCACCAATCGTCTTTTTCCCATAAAAATCATTCTGCGTGTCTATAGTTTTGATATCTTCAAAACTTTGACCAATATCTTCTACTTTCGTAATTGATACATATTCACTGTCAAATAACTTGCGCAAGCCATCTTCCCCTAATGATTTCAACTCATCCACTGAAACAACTACACCACTAGCTCCCGATCTTAGTGAGTGCAATGATATTTTATCCATAGGAGAATCAGCCATGATAAAAATTGGAATATTTATGCGCCCTGATGTGGAGCTAACAAACTCTTCGGGACAAGCACCTCCATTTAGAGTAAGAATAAGAAAGTCGGCACCCTCGGAATTGGAAGCATCTAATGCAGCATCATATGTTTGGACATTTCTAGCTACTAAAGGAAGCATAACTGAATCAGTTTTTGCATCCATCATAGTATTTCTTGCCACAATAGTAGGCAGACCTATCAAGCATTAGAAAACATACCGAGTTAACAAGAATCACCCGACATACCATATTCAAAAAATTTATCAAGAACTCAAGAAGCATAAAGTAAAGATTCAAAAACCAGTGCGGAAAAAAAAAAAAAAAAAAACCTAATTCAAAAACAAAATGATCAACGCCGAGATAAGAACATCGATATGAATTAGCCAAATTAGTTTCATGTTTCTGATATCTTGATTTAAAATCCACCGCAACATATCGTTCATTTCCTCACGAAATATCAGGGTTAATGCAACCAGAAGTACCGTTTCAGTTCAGACAATCCTTTGAAATATGAATAAGAAGTACCTCGAGTCAAATTAGAATTAAATTCCAATTAATTCGATTTTCATGGATTCAAGCGCGTTACGTTAGAAAAGAGCAGTATGAAGCATGCTAAAATACTGAATTAGGCGCTCCTTTTGCAGATCTCATAATACGTGATGAAATCAAAATACTAATCACAGAAAAATTCGAGCTCAAGTTATGAAGTAATTATATGCACCAACCTTGATCCGAAAGCACGACGCCATTAGCACTAACCGCAGCAGCAATATCGACGCGCTCATCAATTAACAAGTAAGCACGGTCTCTGATTACAGATTTCAGCAAACAGGCCGCCTCATACAACTTCTTGCCGCTGCCCTCGCCGCCAGCAAGCACCACAATCCCAACTCTATCGGAAACGGCATTGTCAACGAGATCCATAACCGCCTTTTGATCCCTAAACACATCGTCGGAGCTCAGCCGGAGAACGAGATTCGGCACTCTGATCTCCGGACGCTTGTAACCGCCGGGGAACAAACTTCTCGGCGGATTCTGGTTGATAGAGCTCGAGATAAGAGCATTCCGGCCGCCAGAGTCGGCGGAGAGAGCGAAGAAGGAGGTTCGCCGAGCAACGGTGTGAGGAGGAGCTCGTAGAGAGGATTTGTGGTGGAAGAGGAAAAGGTGAGGGCAGAGGTGAGTGGAAGTTAATGGGGAGAATGAAGATATTACCATAGATGTGGCGGCGGCGGCGGCGGCGGCGGAGAGTAGAAAAATTAGAAATTTCGCATGTTTTTATAGTTGTGGTGATGAACGTTGGAGTGTTATCCACAGAAATTTGGGGGATTATTGGATTGCGGGAAGATGTTTGAACAGACGGTGGTTGATAGAGTTGAGCACGTGTGAGTGAACACACACACGTTTTTCACTTTTAATTGGTGGGGTCCTGCTCTAACTTTGTGTAATTAGTCTCCTAACCAATTATGGCTCGTTTGGTAGGTAGGTTAGGATAGAGTGAGATAGATAAGATCAAGATAAATACAGTGAATAAGGGGTGACAGTTGTGTATTTTTTGTGTTTGGTAGATAAGATAGGGTCAAGATAAATATAGTGAATAACATGTTGGTTGTTTGGTACCCTAGATTAAATTTAAGATTAGGTGTGAAATGACAATTATATCCCCATAATTAATTATTTTTTAATTTTGAATTAATTTCCTCTCCTCCTCCTCTCTCTCTCCACTCGTCTTTCCCCGCCATCCTCCGCCGCCGCCGTCGCTGCCTCCACCGTGCCCCTCTCGCTCTCTCTTCTTTCACCATGCCCCTCAACCGCCGCCGCTCGTCTCTCTCTCCATCACACCACCACCATCACCGCCACCTACAACCCGCCACCACCATCACCGCTCAATCCCAGCAGGGGCACTAAGGGTGACATTGTTTCCTAGAGCAGAATCACCTATCCATCTCCTTCCATCCACATTCACACTAGAATTTGTCCCACAATTTATTACAAGAGATAATGTGAGCCTCGACACAGAGAGCAAACATAAACAGAATCAAATGGAGCAACAAACCTAAAATCCCTTTCTCTCACTCTCGAGACCTCAGATCATCTCCCGCTCGCCCTCGCCGTCGTGCAGCGCTCGCTCCGCTCCGGCTGCCTCCCTCCGCCGCAGATTCATCTCCTCCTCTCAAAAGCATGGCTCCATCGCCGCCGCCAGCCGCAGCCCGTGCCGCGGATTTTATCAGAGATGAAGTCAATCGCCACCTACCGCCACCATCATCCCATCCCTTCGACCACCATCCGCCACCACAACCATCCCATCCCTTCTTAAATTAGTGATTTGGGGACGCCCTTCCACCACCGTCACCCGCCACCACGATCACCGCCGCCACCTACCACCACCACCATCCCATCCCTTCGACCACCATCCGCCACCACCACCATCCCATCCCTTCCACCACCGTCACCCGCCACCACCACTGATTTGGGGACGCCCTTCCACCACCGTCACCCGCCACCACCACTGATTTGGGGACGCCCTTCCACCACCGTCACCCGCCACCACCACTGATTTGGGGACGGGAGAGAGAGAAAGAGGTGGGGGGAGGGGAGATTTGGACTGATTTGGTACTTCTCTGACCACCACTCTTCTTCCTCTCCCCTCGCCGCCACCACCACACCCCTCGTCTCCTTCCGCCGCCACCTCCACCACACAGCTATCGTCTCCTTCCGCCGCCACCACCAGCACACCACTTCGATCCTCCCTCCGCCGCGCGCGGTCGGAACTCTCCGACTCCCACCGTGTCATCTCCGTCCAGATAGAGAGAGAGAGGGTGACGGGAGAGATGGATTGGTGAGAGGGCGAGAGAAAGAGAGAGAGAGAGAGGAGGGTTATTTGGAAAAGCTGTGAAATAATCAAGAGTACTGTTCAACCCTTGTTATGTATCTCACCAATTTGGTGAGATACATCTTCTAAAGTGCTACAGTAAAATAAGCCCGGGCCGGATATAATAACGGGCCGCCCGTGATAGTAATCTTGGATACCAAACGCCCTGATAAGGCCAGATACGTATCCTATCTAGGCCTTATCATGGCTACCAAACAGGGCCTTATTGTGTCAAATTATGGTTATGTATGATAGGATAATCTCCCTCAAAAAAGTGTGTTTCAGATAACCTAGTGTCGTATGTATGAAATATAGTTTGGTATTTCTAAACAAAATAAGACATAATAGATCCTCCTAGTGTCTGATTGAAACATGTCACACAAACTTATAATAAATTGATGCCGAATTACAATTAAGAAAGTGAACAATTATAGCAACAAGTAGGATGTACTCGAAGTTGGACTGGTTTGAGGACTTGGATCAAAATCTACAAAAACTCAAAAAGTTCATTCGTTTTTATTAATTTATTCATTGTTGAGTTTAGCTAATTACATTAGTCAAATTTTTAGTCAAAAACTCTTAAGTTCCGGTTGTCCCAATTATATTAGGAAAAATTATATTCTAATATACACTCACCCCTTCTCACATAATATTATTATTTTCCAAATAACATTCTTAATCTTGGTGAAAAAGCTTTTGCTTACAAAATTGGGATGTTTCATATAATAGAATCTCAATATTTTGATGCAACTTCATTATCTTGAAATATAATTAACATTTCAAGATTTATGCTCAAAAAACAGAAATAATGTCAGGCAAGAATACAAACTGCAGCAGTAATTTACAACAAATTCCCAACACCCTTTTCATCCAATAGTATAAGCATTTCATAATTATGCTAAAAAATCAAAATACAGAAAAAATGTCAGGCAACAACACAAACTGCAGCCATAATTTACAACAAATTCCTACAAGATGCAACTTGTTTATTTTACAAAGGAAATAAGTAAGCATTTCAAGATTAGAGCCCAAAAAATTATAGAATAATGTCAAGAAAACCAATCGCGGAGAACCCAGCCAGCCAGCTTACTCTTGTTCTTCATCAAAGCATTCATCCAGTGATTTGGAGAACCCTAGTATATCTGCATGGGGTGTTTTGAACTCTCTGTTCAAACTTCCATCTTCATCAGCTTCTTCTAGTGGAGACGAAAAGTCGAGACACATTCCCCTCAGCAAGTTCTCATAAGAAGCTGAGGTCTCTTGTGATGTTAGCTGGTGATACTCCACAAGCTGATGCAGGCACTGGTTTTCCCTTGTTAAGTTTGCATTCTCATTTGCCAGTCTTGATTTTTCTGCAAGAAGTGCTTCAAGTTGAAGCCTCACCAAATCGTCGTCGTCCGGCTGTGTCCCTTCGGCTAGTCCATCACGAAGTTTCCTGTTCTCTTCCTCTAACAAACCACATCTCTCCTGCATAAATGCCATATCTGATCTGATCGACTTCAACTCTCTAGCCATGCTTGCTGCTCTCGTCGCCATGGCAATCGCCAGCTTTGGAAACACAACATTAATCCCATCAGTCAGACAACCTCAAACTCAATCCAAGATCACAAAGTTTTTCAAGTAATTTGAAGAATAGGATACCTACATTTTTGGCTTTCTTGATCTTCTTCATTTCCTTCGAGCCCTTTTGTTTTGCCTCTTGCGAGTTTTCGTCCTCTTGATCATCACTAGACTCTTCAGAATCCAACTTTCTCTTCAATCCTCTATTGTCAATGGTATCATCTTCTTGTTTCTGCTCCTCACCTTTACTCTCTTCATCTACTGATATTTCTTCAATTTTGGCTTTTTCAAGGGTGGAATGTAAGATTTCACTCAAGGTCGGCGTTTTGGTTAGATTTCTAGCTCCCTTGAAAATACAGCATACAGGAAGGAACTCAGACAACACACCAATTATTACTAAGATTTAATGATTTCCATGATTGGAGGGTATCCACCCTGTGATCTTGCTAGTAAAATCATTATAGCATAATTAGATAAAACGACATCATACCTCAGAATGAGAATGCAACACATAAAACAAGAGAAAATTATCTGAATCAAATTAGCTAAAGATTTCGAAATATGAAAATCATGCACAATAGGATTTTTCAAGAGTAAAAGGTAAATCTGACTTATACCTCAGCTAAAACCCTCAGCTAAAACCCTCAGCTTTTGCACTAACAAAACTTAATTACTAATTAATGGAGTTGGAGTTTTACCTCAAGGGCAGTCTCGAGATTGTTAGAAAGCTGAGAAAGAGACTGAGCCACAGAATCAAACCCTCTCAGCAAGAGCGTAGAGTCCTCCTTCAATCTCCTCGCATGGTCTGCTGCTTCAGAATTCTACAAATCGAAAACAAACACACCGAAAGAAGGGGGGAAATGATGAAATCAGCTACAATTTAGGGCTCAAAAGCTACGAAACCAACAAATTTGTGACCTTTGGATGCAGAGTATAATTAGGGAGCGAAAATTCACCATTTGTGGCTTCTGATTGTCAAGGAGGGTGTCCACGCGGCTGCGGAGAGTGCTCCAGAAACGCTTATCGGAGGCAGGACTGAACATTTGAGGAGAAGAACCCATCAGAATTCGAGGTCCCTGTTGAAATTGGAACTGAATTATCAGTATTTAACCACTGGATTAGTATTAAATGAAGAGCGTTTTAGCTTTTAAAGAGAGCACGAGGAGTACCTTGCGGAGGGAAGCAGGGGATGGAGATTCCACTGAAGTTGCCATTAGAGCTTTTCTTGGATTTGGAGAGAGAAAGTTGGAGAGAGAGAGGAGGAGGGGAAGAGAAAGTTGAGTTTGTAACGGATAGTTTGTGGGAGGCGGGCTCTATGCTGATGAGGTTTCTAGTTAAATAAATATAGAAGATGTGGTAACGTTCTGATAATCTAACGGCTACGATTATCTTAGATTTTTCTTTTTTTGTTAAATCAGAAAGGAAATAAGTATATCCCTCAAAAAGAAAAGCGGAAAGTAAATATGCTTGGATTCATAGGATCGTTGAAGTTGTTGGAACAAATTATTTGCGCATCAATAAAAATTTTAAAAAGTTATGTCAAAAAAAAAAGGAAAAATAAAAGGATTTTATTTTAAAAAGTTGTGTCAAAAAAAATAAAATAAAAGGAGTGTGGCTGCTGGGATTCGAGCCCAGGTCTCCACGGCCACAACGTGGAATTCTTACCACTAAACTACAGCCACTTTGATGAAATGGCTTTTGCCTTATATTAATTAATTCCATACAACTACTTGGCATCTTGGAGAAATAGGAGTTATTACGAAATACTTTTGATATTCATATATCAACAGAGTTAGTGGATGACTTAAAAAAGTTGCTTACGATAATTAACCAAAAAAAAAAAAATTCTTATAGTCATAAAGAGAAATAAATAAAATAAAAATTAAGAGACAAAAGTGTTGCCATGATAAGCAACAATGAAATAATGTACATAAGATGATAAAAAGTAGCATAAAAACATCGCATTTTTACTACTTACAAAAAAAAGATGAAATGTGGCTGCTGGGATTCGAGCCCAGGTCTCCACGGCCACAACGTGGAATTTCAGTAAATTTATATATACAAGTAATAAAAAAATGAATATATTAAATGAATATTAAGATTAAAAAAAGTTATTAGCATTTATTGTTAAATTGAACAATTTTGTTAGGAGATGACAAAACTATTATCGACCACATATTTTTCACCTTCCACGCATGAATGAGAAAAGGACCACAAAAATAAAAAATAAAAAAATTCAATCAATTATAAAATCAATCCCAAATTCTTATTTGCCCGGTGAAAGCTAATTGTATGAAACTAGATTGGAAATAAAACAGAAAAATTCTGGTTCTTACAACACCAATCATCAAGAAACCAAAGAAAAAAAAGTAGTGTCGGAGCTCAATGGCTACTGCAGTAGTAGCTTCAACCTCTTCCTCTCTCCTCTTCTTCTCCTCTCTCTCTTCTTCACCTTCATCTTCCTCTCTCTCACCTCTCACCCGTCTCTCCCTCTCTTCAACTTCCCACCACTCTGTCTCATCATCTCTCTCCATTTCTCCATCTTTTCTTGCTCTCTCCTCAAAGATTCCTAGAAGAGCTGTTTCATCTCTTTCCCCTTCATTCATCATCAAAGCAGAGAAGAAGAATGTGCTCATTGTCAACACCAACAGCGGCGGCCATGCAGTCATCGGCTTCTACTTCGCCAAGGAACTTCTTGCCTCCGGACACAGCGTCACGATCTTGACTGTGGGCGAGGAGGGCTCCGACAAGATGAAGAAGCCGCCGTTCAACAGATTCTCAGTTAAGACATGTTCATAATGTGCAGAAAGAAAGTCTTGGTATGATCATAAGCTTATATACGAATAATGTGTTCAGGAAATTGTGAGTGCTGGTGGCAAGACAGTGTGGGGGGAGACAGCGGATGTCGGGAAAGTTCTAGAAGGTGCTGCATTTGATGTGGTTTTGGATAACAATGGCAAGGATTTGGATGCAGTGAGGTTTGCATCTACTTATGAATATAGAGTTTTGCATTTGCATTATATGGAAATGAAATCTTTTATCATTCTCGATTTCCATCTCAGATAATGATTCTATTAAATTGATACCTGTTAATAGTCCTGTAGCAGATTGGGCTAAGAGCATTGGCGTAAAGCAATTTCTGTTCATCAGCAGCGCAGGGATTTACAAGCAAACAGATGAACCTCCTCATGTTGAAGGGGTATATATATATCATGTGTATATTTACTTCCATAGTTATGTCACACTTACACCTGAAATAGGAGAAAATTTAACTTGAGAAATTGAAATCTTTCCTAAATAGGATACTGTGAAAGCTGATGCTGGTCATGTTGGTGTTGAGAAATACCTCTCAGAAACTTTCGATAACTGGGCCTCGTTCCGTCCACAATACATGATTGGCTCTGGAAACAACAAGGACTGTGAGGAATGGTTCTTCGACCGTAAGTAGACAATCTTAAAAGCATAGAGCTTATTTGTTCATGTTTATTTGTTATAAATTGCTGCATATGTTATATACTCAGAAGATCATGGCACTGGAAATAACTAAATAAGCAAGTTCTTGCATTCATATTTTCAGAAATGAACTTGAAATCTGATGCATACCTGCAATTTATTCTGCTTTTTAAGCTCTATTTTGAAGGACGTACGTCGATTCTTGACAGGTATAGTTAGGGGCAGGCCCGTCCTGATACCTGGCTCGGGGATGCAGTTAACCAATATTTCTCATGTGAGAGACTTATCGTCCATGCTTACTTCAGCTGTTGAGAAGCCAGACGCTGCAAAAGGTAAAATCTTCAACTGTGTCAGTGACCGCGCTGTGACACTTGATGGAATGGCAAAGCTTTGCGCTCAAGCTGCCGGACTACCTGCAGAAATAGTGCATTATGATCCGAAAGCAGTGGGGATTGACGCGAAGAAAGCATTTCCCTTCCGCAACATGGTACGCTGAAGTTACTAAACATAACATGCAAATTTGCAGATAATAAAATGAGCTATCCTAGAGTTAAGGCATTTCACATAGATCCAGAAAGAAATTGTCAAATTTGATAGAAGGGCATGCTAATGGAAACATGAGTGATATTCAAAGAGAATTCTATAACATAATAAGACCAATAAGAAACCTCTTAACCAGATGACAAATTTTATTTTTGGCAATAATGAGCAATATACTTATTGCAGCATTTCTATGCTGAGCCAAGAGCTGCAAAGGCTATTCTTGGATGGAGTGGTACATCAAACCTTCCAGAGGACTTGAAGGAGCGCTACGAAGAGTATGTTAATATTGGCAGAGACAAGAAAGAAATTAAGTTCGAGATAGATGACAAGATTCTAGCAGCCCTCAAAGTACCTGTGACAGTATGATTACTGTTTCCCGAGAAACTGGTAAATAAACAGCATGGCTGTGAAACTGGGAAAGCAAGAGGCAATTTTTGGAACTCTACGAAAAAAGCAATTAAGTACAATGTTCTAATTTTTGAATATTTTTGTGCAAGGTGAATTCTCATGTTCTGAAGGAACTATGTGCCTCTAAGTCTGATACTCGGCTTAATCCCTGTACCTGCAATGTCCCTGCTTTTGTTTCCATAAATTTGAAAAAAATGTCCTGAACACAACAATTGAGTTATAAATCAGAGTGATCTTTCTATTATCTCTTTCCTTGCCAATCCAGTGGGAGTAGAATCAGACAATTTTAAGAAGCCACAAGTTTCTTGATACAGAGCCTCCTCCTGAACAATTAATTCAGAATTTCAACTTCAAAATAGAACATAAATTAGATCTTTAACAAGAACCCAAATAATATCAACATATTTCACCAGATAAGATATTTTGAATATAATATGCTTAAACAATTCAAATGCAATAGGAAATTATGGCCCCAAAATTTTAGCCCCTGCTATTCAATAAGAGTGCTTACAAGAAGCAAAATGGATATAAATGATCATAAGTAACAATGCAAGCCTACAATAAAATTCATAGATCGGCCTGATAAGTGATAACCAGTATGAGTACCAAACATTACCAAAATGAAAATGCTGAACTCAAGCAAAACAGCAGATACTTCACCAGAACGACAATATAACATTCATAACAAAAATTTGGGCCTGATAAGTGATAACCAGTATGAGTACCAAGCAGGCAAGCATTAACAAGAAAATGTTGAACTTAATTTCAAAGTATAGCAAAACAGCAGATACTTAACCAGAACGCCAGTATATAACATTCATAACAAAAATCCAACACCGAATGTCCTGTGCTGAAACAAAAAAATACAGAAGCACAACATATATAAGAAGAAAGTGACATATAGAATTAAGAATGTCTCCAACTCTTCGGTAAATGATTAGCAGTTGATAAAAGTTGGCAATTCAAGGGTTCCAATCTTGGCTACAACAAGCATTTATCCACTCTGCACAAAGTCATGGAATGGTCAAACTTCACCAAATTGCAAGAAAATTAGAAACGACATCTCCAACCTAAAGTACAATTTAATGAAATATAAAAGAGAGTCGTTTTCTGGAAAGGTGAAATACGGTTCTGACTGACACGAAATGATCTGTTGACCAATAATCACACAAACAATTCTAAGTGCCTAAAAAACTCATGAACAAGCCATTCTAAGCTAATCAGCATTGCACACTTCTCAGTCCTCATGTTTGATTTCGAGGCCCTTAAGTCTGGATTCCAGTTCGTGTTCAACATCACCTTCTCGCTCTTCCCCTTCTTCATCATAGTCCTCTCCATCTGGATCATTCTCATCCAAAGGACCCAACACAGCGGGGCAATTCTTGAATATATCTTTCACCTCATCAATCCCTTCATCAGATATGTAATTCCCATTGATGTTTAGCAGCTTAAGACCGGGCTTACTTACAACAGCCTGGGCCAAGCACCTGGCACCAGCCCTTCTCATCAAATTGGTATTCATATCTACTTCGCACAATTGACCATGACCCTCCTCTAGTGCTTTGGCAATCAAGATAGCACCCTCATCCTTCAATTCATTCTCAGACAAGTTTAGTTTGGCAAGAAACTTCTTGGAAGCTATACAGGAAGCAAGAACTGGAGCAGCTTTAGCAGTGATTTCATTTCCTGCCATATCCAAGACTTCTAGAGATGGGGCAGACTCCTTCAGGGCATTCCCAAGAGCAATAGACCCCTCGTCCTCCAAATTCAAATAACTGAGGTAAATTTCAGATAGATTAGAAAATGCAGATAACACCTTGCTCAAAGCCAACCCAGCATCAATGCCAAACATATTGTCTCGCAGATCAAGCTTCTTTAAGTGATTACATGTTCCAAGTGCTTCAGCTAGGGCAATACCACCGTGAGATTCCACCCTAGTAGATGAACACCGAAAATCTTCCAGAAGGGAAGATTTACTCACTATTTTAGCTATAGCTATCGCCCCTTCATCTCCAGTCATGTTGTTATGAAACTGAAGGACCTTCAGTTTATAAGTGGAAGGAATTAACTCATGGACTGCCATTGCAGCCTCCTCCGAGATGCCATCATTAATCAGATAAAGCTCCTCCAATTCATACTGGGACTTTAGAAGTGCATCAAAAGCCCTAATACCCTTCTCGCCCAACGCATTGTTGGACAGGTTAAGACAGCGCAACATAGAACCTTCTAGCGCTGATGAAAAAATATCCATGACTTCAAGAGCTTCTTCCTCAGACCTTCCAGCAACAAAATCCGATAGGTCTACGTCAGTTAATTGATCCTTAATGGATGACAATATAGGCTGAGCAACCAGTGCTGCATCCCGCCCAAAACTTGTGTTACTAAAACATATCTTCGTATATCTGCTTCCGGGCTCCTTCAAGACTTTCAAAAGTTTCTCAGCATCATCTGCACTAATAACTTTTCTTGGATCTCCTGATATATCAAAAGTAGTTCCATCAGATTCTTTTATTTTGTCTAATATACCAAGTTCTGTGTCTGCTTTTGCAAATGGGCCTCGTTTAATAACATCAATCATGAGGCGACTAGATTCCTTGGCATATAACTGCACTGCTGAACTTCCATCTCCATCTGATTCCTTCCAAAAATGTTCGTTTGCTGCAGCAAAAGCTGCAGTTTCTATTCGCTTGGCATCCTCATCAGCTTCTTCTTGACTCAAAAGACCATACTTTCTAGACCAAATGGAGGGAGTTACAAGATTCTTTGTCATTCGCTCAACAAGTTTCAGTCTTGTACCTTGAGTTGGGGGCCACAATTTCACAGATAATGTGGGAACTTCCATATCAAAACAACCTAAAAGAAATTCAATGCCATTAAGACTCCGACCTAGAAAGAAGAAGAGGAACACGAAAGCTGGAAACTACATACAATTACAGAAAGTCCAACACACGGTTATAACTATTTATGAACCCTAAAACTCAACTCAAACATGATAAATGTAACAAACGAAAATGAATTCGAATTTACAAACAAATTAAATGAAGATACAGCAAGTTAAACAAATCGGACTCTAAAATCAAAAATCGAAATCTATAAACAGTTAAGAGTAAGATTCTAGTAAAGCAACACACGAATTCAGAGATCCAAAAAACCGATGCATTTAAAAATCATTCATTACATAAAAAATTACAGTAAACAGACATAAATACGAAAATTACCGATGAACAGGATCGGAGAAACGCCGCGAACGAAGAGGAACGAGAGATCCTAAGAAGTGGAAAACAAAAACGAGAGCAGTAAAGGAACGTAAATTTGAATTTAGAGAGAGAAAGTACAGCAGTGATTTCTCCCGCTGTCGCTGTGGGTATTTAAGAAAAGTAATCTTTATCTATATCTATATCTATCTATAATAACTTAACGGCTCGTTTGGTATAAAGTATGGGATAAAGCCTAAAGCCTGATATGTTTGACTGAGATGTCTTATAAATATAAAGAATTAATATTTCGTTTGGTATTATATATTAAATTATCTGCAACACATAGTAATTATTGTAATTTATTGCTATAATTAATTGCAGTATTATTTATACCACCTCATAGGTAGTATACATAACAACAAAAATAAGTATTATTCATACGGCCCGAACATTATAAAGGGCCATATACTTCATACCAAACAAGATATTAGAGTGTCATAGACATATTATACACCCTAATCACTCCTACCAAACGAGCCCTTATATATTAAAACAGGGTTGGAGGGCATTTGCGTAATTTTCTTTATAAAATTGCAGTTATTATGTGATAAATTAGATAGCATAATCTCTTGTTGTAAATACAGACGCAATTTTTCACGAAAAGGTGTCTTGTAAATATTAATTAACTTTATCCTCAGCTTGTCGATCTCCTCTATTATTCTGTGTTCAAGTGAGACGACGGCACTGGTGTGCAGCGAACCGAGGCAACAATCACCACTGCATAGGAGAGGTGATTTATTTAGCCTGTGAAACAAAGAATGCTCCACCAACACAAAGAGGATGGTGGAAGTTGAAGAACAAAACATGATTGTTAATGGAAAACATGGTATGAATTGGTGATTTGAGGTATGTATTTTTAGATACTTAGTATGATTTTAAATTAATCAATTTATTCATACTTTCATCTTTTGATTCAAAAAGGAAAAAGGTCAAAAAGAAAGGGTGAAGGGTGAAGAATTTCATAACATATTTTCAAGTGTTGTTTTAGATTTCTTATGAAATTTTCTTTAACCCTGTGAGTATTGCATATAAATCATATTTTATCGGCAGCAACATACAAATTGGCATAGACTGCCCCATGCCTTATCTACTTTTAGAAAATTATTTGATTTCAATTATTGATTTAAATGTGTATGTCATAAATTATGAAATGGAATTTTGATCTAATTAGAATGCATTTTTTTTTTAGAACAATTAGAATGCAATTTAATCTAACTAAAATGCAATAGATATTTTTTGAAGGTGTGTTCATCCATTATCAATTTATTTTGGCAATAATTTGCATAGTAATCTTTGGTGGAGAATAGATATATCTTAAGAGAGATTCGATAAAGAAGTACAACAGCTATAAGAAATCTTTTGTATTCATTTTATGAGATAAATTTTATTAATTTTCACTACTGATTTAAGTTATGCTTCAATGTATGATGATATTTTACATTCACATGTTTGTAGTGATTCCGGGTCTTGGTTTTCTTAGCATTTTTCTTAGTCTTTTTTTTTAATAGAAAGTGATTCTATTTAACTGTTGTGGAGCGGTTAACATTATCATTTACTTCCAAAAAGAAAAAGCTAGAAGCATGTGTCTTTATAAAATTGTTTTGTTATTTAAGTTTCTGTTTGGAACTTGTGAAGTTTAATAATGACAATAGTAGAGAATTTTTATTTACTGTCATGTGATAAAATTTCTTCCTCTAATCACAAAGTCAAAATTGTAAATACTTATTTATCAATGAATAACAATTTTTAAACATCTTGATGAGATAAATTTATGTGCATCGGCCAATATACTAATTTACAAATTAAGATTTAGTTGCCATTGTGAAGGGCCCTAAACAACTGAGTATGATCTTAGGCCCAAAAATACATGGGCTTCTTCTTTCTTTCGAGTGGAATGGAATTCATTTTAAATTTTAATTCATTTTCCTCTTCTTTTTTCCCACTTATGTTGGAGTGTCTCTTAATTTTATGATGAGGGCAATATGCAACCATTATTGAAGGACGCATTGTAACTTTCGAGTTTCATTTCTTTTTTTTAATGGTGAGGATATTGGATAAAAGTAATTGATGTGCAATAATAAAAATTTGGAAGAGGTAAACTGCACTATAAAAATTTGGTGCCACAAACTCGACATGTAAAATATTGGTAGGATTCGAATTTGAGACATTTTGTCACAAGAATACTCACACTCCACCACTAGCTTAGTCGAGAGTGACTCGAGTTTCAATTCTATTCTTCCATTGATTCACATTTCTTTTAGTGTGAGAACATAAATCAAATTCAGTCGGCCAAGAGATGATATTTAATTTAGTGGCGTGGAATTATGATTGTATATCGTGTATGCGAGCCATATGATATCACTATCGTACCAACTAACATAGTACATATAATTTAATTTTTTGTTTGGTTTATGTTGGGCGCCATTTCACAATTATTATATCTAGCTTAAAGAATTTGCATTGCGAAATGGAAAGTTTGACACAAAATTTCTTTAAATTTTTTAAATATAAAATCTATTTTGGAAAAATTTTTATTTTAAAATATGACCATTATTCAGGGAGGGAGGGGCAATGTAATATGTAGTGATCTATACAGTATTGTATTAATTAAATAGCTATTATCATAGTGTATTATTCAAATTAGTACAGATGCCTAACTAATTAATGGACGGATCACGATTAGAAGGCCAATCACCTCATAATGTGAGAATCTAATCACCCCATTAATGCAATTCCTTTTTCCCTGTCTAAATCATGCATGGTTGCTGCAATTTCTATCTATATCTATTATTTTCTACGTTTTCATGATTTACAATAGCTTATTTTAAGATAACTAGAAGTTCTATACCTATTTATTGTTGAGTTTCTTGACATTATCTAATGCAGTTGGAAATATTTATTAAAAAAAATAGATATTAAATTCATAAGTACAAACTTCCAGCACACAACAATTAGAAAACTTACTTGTTATGTAGTTTATCAACACAGTTCGTAAATTCTGGAGCTCGTGCAAATCCAATCATCTACTGTGGTCAACATGTATCATGTTAATTTGACGAAGGATCTGTTGGAAAAATTATAAGGTTTTGATTTGATACCAAAACCCAACTGATTCTCCAACCGAATAGATGATCGCGTCAACCTAAATAGTATTTTCCAGCTCGCCTGTTTGAGCTTTAGATTTTCTAGGTTTACAGGTTAAGGAAGCGGAAGACGACGGTCGACCATTTGTATCTACAGCAGGAGTCAGCAAGCGGAAGACAGCAGTCGACCCAGCTGTGTCTACAGCAGGAGTCAGCTAGCGGAAGACAACAGGAGTTAACCTTCAGCTGAGTCCTCCAGCAGAGCATGATCAAGCTGAAGAGAATTCAAGCTAAGTTAAAAACACAGCCGGTCCAGCTGTACAGATCAAAGGGAATTAACTCTGAAGACATCACTTCAAGTCAGTTTGCCAAATCCAGCTCTGAATTCAAAAGCCAGCTCCAAAGGCAGAAGATCCCGGCGTCAGAGGAAGTCAACATGCCTCGACCAATGAGGGATTGCCGAATCAGCATCCTAGACTTCAGGACCTAGGATGTGACACAAATGAAGGCAGGTGCAGATTCGCCCAACGGCAGATCTCGAATTTAAGAAGAGTAGGTAAGATTCAAACGGCTCCTCCAACGGCTAGTCTTGAATCTCTACCTATATAAACCCGTCTTCAACCTCAGGATCAAATACGAAAAACTCTCTACAAGCTTTCATTCTCTGAAATCATCAATCTTTCAAAAGCTCTCAAGCAGTTCTACATAGATCAAAGAACACTTTATCTTAAAGTGTTTCTAGTTCAGAAACTGCTTAGTTTTTCGTCTGATCCCTAGGCCAAAATCTTTGTATATCTTAAAGCCTAGATTTCGAACGAGTTCATCATACTCTAAAGTTCTTAATTGTAAGAACTCGTTCACAGTTGGAACCCCAAACCAAACCCCTCTTTACCCAGAAAGGTTAGGTCAAGGTAACGCTTGCTTGAAGCGGGAAATTCAAGTGTGTAAGGTTCTTCAGTACCGTAAGGCGAAAGGTTAGGCTTGACAGTGCCCGCAAACTATTGGAACACAGCTCAGGTTAGAGTTGTGAAGTTGCTTGGTACTTGGAAACCAAGTGGTAGTGGATTACCAGTGAACCTGGTCGTGGAAGTAGGAGGTGTTACTCCGAACCACGTAAAAATCGTGTGCTCTTTACTGTCTCTTTAAATTCAGTTTTGTATTAACTCTTTCATAACATTACATATTTGATCAAAACTGCATACACAGCTGCTCTCTAAAGACAACTGTGTCTTTCTGAAAGTTGCACAACTTGACTAAGCTGAAAACATAAAGTTAATCTTTTCAAGCTGAGTTTTTCTAAGTAACCGAGCTAAGTTTTCAAACCACCACATTCCGCACCTCCAGCTGAGTTATTTACCCAGCTGACCCTCCTCAGCTGGATCAATAACTGAGCTCACCAACTCTGTTATTTAACTTGAAAAAGTTTTCAGAAATCTATTTGGTGTATTCACACCCCCTCTACACCAAATACCTAGCTCAGGGACCATCAGGATCAATTCCACGGTGTATTCCCGATGCTAGGAATTCTCTGAATCAAATCGTGTAGTGCGTAGACGAATAATTCTCTAAGAAGTATCGTATAGATTAATTATGTGGTCTAACCTACGTTTTGGGAGTAGGGAGAATAATACGTACAAGGTACAACATATGATGTATGATACAAAAAAAACAAATTCCTAATCTTATATGAACAAAAATGCTGTCTACCACACTATATGTGGTATGATATGCGGCAAACTTTTCTTTTTATCTCCAATTAATTAAATCTAATAATCCAATTATTAATTAATTCCAATACTAATACAAGTATTTAATTATTCCCATCTTGACCATATATTTTTCATTTATCACTACTATCTTCTCGTATAATTCAATATTTTGTCTTGTCTATATTTTCCAAAGTTTGGTATTGTATTATTATTATTTTGAGGGAGATTGTATTTCTATTTGTGAAAACGAGATCGATCATTTACGATACATATCAGTGTATTATACCAAGTTGTGTATTATACCAAATGTTAATAATCCAATGAATGAAACAGAAGATGAAACACAATAAAGAATAGAGAATCCGAATTGCTATTATACTGGTATCACTATATGTCATGTCATATACATTCTGAAATACCCAAAAAGAATGAAATGGAGGCAAACTGAGGTTAACCAACCGCAAGCAGATCAAAAGGCTACCGACATTGCCTTCCAATCCATAGATAATAGGTTCCGTATTCCCCTCTCTCTCTCTCTCACCCACATACACGTTTAATCTGCGTGTGAGAGAGGTGGACGTATATACTTTTATTAGAGAAAGAACAATATCTGGTTCTAATATTTATAGTGGGAGACCTACCCAAAAGGAAAATGAAAAAAAAAAAAAATATGTTAAAGTTGGAGTGTCCAGCGAGATAATGGTGTAAGAGCGAAATTGGGTTTTTGTTTTCCATGTAAAAGTGACCTAAGATATGCCCTAATAATTTTGTGAGGAGCAACCATATTTCTTGCTTCTTATTCACTTAATCTACTTTATACACACAAAAAAAGTAGAAAGAGATACATCGTTGAAGAAAACAAATAATAAAAAAATGATGAGAAACAGAGCAGGCGAATTTTTGCAAATGTGGAAGATTGCAGCATCAGATCTGTCAAGAATTTAGCGTAAGATCTTTCTTTTATTGTATTTCTTGTGAATTTTTGAGAGATGAGTTCTTTAATTCTCCTACTTTTTGAGCTTCACATATTAATTCAACTGGGATTCTGTTTTCGATTAGTTTCTTGATGTAGAAAATCGGTAGAGGGATGCGAAATTGTTATGATTTTGTCTTAATTCCATTGTTTGTTATGGGTTTTATGATTGGTTTTCTTGCAAGATTGTGTTTGGAGAATGATTCTTAGATTTAAAGTAGTTGTTGCAATGAAGTAAAAAGGTGTAATTGGAAAGAAATTAGATTTAACAAACCATTCATTAAACAAGTTATGAAGTTTATAGTTAAATGTTATATGGATAATAACAAGATTAAGAATCAACACATCCACCATTTTAGTGTTACAGTAGTTTCATTTTGGGCCGAATTATGCCTTATATTGATGAAAATGGTAAAGCTTGTGTTTTTGTACTATACCCCGTAATTTGTTATTGCTTGCACCATCAAGAACTGTTCGAAAGATGCAAGAACTACGTGGATGTTCGACGAATTTCAACTTCACTGATGTCTCGAATGCTGCAGATATATGAATCTAGGCTTCACCTTCTCTAGATCTCTGTTATGTTTGATTAAAGGATGGATTATGCTAAGGTGTCAAGGATGCTTCATTATGTTTTGTTTATATAGAAACTTAGGAGGAAAAATGTAATTGAAGTTTAGCTTTTGAATTTGGTTTAGATCGAAATCGAGTATGCTACACGTAAGATCTATCTTGCCAATATATCCTTGAATAATCTCTTAAATATAAAGTCCGGTTTATCAAATTGGATTCTGATGCTAATTGATATCAATGATATATGCAGCATCGCCCACAACAAACATTTGGTTCTCGAATAAAGAGGTGTATGCTCCAACGGGTAGCAAAAAATGGGAACTTTTGCCGTTGAAAACAATGGCGTGCGCTCCAGTGACTGTATAGCATTGGGGCTGAAGGACTTCAGAAAGGGCAGCGTAGAAAAGCCCCAGGTTTTATCACTATTATCGACATTGCTAGAGAGGTCTGTTCAGAGAAATGAACGGATACTAGAAACTTCACAAACCAAAGACTTGATCACAATATTTCATGGTTTGAGAGCGCCTTCTCTCACCATTCAACAATATATTGATCGGATTTTTAAGTATTCGTGCTGCAGCTCTTCCTGCTTCGTGGTGGCGTACATATACATGGATAGATTCATCGAGCGGACAAATTCATTGTTAACTTCGCTGAATATTCACCGATTCACAATCACCAGTGTGATGGTTGCTGCAAAATTTATGGATGACGCGTAAGTTACCTAAGGCAGATACTATTTCTTCTTTCGGCTTAAATATTTACTTTTATTCCCTCGTAGAATTACTTCCTTGTTTATTTTCTTCTGAGAATGCAATTTGGTAACTTTCAGATTCTACAATAATGCATATTATGCTAGAGTGGGAGGCGTAAGCGCATCAGAAATGAACAAATTGGAGGTGAAGTTCTTGTTCTCTCTCGATTTCCGGCTTCATGTTAATGTAGAGACGTTTGGTAAATATTGTTCCATCCTTACAAGAGAAGCAAAAGGTGCCCTCATTGAGCGCGCCATCAAGGCATGCGGAGTGGAGGAGAGCTGGACGGAACAAGGATGACTCCACCCGTGCTCGATCAGTTGCTAGATGATTCTGCTAAAGAGTACTGCTATTACAACCAAATACGAAGGGAAACACGAAGAATTTTCGGCCGTCAGCGTTTCTTGTCTCTTACGATGGCCAAACCCAGTGGTTAATAGGTATGTCATATCTCTGCAAACTTTTATGGCTTCATTTCTTGTGTTATGAAAGTATGTAAGGGTGTTTTAGACATTTCACTTCGCCCATTCAATAGTTTGGCCTTGATAGTAAGAAGCTTGAATCGAAGGCAATATTTTTGTGGTGTCATTGCTATTTTAATTCACAAAAAATTGTATAAAATGGCCGTACGTATCAAGATCAGTCAGACGGGGCCCATATCTGGTGGGAGTATTTGTAATATTATCCATGTTTGTTATTGGTTGGATCTTGGATCCAGGTTTTGACCCGAGTGACGGACCTTACTCAAAAGGCAAAATGTATGTTCAAATTCTGAGTATTGTGTATTGTGGATTGAAATATACCACTTCCACCTCAGTTGAATTCTAGAGAAGATGTCTGTTTGAAGTCTATTGCTTTTTAAAATTGTTGATTATAGTTTGAGAGAATGAATTATATTGACCTAACCTAAATTTAGAACTAACATTATTATTAAATATTCAAGTTAGATAATGAATGAATATTGATGTTCCTAACTCTCCAGAAAATGTGGGATTTTTCTTTCAAAAAAAAAAACAAAAAAACAAAGACAAGAAAATGTGGGATTTGGTCACAAGTTGCAATCACCTGGAAACCCCTTTCTTTTTAAAGTTATGGTAACGAAAGTTATAATCTACTACTGTTATAAAAGAGATTTATTTCTTAACAAGTTTAGCTTTGCTTGCCTAATTTATCCGATTTTCATAATTCATTTAAGGGGACAATGTAATACTACTATTTTACATATTATATTTTTTTTGAGGTAAATACTATTACATATTATATTAAAAAAATCAATAGTTAGTTTATTTTATCGGTACTCATTAGATGGATATTATATCATTTAGTCGATAAAGTTCATATTTGTAACATGATAAAGGTGCATTTTTGTGCTAAAATTGAATTCATTCATTATCTTTGCTGGGAAATGTGTGAAAACATCAATGGTAAGTAAACTTCATTTAAAATTTTGTTTTAAAAGATAAGGTACAATAAATTTATAATACAGATCTAAAAAAAATAATAATAATTTATAATACACGATGTCACCATTAATGTGACATCACTACAAAATTCATGGGGTTCTTAACTATTTAAATCCAGGTAAGCGATACAATCAAATTATTCTATTTTCTTTTCTTCTTTTTTTCCCTCGTGATTTGTTGTTTGGTAAGATGTAACAGTAGGAGAAATTTAGGGAGAGAGTAGTTCTATAGCGAATTTTTTATACATCATAAAATATACATAATTTTGTGCATCGTAATAATGATGCATTAAATGCATTAATTTTAGAGAAAATGTATGATTATAGCACTTTTAAGGAAAAAAACACTAATTCTAGCACTATTTTTTAAAATATACTAATTCTAGCACTTTGTGACTTTTTTATTCCTGATTGATTTATTTATTCATTTCAATTATTTCTATTAAGAAAATGTTATATTCATATATATTTTATTTAGTTTATTTTTTACCTGTTTTCCTTTTATTATTTTTTACCTATCTCATCTCTGAGCTCTCTCTGCTCATCTTCCACCATCCAGATCCCCACCTCCGCCGCCTCCACCACTGTCCCTACCAATTGTCGTCTACCTCTGGCAAGATCGAAGCTCATCTTCTCCACCGCTGCCGCCGCCTTTGTTTCTCTCTCTCTATCGAAACCAAACAGCAGCAGCAAATCCCTAGCGAATTCCGGCGGCTGCCACACCACAAACGCCGTGCCGTCGTCGTTCCACGATATCACCTCGTCCGTCGCCAGATCCTCCACCAGCATTTACGTCTTCAGCAAGAACGGCGGCGGCGATTGGTTGGGTTTGAATCGATTTGGTTCTAGGGCTTTCCTTTTTCTTGCGTTTTTTTCTTAACTTTTTGGGGGTTTTGGTGATGAGGAAGGAGGTGGAGAAGAAGGCGGCGGCGGCGGTGGTGGAGAGAATGTAGTGGGGTTTGGACGGGATTACGGTGGTTCTGGTGAAGAGGCGGAGAAGGGCCATGACGGCGGTGATGGCGTTTCCCATTTTTTTCACGTGAATTCACATTATTTTTCATGTGAATTCGAGTTTTTCACTCTTTTCATTTGAATTTTCATGTGAATTCCCATTTTTTTCACGTGAATTCACATTATTTTTCATGTGAATTCGAGTTTTTCACTTTTTTCATTTGAATTTCCATGTGAATTCCCATTTTTCATGTGAATTCCCATTTTTCCACGAGAATTCACATTATTTTTCATGTGAATTCGAGTTTTTCACTTTTTTCATTTTAATTCCCATGTGAATTCCCATTTTTTTTCATGGGAAATCCGGCGAAACCGCCGTCAATACCGCCGTCTTCTTCGTTTCCGGCGAGTCTTCGTCCGCCGGTCTCACGCCGGCGACCGGCGTAGTCTTGCCGAAGGAGAAGATGAAGGACAGTGGTGCTGCTGTTGTTTGGTTTCGATAGAGAGAGAGAAACGTAGAGAGGAGGAGAGTGGGAGAGGGAAAAAAAAAAAACAAAACGAAAAATGAAAAAATAGAAAAATAGAAAAGAAAGAGGAAGGGTAAAAATGTACAAAAGTGCTAGAATTTGTATATTTTAAAAAGTAGTGCTAGAATTAAGATTTTCAATCTAAAAAGTACTAAAATCTCATTTCTCCCTTAATTTTATATAGATCATATAAGAATCAATAGTCAAAATTTATTTATATTTCTCACATTAAAGTTTCTTTTTAATTAATCTCTATTCCACATATACACACCAATCTCTCATGGGTGATTTGTAAATTATTACACATAAAATTAGCTTTACGCAGTACACACACCTCATATAGCAACTAATTATCCTTATCAATAAAAAAAATACATATTTGCCCTTTTCCCCTTTCCAAAACCCCCCAACAACCGGAAAAAGGCCTAGTTGTGGAAGGCGAGCCGTATCTTACTACCTGCCACATTGTTTTATTTTATTATGTGCATTTTTTCTTTATACTATTTATAACGTTCTTACCAAAAACCTAATGGTCTTAACATTTCGTTTCTTGCCGAACCCAACAATAATTCATTATCCTTTGCATATCTTGGCTGAACCTCAGTTCCAATAAGCAAACTCCAAGATTTATCATAAAATAAACTATATATTAAAAATCACAACGGTTCAATAAAAATATAGTCCTAAAAAATTACAGGTAGCCAAACAATAACAGATGAGCTCATTATTGGGGGTTTTGCCCGTGCACACCTCTTGTAGCAACAACAAATTGCCCTCATCATATAAAAATAAAAATAAAAATGAATAAGTTCATTATTGAAGGAGGTTGAAAATCTGTCAAACTACACTAGTACACTACACAACTAACTCTCAGTAAAAAGTAAAAACTAGCCCATTTCTGTACATTCTTCCGCACCACTTATTCGGTAAGTGAACAATAACAAAACTTCATGCAAGACAACTCACTCCACCAGAGACCGGTCCGGTAAGCACTCTTACAAAGTAACTACAAATCTCCGGTAAAATACGTCGGATCGTCTCAGAGTACCTATACAAGCATCAAAGTAATGAAGTAGGTTATGTTATGTCACTAGACAACAACTTCCAACATTGAGAGACGACGAATTTGCAGCCGTATTCAAACATTACCAGGTCGTGACACAAAGTTTGTCGTAGTTTTCCAAGATGAACAAGATGCAAGCATGCCTCAAAGACATGGCATTGAATGCCTCAGACAACTCGTACATGAGAGAGACATTCTCGACGGATATATCCTTTTGAGACAAGATCAGATCAAACCATCAGTAACAGAACAGAGCAAGTCAAGGGAGCTGAGCTTATGTTAGCAGAAGTTACCTGTGCAATGGTGTATTCACACAGACGTTTCAGACCCTCCAATAGATACTGGTCGGCCGCCCTTAGAAGGTCTTGTGCAATGTCTAAGTTGACCTCGACTGATCCTGTGTATGTGTACCTGCAGCCAAGAAAATGAACGGAGCTTAGAGTCGAGATAAGTATGGTAATAAGGGTACTGATGGGAATTCAGATTTTATTCACCTTATCATCAACTCGAAGACATCCCATCTGATGTTAGGAATCTCTATGTCTTTAGCATCTCTCTCCTGCAAAGAATTTCAACAACTTATTTAAGAGATTAACAAAACCAATGAAGCACAATGGGTCCGTGAAATTTACGAGCATCTCAGCATCCTGCGTCACCATGTTTGTAGCAGTTAAGATGCATAGGAAGATATGTAATTTATTTGCAAAATACTTATCTTTAAGTGGATTCATTCACTCTGGTCAGTTAACAAGGATCGTTTGAGAAATGCAACTGAGGTTACAGTTGAATTCTCAGGTGGAACCTCAATAAAATAAATCAGTCGGACTTAAAATAATCAGACAAGAAGTGGAGCAAAGTGTACTCACCCGGTAACCACCATCAAACATGGCACGAAATGCATCAGAAGAAGCAAGCAAACAAATTCTGTGTGCATAGAACCGTTTTCCTGATTATGAGGCGAAAACGTGTTAAGATATTAATAAGAAATTCTTGATCTTGAATCTGCAAACAGAGGCCATTAAAGAAGCTTCCTACCTTCAACTAAAAATGTCACATCAGACAATGTGGGACTATTGACATACTGCTCGCCCAGATACACCTGCAATATAATTGCAGCTCAGTTACTAGACTATGGACTCAATAGATTCAAGTCATTAGTTACAGCCAAAATCACAGCTTCTCCAAATAGCACTAGTGAAAAGAGTGTCAATACGCACAAGTATCCAACTGCAGCTTATCACAATATAGTCCCACAATTGCAGGTAATCTACATTCTTAGGCAGCATACTAGAACAAACATTGGAATCACAAATGTACATGTAAGCAGTTAAACTAAAATGTACATGTAGAATGCAACAACCATTCCAATACATTGCTCAGAGTGTGTTCTGCTAAGCTTATTTTCGAGGAGCTTATAACTTTCTACATCTTATAAGACATTTTTAGAGCATATAAGATGTTAGTGCTTATTTTATAAATAATTTGTTGGAGTGTTTGTATGATTAAGCTTTAAGGTATCAGTAACAACAAAGTGGCAATTGCAATGACTCAAATGCAAGAGTTTCCGGGGGAAAAAAAATTAGGCTTCTCTTCTTTTTCTTAAAAGAACTTATTTTATGTTGGGAGTAAATAAAATTGTTTCTCAAAAATAATTGTCAAATACTTTGAAGGAGCTATTATAGTAGCTACTAGCTAAAAACTGCTGAAGAATATGCGCAGGCAAAGCCACAAAGTTTCTGTTTTCTTAAGAATAACTGTAAAGCATTTTCAATTCCTTTTCTGTCTAGCTCGGGGAAAACCCATTTTTACTGAAATACCAAAATGATCAATTAACTGACTCTACCAGCATTCAAGACCAAAGACTGCAAATTGTCACCTGAACCGTTGGGGAGGGGGGAGCAGCTTCCAACGGGGAAAGAGAGCTGGCTTTATTGGCCAATCTGCATAAAGCTATAGAACTATCTCTTTGATGTTTTGAGTCAGTTGATTCCAGGAGCTCCAAGAGCAGCATCAGTCCTGCAAGACATGCAGTAGGTGGGGCAGTTAAGTTGTAGTCACGAGCCAAGAATTGCATTGCCTAAAGTCTTAAGTATAAGGGCACACTACTCTGACATTATTACTGATTTGTTAAACAGCATACCATTTCTATCAATGAAGATATTTTTATGGTCATCTGGAGAACAAAGATGTGCCAGAGCTAGAGCCACTCGTCTTTGGATATTTTTCTCTCCCACACGCATCAAATACAATAGATGGCTTAATACCTGTCCATGTGAAATGTTTAATCACAATAAACCATTGCCTGAAACAAAAAAACCAAAACACTAAACAAAAGACAAAACAGAGATCATCTGTACCAATTCTTTGGCAACTTTTCTTTCATACTTTTAACATTAAATTTATCTTCCTATTTGTGTTTTCTACAATCTCAATAAGTGCATACCAGTAAATCAAAATTTGCATACATAATACATCAATGAATTACATATATTGTAAGAAAGTTTTGGGATAATTTAACAGAACTCACCCGTCCATGAATCTTATCTTCGAGTCTTTTCAGCGTTTTGGCTACACACTCTCTAGTAGGCTGCAGCAAAAGAAATATCCACATATCACATACATGTAAAAAGATATGACATGACTTGGTCAGCCAACTAAAGAATATCTCTTTACTGTAAAAAAGGTCAGATTTACCTGAGCAATAAATTCACCATCTTGAAGCTTCTGAACACCCCCAACCCTAACAAGATCTGCAACATTATCCTACAAGGATGCACAATAACAGAGAAAAATGTGATTTCAGTAAGTTCAACCGATAAATAACATAAAAATTGGACCGCATCTTATAGTTTTATTATACCTCATTGTCAGCGAGCCCATAAAGAGCAAACGCTGCATTATGTTGCAGAAATCCATTTTTGGATTCAAGTAGCTTCAGTAAGGGAGATACTCCTCCGCTGTGGGCTATACCAGCTTGGTTGTGAGTATCCTGCAAGAGTGCAAAATTTTTTTAGTATATACCCATACACTCAGAAATGATTGGGAGGGAGTAACAAACCAAGTATCTGGAGACTTAGTAAAATAAAGGACTAAGAGAAAGAAATGACAAATTTTACCTGAGCTAACCTCCCTAGTGCAAAGGCCGACATCTCCTTCAATTGAATATCAGGTGACTGGAGCATATCAATTAATGGCAGAACAGCACCTCTTTGAACAATATGCACCTGCACAAGCATAAACTCATTTGTCAGAGATTGTTTAAATCAAATAAACCCATTATTTAAATAGAAAACAATTTTTTTTGGTCAACCTTACAGTCTGAATCTGCAGCAGCAAATTGACCAAGCAGCAAAGCAGCTTCTCGTTGGCTCTCAGCACAAGAAGAGCTGTTATCATAGACATCAAATACTTAAACGAAGACAGCAAAGCAGCAAGTAATTCTCTCATAAAAAAAGGGGATCGAGAAAGATTAATGCACATGCAACAATTGTTTGCTAAAGTGCTATAAAAATTTTGGTCTCTGCAAATATCATTGCACAATCATACCTGAGTAACCCAATGACAGGCTGCAAAGCTCCAGCAGCAAGAACTTCTTTCTTAATGCTGAAAGATGAGTGAACCAGATTTCCAATCACACCGACCTGAATATTGGCATCAGTAGCAGTTGAGAATACCATAAATTCAAAGTCCACGAGTAAGTAGAAATCTCAATGAGCAAAAATAGATTATAATGTGCTGAAACATAGCCAACCGCTTCATAGTGTACAGCAGCATCTTCAGACTGCAGCATTAATATTAGAGTAGGCAGAGCATTGCATTCCACAATCTGAAAGTAGACAAATATTTAGAAAAGGACCTGAATAAATCAAGCAGGCACTTCATAAGTTTATTTGTATCACATAAACCTGATTTTTGTTCTCATCATTTTTAAAGGCAAGTGTTCTAAGAGCTCCAGCTGCTGCTCTTTGAACCTTTGGGTCGGAAAATTCAAGCAACTCAACAAGAGGAGGAATACCACCCTCAACCCTGATAACATGATTCTATAAGTTCAAAGGCAGGAAATACAAAAATATCCAATCATACAAGTGAGAGTAAAGTAATTAACCTAATACGGTTTTTGATGCTGCTATTCTCGTGAGCTAGATTAGTTAATGCATCAGCAGCTCTCCGAATGACCCCATTCAACGCTCGAGAGTTTAGCCCATTTTTATGCCTTTTTAACAGATCAACAAGATGTGGTATGGCTCCTGCATCGGCAATGAGATGCTGATGCTCTGGCTGTGAAACAAAGGTGGTGGTGGATGCACCATACATGAGTGGCACATAAAAATACGATAGTATTCATTATACAACAAGTAACTCGGAGTCTCCGATAGGATCATTGTAGTTGAGAGTCATCTTCCATAATTAACATGATGGAAAACCATAAGATGTATTCATAATTGTTAAAAAAAAATCTGATAAACATATCATGATAAAAAGTAATGTCCTAGAAAGGGGAAATTGAAATTATAGCAATACATGCCAATACTAATTGTTCAGCGCTAATCCACACTGTTTTTAAAGCACAAGCAGTTTTTACTTGTTAAGGAGTGATAAAATTGATATAACGAAATTCAATTCTGAACAGGCACAAATCTATTGGATTAAAGTGATCAAAAGAGAAGTTCCGAAAATGCCAATAAGCATTCAGATTTCTCCAATATTCATTACACTCAACAGAACAGCTACCCTTCATAATGAAATTTGAAGGAACACTCATCACTGACCCTCAGACAACATAGTAACTCAGGTAACACCAGGATTGAGGAATAACAAGATTTTAACATGATATATAGAATGCAAACTAGTCAGTTGACAAATAATAAACGAGTTTTCAATTCCGGTCCAGAACCAATAAACATTACAAAAAGAAAAACAGAGTGCATTAACCTTGACAGCAAGGAGCCCGAGGGCGAAGGCACTCGCTTTCTCCACTTCATGTTCGTAGGGAATCGGATCAGTGTCTCCCTCTCTCGAAGGCGGTGGAGCCTGCAGATGCCTGACCAGCGACGGAACCGCCGCACTATCCACAATCGCATTCACATAATCATCTGTCGCCATACATGCATAATTGAGATATCTATTTTATCCAGAACCTCGAAATTCAGAAAATGCACACTCAAACACGAACCACGCCAGCCATAAAATAATGTAATTAATTTAAAAATCTAAGAGCAGAACGCTCATCACAAATGCAACATTCTCTAGCAGATCAAAACCTTAAACTCAACATCCAGCACATGCGCGCTCAAAAAACCCGCACCCGTGCATAAATCAAAATCAAGCAAAAGCTAGTAATTCTTTTTCCATTTCCGTTCTAATTTTTTGTTCTCTCGTACCGTTCTTCGCGAGTTCAGAGAGGATGCTAACTGCACTTTTGGCGGATTCGCGACTTTTCTCGGAGGAAGAGAAGGAGGAATCGAGCAAGTCGAGTTGAGTGCGGATTTGGCACACGAGCTCTTGATGCAAATCGACAGGTCCGCCTTCATCTTCGCACTCCTCGTTGAGCTTCCTCCTCAGGCTCCGCCGCGTCGACGACGGCTCGTCGCGGTGGCGCCGGCCGGAGTTCTGGCTCCTGTTCTCCATGGGAAGAAACCAGGTTAGAGATGTGCGGGCGAAGGGGGTGAGGGGTATTTTTGGAAATCAAAAGAGAAAGAAGATTATGTGAGTCTTAGTTGGTGCAATATAGAAATGATTTTGGAGGGATTTGTCTGGAATACCCGCTAACTTAAAATTTCAAAACTCCCTCTCCCGCGTTAATTTAGGCAGATACTGCATATAATTATGACATCATTAAGATTACTAGATTTCTAACCCTAATTGTTGTCTTCTTTGTTTGATTTAAAATTTCTTAAATCCCAAATTTTTAAAAATAGCCTATAAATTAAAAGTAAACCCCCAAAATATAAAAAAACCAACACTTATAAATTAGAAATAAAATAAGAAAAATAAAAATAAATCCAAAACTAAATAATTAAAAAAAATGACGCATAAAATCATTTTAAATAGGTGAACCCAAACAAATTCAAATATTATAGAATGTAACGAGTGATTGAATTGTTAAACTAAGGAAGTAAATCACTAATCAATTTTGTCCTAATGAATTCATAAATGAGGATGTAGTAAAGCAAATCGCACATAGTGTAAATAGTGTAATAAGTTATTGATGTAACACTAATATAAATAGTGTAATACGAAACGCGACATCAAATAATAAAAAAATAAAAGTTGAGGATGTAGATCTCGCAACTTGTATTTGATAAACTATTTGTTTACAGCCTAACTCGTTATCATGATATCACGTATTCACTCTATTGCGTTGTAGCACTAGCACATATGCCAAAAAGTCTCGAATTTTTAGTTTACAATCCTAACTTGCATGAATTCTTCACGAGACAAATATATAAACATATAATGTATTGTAATGGCTTATTGAAGAGACAAATATATTTTGTGTTTTAAATAATAAATAAGAGAAAAGAGACGGAAAATTAACTTATAAAAAGTTAGTTGCTGGGCTAGTCAAAAGTTAAAATAATTTTTCTAAATTTAGAAATTTATTTGTACGAATATAGGGTTGCGTGGTTGTAATTGATAACGTTCATAAATCATAAGGCCCATGCTAAAATTCAAGCCCGGCCCATTTATCCCATCATAAATGGTTAACTATTTAACCGTAGCCTTGAAGCCTGAATGCATAACTTTTTTTTTTCTTTCAAGTATCTGGATGCATAACTTTTAAACTATATAAACCAAGAATACTGCTAAATACCGGTAAAATTCTAAATATAAAAAAATTAATTATGTCATTAAATACAAATTTAAATTTGCTTATGAGATCTGATGGGTCTTATCTATCACATGTCTAACCAAGTGTGTTTGTTATGTTCTCAAATCTTTTATTCATAATCTATATTTTCATTGAGGAAATGCATAATCTATTTTAAAACCATTTTAAAATTGAGGCTTTTGAAATGATTCAACATAAATAAGATCATTTGTTCGACATACAAAATCAACGAAAAAATCTTCTTCCAACATTAGGCTGTAGTCACGTGTTTACCAAATCATGTAGCAAATTTCTAAACATATATCAGAGTAAGTAATATATGGTCTCGATTTCATAAAAATAAATAAGAACTCAATTAGCACCATTTTGGTTGAAGTATAACAAAATACAAATTTAATATATTTAAATTACCGAAGTTAATAAAATTATCCAAAACCAACCAACCTAATAAAAAAATTAAAAAAGTTCATAGGCAGATCAATGAGCGGTAGGGGTCACTTGAGCGGTAGGGGTCACTAGAAATGCTGTCATAAACTCATACTCCATCCGTCCACGATAAATTTGCCACAATTTTCTTTTTGGTCCGTTCACAAAAAATTTGTCGCATCCATTTATAGTAATAGACCAACACACCTTACTTACTTTTTCACTCACAACACAATTTAAAACTATATAAAAGTGAGACCCTTATTCCACTCACAATACAATTAACCAACAAATTATTAAAACTCGTGTCATCCACAATGTGACAAATTTATTGTGGACGGAGGGAGTATATAATAGCAATTCTTTACGACCCATATATTTAATGAAACTCTCTCTCTCTCTCTCTCTCTCTCTCTCTCACACACACACACAGGTGATGTCCATCTTACCTTCTGTGAGCCACTTTCGTAAGCATCACGCTCTCGTTTTATCTATATCAACATTATTTCTATTTAATTTTTAAAGTTATATTTTATTATATTATATTATATAATACCTTAGAAATTACTGAGATCGTTAAATTTATAAATTACTTAAAATTAAAGTTCGATTTATTCTATTAATTCATTATTTGAAGTTAAAGGGAAAAATAACAAATTGAGCTTTGATTTTTATTAATTTTTAAATTTAAAGGTCTCAGTAACAATTTTTATAGTACTATAATAAAACATAATATCAAAAATTAAATAAAATAATATTAGCGTAGACAAAACAAGAATTCACGAAAGGTGAGTAGTACATTACCCCTCTATATAACACATTTATACGATGATAATAACTAGCCATATGTTCATTATAACTAGGAGAGCGTTTACTTTAATTACCAAATAACGTAAATGATAAAAAAAATTAATAAAAATTTAACTATCAACATGTATAATCCAAACATCAGTTTTGTCGCTGCTCGTGTTGCCTGCTTTCCGGGGTGTTGGCGGGTAGAAGAGGGTGAAGCCATGGGAATTTTAGAGGCTCTCTCTTGGATTAAGCAGCTTGGTTTGGTTCGAGTTGAAGTTGTAAGCGATTGCAGCATTGCTATTAAAGCAATACATTCTAGAGCTGTGGATCGCTCTGAACTTGGTTCATTTGCTTCAAGTTGTCGGAGTATTTTGGATACAAATGTTTTTATCAAAATTAAGCATGTCTTCCGTGAAGCAAATTTTGTTGCTCACCGACTTGCTAGGTATTCTAGGCATTTTCAGTTGCCGTTTGTTTGGGATGAACCCCCGTCTTGTGTGGAGGGTCTTCTTGATCTTCCTTGTTCTTGTTTTTAATAATAATACTGTGGGGATTTCAAAAAAAAAAATCCACAACACAAATCCAACAATAAAATACTAGCAATTAACCAAAAAATCCAAACACCAGTTTTCAAAAATTGGATTCATGAAGCTGTATGGTAGATTTGAAAAGAAAATAATAGCACAAATATTTTATATTAATTATTTATATATTGAGATATATCTGTTAAAAAGTCGAACAATAGGGTTTTATATGGTCTTTCCACAAATATATATTACAAAAATATGATATCTATTAAAACTTTCAATGTACAGTCATAATTACCCCTGGACGGCTGGACCAGTCAAATCTCTATGCCTATAAATATTGCTTAAATGGAAATAAATGTTGAGGACAATCTAATTTATGGTTAATAACTAATGCAAGATCATAGGTCAAAACGATACTAGTATAATTTTATTGGTGTTGTTTGTGTTATTTTTTTATTAAGAATTCACCAAAAAACGTATGCACAAAAATTTGTATTAGACTATACTCAAATCTCATCTATACTGAAATCTAATGGCATATATGTAAATTAATTAGTTGTTTGGCAGTATTTTAATTCTAATTTTAATTTGACAAATCTTATCCGTAAGACGATCTGACTCAGGTCTCTCCAAAAAATGATTGAGAAGTATAAATGAAATGTTCAATACGCAAAGAGATCATACGTTGTTTAGAATGGATATGTACTATCATCATTTTATCAGTTAAGATTTGTTGAAAAAAAAAGGTAGAGATACTCAAAATAAGTGAGTATATCTAGGGGTGAACAAAAATAACCGAAAACCGAAAACCAAACCAAACCAAACCGAACCGAAAATAGAATTTGGTTTGGTTTGTTCGATTTGTTTGGTTTGTTTGATTTTATTTTTTTTAAATTTAATTTGTTTGGTTTGGTTTGGTTTGATGCTTTGGCAACCAAACCAAACCGAAAACCAAATTTTTATATTTATATATATATATATATATATATTAATTTTTTATATAGTATATATAGATTAATTATATTTATATATAACTTTTCTCAATAATGAAAAATAATTTGAAAGAATTTAGCGCAAGAGCTTGTCGGACCCAATAGAACTTGAAATAAAGCATGGATATCAACATCATGAAACAAGGCAATGGACCGATCTTTTTGTTGCTCGTTTAACATATTTGGCGTTTCCTATAATATGTGTGTGTTTATATATATTATGTTAATTTTTAAAATTAAAATACTATTATTGTCTTATTGTATTAAATATATTTTTGTTGATTTTGGATGAAATATTTAGAACAACATGACCGTTCGGTTTGTTTGGTTTGGTTTTAACTTTTAAAAAATTGGTTTATTCAGTTCGGTTATTCGGTTAGTTCGGTTTGGTTTGGTTTTGATTTTAAAAAATTTAATTTATTCAGTTTGGTTTGGTTTAGACCAAAACCAAACCGAATAACCGAATGTTCACCCCTAAGTATCTCTACCTTTTTTTTTCAACAAATCTTAACTGATAAAATGATATATATATATATATAATGTCAAATAAAGCACTACACCACATCATATAGGTGGGACCTCTACACCACACAAAAGTGGGACCACTACACCACACGCAGGTGGGACCACTACACCACCAAACAAGGTGGAAAATATTACACCTCATGCAGAGAGACTGAACCCAAAACCTCTCACTAAAGAGAGACTTGTGGTACCTCAGCTAGCCGCCAAAATTTCATAAACCGAAAACCGAACCGATAGAAAATTTTAGAATCGAAACCGACCGATTTTATCTTTTGGACCGAACCGAAAAATTCGGTCGGTTTTTTAAAAAACCGACTGAAATTGAAAAAAGAAAAAAAATTCCAAAATACACCATGTATTTGACATGATTTCATACAGTATAATACTACATTACATAAAAAAAAAATGGCATAGATCTATAATAGAAGATGCGCCCAAATTGAGAACAGGAAAATTACATGAGAAGAAAGACATGATTCGCCACTCTTGGAATCAACATCACTCTTAAATTAACCACATAAAAATGGAGAAAAAAGAGAGAGAGAAGAGGTTTAAGTATGGTGATCTGCGACAATAAAGAATGACGAGAGGTTTTCCGGCGAGAAGGGCGGCACCGTTGAAGGGTGCTGGCGAGGTTGGACTGCAGACGGCAGATGCTGGGAGAAGGGTGTCGCGCTGCCGACGGTGAGATACCGGTGCTGGTGGCCGGTGGGAGAAGCGCCGACGAGGATGGAGTGTGGATGTGCTGTGAGTTTTGAGCCAGAGAAAGTGATGAGGTAAGGAGAGATTAATGTGCTGCTGCCGAAGGTTTTTGAGTAGTGGATTAGGGATTTTAATTTATATAATAAAATAACATATTAAAATATTATATAATAAATATATTTATATTTATTTTAATTACAATTCGGTCGGTTCGGTGCCCGGCCGATCAAATTTAGGGAAACCGGGACCGAAACCGAAAATCGAATTTTTGCAATATTAAGAACCGAACCGAAAATCGATATGCTTAAAAACCGGGCCGAACCGAGCAAAACTCATCGGTTCGGTCGATTTTTTCGGTTCGGCTCGGTTCGAACCGTGCACACTGCACACCCCTAATTATGCCTCCTTGACATAAATCAATAAATTTAAAAAGTGAATTTTTACAATATCATTATTATAAAAGTCTTGATTAAGGGCTTCAATATATTAAAGGAGTATTCTTGCTAAAATACCAACATTATGAGGAAAATAACTTTCATTAATCACTTCCAATCATCCTTAAACAATATATATTCAAAAGTAATGAGGACTAACTATTATGTTACACTCAAATAGTACCTAAACTTCTAACAAAATTAAGTAATTCGTGAACCGCCATATTAATTTTCCTACGAACATGGCTAGGAATGGCAATGGGTCGGGTACCCACCCATTAGCCATTTCCCAAACCCAAATCTATTAAAAAAATTTCAACCCATACTCATTCCAAACCCGATTAAAAAGTCATTTAAAAACCCGTACCCGACTCAAACCCGTTGGGTAATACCCACTAAAAACCCGCTAAAAACCAGAATGTACTAGAACATAAACATCAATATTAAATGGTAGAAATAACAAATATTATAAACATAATTTTAACATAAGTGTAAATAGAAAATTTCATTAAATTAAATTATATGCGGATTAATAGAATAATACTCTTTCCGTCTCAGGTTAGTGTGGTTCAACTAATATTTTATACCTCACAACAAATTAAATATGCACCACACTTTTGGGGGATAGAGGGAGTATAAAATTCTAAAATTATGAATATTTATACTAATATAAAGGGTAATTTTCACTTTAATAGCCAAACTATTCAACTTTTCACAATTATATTCCAAACTATTAAAAATATCAATTAAATAGCCAAACTATTGAAATTTTCACAATTATATTCCAAACTATTGAAAATATCAATTAAATGACCAAACTATTGAAGTTTTCACAATATTATTATAGGTCAAACATTCGGCGACGAAAATCCAAGGTGTCACGTCGGAAACATATTTAGAATTTCAAAATTCTAAATCCTACAAAACTCAACAAAAATAAATTTCCGACGTGACACCTAGAATTTCCGTTGCGAAAGTTCGACCTAGAATATAATTGTGAAAATTTTAATAGTTTGACCATTTAATGGATATTTTTAATAGTTTGGAATACAATTGTAAAAATTTCAATAGTTTGGCCATTTAATTGATATTTTTAATAGTTTGGAATACAATTGTGAAAAGTTGAATAGTTCAGCTATTTAAGTAAAAATTACCCTAATATAAATTATATATAAAACAAATATTTAATTACTAAAATTATTACTAATTCTTTGTATGCGGGTTAAAAAGAATAATATAAAATCCTAAAATTAATAATATTTATACTAATATCTATAATTATAAATATTAGTAATACGGGTTTGAATGTTTCTACCCAAAGCCGTCTCAAAACCATTTAATAATTTCCAAACCCGTCCCATTAAGGTTTGGTAGAGCCGGCTACCCGTAAAGACCCGATCCATTGCCATCCCTAAATATGGCTCACACAGATCACATCACGCCATTTCACCATATGAAAGAAATCAAAGAAATCTTTCACATAAAACACTAGTTGCTTCAACTGGTGACATTCCCTCCTCAATACATGACAAATTCCATGCATCAATGCTTTGAGTTCACCATGCAAAATCGTGGTAGAAGCATAAACAAGTTTGGCCATGACAAAGATGATAGTTGTTGTGTCACCCCTCACAAATCACAATTAGTACAAATATATACAATTAAATATAAGTATTAATCCCAATTTTTGACCCATCTCGTCAGACTGTATCACGCGAATTTTTGTGATATATTATTACGACTTAATATGCGTATTATATAAGTATCTCAGATACTCTAAAATTTTGAAACATGAAAGATTACAATATGATCGCATTATATTTACCATCCCTTGCCAGCTATAATTCATACGTAATATGTTAGTTTAACTTCAATACATATATTATTTTTTTAATTGTACCATAATCTTAACAACTTCTTTTTTTCAAATCTTTAATATATATAATTTAATTTCCCGTGACTGAGTGATGATTCAACATATAGTCAAAAATTAATATAAATAACAATGTGAAAAATAAGGTATAATAATTTTCGACGTGTTGATTCAGCATTCGATTGTCGTCGGAAATTATTAGCTTGGAGGAAAGGGTGACGATGACTCATGATTTTAGGGTTGCAAGTGAAAACGTGCCTTATGCGCATGTGTTGCAAGTGTAGTACTAGGAAGCAACCTCGAATTGCCATCTCAAATAAATTAAATTATGATCGAATTATTATCACGATATAATCTTACATCACTCTCGAGGAATCCCATGCACAGAATTATATGACTATCTTTCACCACCCTGACACCCACAAGATTTCGAATATGCACACTTTAATAACAAACACAAACTTTTGTTTTTTTGTTTTTGATTTTTTTTCTCTGTCGTCCCAAATTAAATGAAGTTATTTTATACACTTTTGGTTAAATGTTTGTTGGAATTATTCTACGATTTTCTTTATAAAAATATGACCTTTTTTTTTATGAAGTAACATTGAATTCTGAACGTACTCCAGACCATAATATATAAACAAGGTTACAAAGGAAGTGTAAGTTGTTTCTATAGATGGTAAAAACTTGTGTACAGTTAACCATCATGCGATTAGTCGAAATTAGAGAACAATTAAAAAAACTAAGGAGTAATTAATTTATAATAATAATTAATTAATTATATATATAATTAAAATTTATTACGTCTAATTAAGATTTATTAAATTCCAATAATAACTAATTAATTAATTATTAATTATTAAAATTTTAAAAAAAGTGGTGTACCACGCCAACCGTGTGGTCCACCATAACAGAGACTCTCTCTTGATGGATAGATATATCAATAATGAAATAGATTATTTATGGGTTAAATTTGATCTATTAATTAAACTACTTATTTTGCCAACTAGATCTCTGAAAGTACATAAAATTGTCGCACTACACATGTTTAAATTTACGTGACTAATAATTAACTGTGGCTGAAATTGATATTCAGTCATTTTTTCATGGCGGAAAAGCATTTATTTAGGTATAATCAGTAGGTTAACGAAGGCGTTAACCTACTGGTTAGTAATGAATCCAATGATAAATGGCATTTAGTAAAATATTAAAAATTATTTCCTGCTAAATTGAAACATAAGTCTATTAGCTGTTCAATTAATTTATATTATACGACTACAGTATTAAACTTAACGTGCAATTGTAAAATATTTCCCTCATAAATCAGACATATGAAAATCTGATTATTCACTTGGATTGATTGCAATAATTCCCCACACATGATGTCCGAATTTTTATTTAATGAAATTACTGTTTTGAAATATTTTTGTACGAGCATTCACACACAGATATATTTGTGCACTTGTCTTATTCAGCCAATTGGGCCACAAGATTAGGCTTAGAGATCAAATAGATTCCCATGTCCAATATACAGCTACCCCTATTATTCTTTTTGGGTAACACCAAACAAAGTAAGAAATATATTTACCGTACGTAGACGGGATTGAACCTAAAACTTATTGTTAAGGAGAGTTTCGTATTGTCTCAATTTTGCTACTTAAGCTAGCACTATTGTCACAATTTTGATATGCAAAATAATAATTTATTTAATTTTCCAACATATATATTGCTGCCAAAAAAAAAAAAGTTTCCGGACATATTATTTATAGTAATTTGATATGATCAAAAGTATTACGTAAAATGCACATTATCATGATAATATATTAAAGTAATACATATAATGCATTATTCGCGTTACAATCATTCTTGGCTATTTAATTAGTCAAAATAATGACCGGATGTATTAAAATTACTTCTTATTTGTATAAGAAATAATTTGAACGTTGATTTTTGTATGATCTATGTGGTTGTCATAAAAAGAAGTATTATTCTAATTATAAAAAATGCTTATAATAAAAGAATCATTATTTTAATATATAAAATGTATTATCATAAAAAAATCATTATTGTATATATAATAAACAAAGTTCATGTTTTTGATAGATTTTATCTTGGAGACGTTGATACCCTCCAAACAAAGTTAACATTTTTCCTTCGAGAGGAACACAATTGAAAATATTTCGTTATCCATAAAATAAAGTAAAAAATGTTAGGAGCAATATGTTTCATCCCATGCTCAACGCGAAAGTACTTAGGGGATGACTGGTATGCTGGAATGAAATGGGAATGGAATGGTCATTGCTGTCTCCATTCATAATTCCACGGTTGGTATTCATAATTCCATGGTTGGTGTAATTTTTCATTAGGAATGCCCATTCATTAAGGAATGACTAATCCCATGAGTATTGATTCCTTCACTCCCCCTGGTATTAGCTAATCCTCATCTTCAGGATGAACTTTATTATTATTATTATTATTATTATTATTATTATTATTATTATTATTATTATTATTATTATTATTATTATTATTATTATTATATTAAAAAAATAATAAATAATAATAATCATAATAATAATTACTATTAATATTATTATAATAATAATAAATAATCATTATTATTATTAGTATTCATAATAATAATATTTTTATTATTATATTAAGCTTAATAATTATTAATAGTATTAATATTATAATTATTAGTATTAATAATATTATTATTAAGCTAATTAAAATAATTAAAATAAAAATAAAAATTATTAAAATAATAATAAATAATTATTCTTATTATTATTAAGCTAATTATAATAAGCATAATAAAAACAATAAGACTAAAATAAAATATATTATTAGTATTAGTATTAGTATTAATATTAATATTATTAAAATTATTAGGATCAATATTATTATTAATATTATTAAAATTATTAATAATAAACCGATTATAATAAGTATTCCCTCCGTCCACCAAAATTCGCATCAAGAATTGTAACACGTGTTTTATTATCAATCGTAAGAATAAAATCACTTAAGGAATGACCATTCCATTCATGATGTATACCATCCATAAGAATATTATTCTCTGATTCATTCTTTTTCCTACCTTCATTCCATTACAAGGGTCATTTTATTCTCATTAAATTCTATTCATGTCTACCAGCCACCCCTTAATATTTTCATAAATGCAAGTAACACCTCAATGAATTCCTTCATAAATGTAAATGATTTGTTCGGTCGCACATGTAATTTTATTTTATTTAAAAATTGATGCTTTATAAATCTAATCTCAAATAATCAACTCAATCGTGAAAAGTGATATGCATTGAATATAAAATCCCACTTGAGATTAAATATAGTATGTATCGAGATATTATACGAATAAAATCCCACTTGAGATTTTAAGTAATAATAAATTATTCATAAAATTAAAGCCGACAGTTTGCGGCCGTGATTAATTACATCTAGTGAGAGAAACGCACGTGTGGGTGATCTGGAACGACGAACCGAAATGGGTGGAAATAGAAAGTGTACAAAAATTGCCTATAAAAATAAATAAATAAATAAATAAATAAAAAGAAAACGAAAAAGGAAAAATAAAAAGATAAACTAAAGAATGTTGCCATCTCCCACCCTGCAACAGAATCAACAGCACACAAATCCAACAAATTAATTCTTGAGAAGAACTTTTTATTTGATGATTTCATATTTTAGTCTATAGGATAATACGTATTATAATTGTTATGAATTACAATTAATTGAACTTGAAACCCAATAAAGAATAAACTTATCATAATCTTAGTTCAAATTATATAGTAAAAGTCAAATGAATTTTTATCACAATCGTAGTTCAAAATCATATTAGTCTGACCTCAAATTGAGCCAACTAGAGGGAGATGGCCAAAACTTGGTTGGCCCCAACTCGAAAAGGTCTCAAACTCGATGGGTTCATTCAAGTCCGATCAATCCGACTATTTTTATACTAAAATTAGTATTTTGAGATGTCGACCCAATCAGTTTGACAGTTCTAGCTATAACTAAATAAAGTGAGGTTTAAAAATATAGCACAAAACGTTGTTAAAAATTATGTTTTTATAATAATAATAATAATAATAAATTCAAGTGAAATTATATTGATGGTAAAGGATGGATTTATAAAATTAATTTGTGAAGAATACAGGAAAAGGAAAATGAAAAAGCGTTGACTCCGTAATCCTATGGTGACTGCAAGCTCAATGCGCCGTCAACTGTGATTGACTTTTTTCAACCAATGAAATCGGGTTCCACAAAATGCACGTCTATGGAACTCGTTGCCCTAGATGCATATTCGTAAATATTTAAATAAAGTGAAAAATTCAGATCTAAACCGTCTCTCATATTGTGTTTGTAATTATTCGTATCTTTGATCCATCAATAATTTCATTAAGTGGAATAACATGAGCTTTTTATATTTTAACATTTTAAAATGAATTAACCCGATATGGCATTTTAATTTATATAAAATGCTCTTAAAAATAAGAACATAAAGAGCCATGTGTAACTTATTTTTTGAATCGAACAATCATTTTACTTTTTTTGAGAAGAAACAATCATTTTACTAAATCCGTCCGAAAGTATTTTACATGTATCTATTATTGAGTGATAAATTTTTGCTTAAATTAAAATGTGAATGTTTTTTTTTTAATTGTTTATTTTGTAGTTGACTGCCGGTTCTTGAAAGAGTCATGTGGTGGTGGTCTGGTAGAGTGGTAGGGGACGCTTTAGGTTCTGACTTATGCAGCTTATGCTTAATGGTTAATATTATTTTATATTTGAAAATGTTGAAAATTTTGATTCTTCAATCTTGAGGAAATATATAAGATTAAAAGGTTATATATGTTCATCGATGTTTTTTTTTAATCGAGATTATGCATGTTTTACGTATGAAAGTGATAATTTTTAATACTGTCATAATTATATATTTAGCTAAATTTCAAGTTACTAGCAAATCATTTAGGTCTCAAATTTGTTGGATATTTGATATGTGCATAACTTATGCAAAAATGTCTTTATCAATGAATTGCTGAGATTAGAAGTTCTGAATGAAATTATATAAAAGGTCTCAAACATGATTTTGTACTTGTTATTCACGTGAAAAAATGATTTTATTATTTTATGAACGTAAAAAGAATATGATTTTATTTTTAATAATATAAAAATGAAAAAAATTTAAATGTTGGGCAGTTGTCCTCTTGGGGATCACCTAGTGGTAAATTGGGTATTCATGAGGCCAAAAGTCTAAAGTTCGAATCCCACAAATGTCTACATAAGTCGGGTCTGTCACAACTGGTTTTATAAATATGATTTACCTCTTTTGTGTGATTTGTAAACTATTGCACATGAGCAGAGATTTACTCTGTGAGCACCAAAAGTAGCAGCCAGTACTTCTCACACATAAAAAAAGAAAAAAAATAATCATTTGTGTATATTGTAAGAACTCCATGAGAAAAAAATAAATTTATAACAAAAACATTAACTATATTTTTTTATGATTACAAAATATATACATGAGTTATCTTGTCTCCACACTATTATTTGTTGGGCCCTCCTTAATTAAATAAAATATATGGGTTGGTCACGGATGGAGTTGGTTTTTTAGTCAATTTAAGAGCCTCGGCATACTTAAAAGTGTGATTTAGCAAGTTTAATCAAACTGGGGCAGTAAATTAATAAAACAAAATGACGATCCATATCAATGATTCAATGCTTTGTCTGGTGGTAACAAGACGAACTATCGTTAATTACTTCGGTTTTAATCCAAACAAGTCCTTTTTTGTCCCACAAATTAAAAGGAATTAGGCTAACTTCTTGATTATGGCTTAATCTTGGGTCCTAAGAAATTTTTGATGACGACGACGACGATAATGATGATGATGAATAAACAATTAATAATAAACTCTTAATTTTGAGGGTTAGTTGACAAAAATAGCATGATGTATACCAAATTTATAATTCCCACACAACTTTAAGAAAATTGCAACTACAACATCAACTTTTATTTTATTTGCAATTACAACATCTTTAAATTATTCAGCAAAATTTGTCCGTTGCTGAAGTCATGTTTTAATACTGAAAAAATGGGAATGTTGTTAAAATATAGGATTGCAATTGCAACATTTTAAAAAATATTTTAAACTTTACATAAACCCTAAAAATTTTATATATGGCGATCCTTACTTTCTATTATACTTCTGTAATTTTTTTAGAAGAGATACTTTTGTTAATTTTCTGGTCTGACCGATAATTGCACATTATTTGCTCACGCGAGATCCGTATTTTTCAAGGGTAACTTTTCCATTAATTTCAAGAATATAATATTATGAAACTATACACCGAACTAGAAATAATATCAATCCTAGAAGGGCGAGGCTACTCCTATAAATTTAATGCATATCATTAATATAATATTACCAAATTAACAAGAATTACCCATTGAAATTAATAATGGTCCATAGATTACTTATAAAATCCCACTAGGTTACTGTTAAGTATATATAACTCAAGTTGGCTTTACTTAGAAGGCTATTAAAGTATAATTTTAATCACTTTTTACTAAAGGATTAACCGCAAAGTTTCCTTTATAAAAAGCAATGACAAGAAACCAACATAGAAAAAAGGCTACTAATAAAAGACAAGCACCCTCACAAACTTTTGATTCTTGTCATTCAAAAGATTGCAGATTTTATATAATATATTGAGAAAAGATGTTGCATGTTTAGAAGCTCTTGGATTTTTGCTAGCAAGGAATCTAGCTTATTTTTTACTATTTTTGGTGGAATAAACTTTCACTTAGGCTTCACTTTAATTAACATTAAATTATTTAATTTCATCAAAATCTTCAACTCCTATAAAAAAAAGGTGCTAATAAATTCGCATCCAAAAATATGCTTATTACCCTCTCAAAAAAAAAAAATGTTTGTTACTATTCATTTTATGTTTTTTTAAGGGTAATAATGTATCCGTTAAAAAAAAGGGTAATAATGTATATGTGCGTGCGCCAATGTTAATTATACAAACTCGACATTACCATCCACTCAGTTATATTACTACAATGTCCCGTTCAAAAAAAAAAAAAAATTACTACAATAATAATATTTTACCTTATATTAAATATAAAACATTCTTAGCCAATTTTTCTCGAAAAAAATCTTTCCAATGACTTTAAATTGTATTTAATATTTAATTAATTTGACTCAAAGAAAAGTAAAATTCAACCAACAAATTAACCATTTATAAGTTATCAAATAATTTGATACTCGTTAGATAGGATAAATACGCTTGTAATTAATAACCATTGTATTTAGGTGACGTGGTCATAAAGTTTGCGTGCAAAATCAACATGAAATAAAATACTGTAACAATTTCACTTGACTGGTTATATATCTGGCTTTCTATGGCACTTGTTTAATTAGCTGTATAGATGTATTTTGTTGTCTTAATTAGCATACTGTAAAATAGCTTGTATAAGCATTTAATACTCCGTAATAGCTTGCATGTAATATTCCGTTAAAAAATACAGTAACTATTTTGTACAGTTTACATAAACACGAGTACTTAGTGTATATATTTTCAAATATACATTAATGTTTTGTACATGTTTTAGAAAATACGTACATGAGTATTTTATGCAATTCATCTTGGCACAAGTTACTTTTCATGAAATGTATTTTCCGTGTATGATCAGTATTTATAAAATTTTAAAAATACATAGATATTTTATGCAGGTTACATAAATACATTTGATAGTACCGGCCTCATCCTGGGCCCGACCTAAGGCTCATGGGGCCTGTATATTAAAGTTCGGCCCACAGAGTTCGGCCCAAACAAAGTCAACATCTGCTTTGAAGGCCAAGTAACGAAACCCTACTTTGGAAGAAGATAGAATTCTACTATGGGAATCGGATATGCATGTATTAAGAAACTAGATAGGTAAAAGGAGTCCGAACCCTAGAAGGATTAGGGCTTAATTCAAGGCTTATAAATAGATGCAAGATCAGAGGTGTAAGGGGATTCAATACTGACTGTACTCTCAAGCATAATAAAAGCTCTCTATATTCTCTCCCGTGGACGTAGATCACATCGATCGAACCACGTAAATCCTTGCGTCATCGTGTTATTATTTCTTTTGGCTACTTTTGCAAACACTAGATTTATCATTGGCGCCGTTTGTGGGAACGTTGAATCGACGGTCCTGTGGTAGCTGATCAACGATGGTAACGCGATCGCAAAGCATGCGGGAAGCCCAAAACCAACAGGGGAATACCAACGAAGCAGAAAGTCACCCCGTAAGGAGGGGTATTCGCCAGAAACGCAAGTCGGTTCCAAAAGAGGGGCACAACAATGACCCAATAGAAGAAAATCCCTACGAAGGGATGCCCGAGCTAGAGGACATCCCTCAGATAGACACACCGCAAAACCGGCGTAGGAGGGTACATAACGGACAGTCCTTTGGAACGGGTGATACTCCAGAATGATACGTCGAAGAAATCAACGACGAGTCAGAACCGAAGAAATCCGAGTCGAAGGGTCATGATCTCCCCGGAGACTTCGACCTGGCCACCACCTACGCCGCCACGGAATTCGCTAAAGCACATAAGGAGAAGTTCAAGCGCTTCCTTGCAGCAGCTCGGAAATCCTCAATACCCAAGGCTAGAGAGAGTTCAACACGAAATTCCCAACCTAAAGCTCCTCGCTACACCGAGAGGCAGGAACCGGAGCTAAGGGGGAAGCACAACCCCCGGCGGGGTTCAGTTCAACGTCAGAGTCCAAGCTCGCAGCGGAGTCCCAGGCGACATCATATCCAAAGGCGACCTCGGAGCCCCAGAAGGAGCCGAAGTCCGAGCTATAGCGAGAGTCGCAGTCCCCCGAGGAACCAACACCGACGTGAAAAGGAACCAGCTCGACTTGTCAGCCCGTTTACCGACGAGCTGCTTGACACCAAACTCCCCACAGTGTACAAGTTGCCAAACATTCCGGCCTACAATGGGCTAGATGACCCCCTTAACTTCTTAACGCGTTTCAGGTACAGCATGCACAACCAGGGCCTTAGAGAGGAACACATGTGCAAGCTATTTCCCGAGATGCTAATCGATTATGCTCGAGCTTGGTTTGACAGCCTCCCAACTGGCAGCGTGGGGTCTTGGACCTATTTGGAAAAAATCTTTAAGCAAAGATTCCATACAAAGGTTCAGGCTCGCCGAGACACAGCCTACCTCCTATCGGTGAAGCAAAAGGACAAAGAATCTATAAGGGAGTACGCTTCCAGATCCATGCAGGAAAGCTTGAAAGTCGATAAAATCGACGATGTCTTCCTCATCTCGGCCTTCCGAAATGGGGTTGCTCCTGGGTTCCTGAATCAGGAGCTCGCTAAATAGAAACCTGAGACAGCTCAGGAGATGTGGAGGATTGTATACCAATTCGCTGATGGCCAAGATGCGGACCGATTGAAGCGGGAAGAGACCGAGAAGAAGAGAATTGAAGGTGATCAAGGTCGGAATAATCGTGATCGGAGAAGTGCTCACGAGCGCCTTCAACGAGGACCTATCCAGTCCCGGCTCGGATCAGGACCTATCCAGTCCCGGCTTGGACCTCGGGTGGGACCAGAGCCGTCTCAACGGCCTCCTTTTGTGAAAACGAATGCTGAGATCTTCGCACTCCACGAGGACTGGTTCACTAAACCACGTCCTATGTCGGGGTCTAAACATCGGGACAGAAACGAACACTGCTCCTTCTATGACGACCATGGGCACCACACGGAGGACTGCAACGACCTCGCGGAACAGATAGAGAGGTTAGCCCAGGAGGGAACTCTGAAGAAATACGAAGCCGGGGGGAAGAAAAATAGAAAAGGAAAACGGAAAGGAGGACAGGGTCGCTGTGCTCCAAACAATAAGCGAGCTAAGGTCGATCACGACGAGGAGGATGACGACCCTCAGTACGACGCACCACAGTACGACGGAGTGGTCTTCACCATCACCGGACTACTCCCAGGCATGACAAAAACTAAGTTGAGGGCAGAAGCTCGCAGACCACCAGTCTCATCGGGTGAGGAACAAACGAAGAAGAGGTTCAAAAATGGAGAAACAGTCACATTCTCTGAGGATGATCCTGTACCTACAGCTACACCACACAATGACGCCCTGGTGATACAGGTCGGAGTGGCCAACAAGATGGTCCATTGCGTATTCATCGATGGTGGGGCCAGTGTGAGCATCATCTTCCAACACTGCTTGGATAGGATGAGCCTCGACCCAGCTCAGGTGAACTCCACACCCCTGCCCCTCAAGAGCTTTACACAGCACGAGATGCGACCTGAAGGGACCATCGTACTTGATGTTGCCATCGGCAGCCCGCCGACCAGCGTCAATAAGCTGATTCAGTTCTACGTGGTTAAAGCGAACTCCCCCTACAACATCATACTAGGTCGGGATTGGCTAAATGCAGTCAGAGCCATCATTTCGCCCTACCACTTGCTGTTGAAGATCCCGACCTCGGCTGGAATCCTTACTGTCCAAGGTGACCAGATAAAGGCCAAGGAGTGCATGCAGGTTGCTCTCCGAGGTCAACCACAAGCATAGCAATCAAAGTATCCCAAGGAGCTGGAAGAAACGACGTCGATCTCAGACACCTCGGCGGATCAGATTCCCTTATCCGAAATAGATCCAGCAAAAGTCGTCAAGGTCGGTTTTGCAGGGGGGCCTCAAACTCGCATGCAGGTAATCCAGCTCCTTAGGGAATATCAAGACGTCTTCGCCTGGTCTCCAACAGACATGACGGGGGTGTCATCGGAAATCATTACGCATAAGCTTAACATTAACCCGAACTCAACCCCGGTCAAGCAGAAACGGCGATCATTTGCTGCCGAACGAAATCAAGTTATCTACAACGAGGTGCAGCAATGGTTGAAAGCAGGACTTTTGTTTGAAGTCAAGTACCCAATTTGGCTAGCTAATCCGGTAGTGGTAAAGAAAGTAGAAGGAGAGTAGGAATGTGTATAGATTACACCGACCTCAATAAAGCTTGCCCAAATGACTGCTATCATCTCCCCAACATCGATGAAAAGATCGAATCCTTAGTGGGACACGAAGTATTCTGCTTTCTCGATCTCTACAAAGGATACTATCAGGTTCTAATGGATGAAGGAGATGCGATCATGACAGCTTTTGCGACAAGCTTCGGTGTCTTTGCATTCAAATATATGCCCTTCGGGTTAAAGAATGCCGGGGCGACATACCAGCGAATGGTCGATTTCCTCTTTCGAGATCATATCGGCAAGATTGTCGAAGTATATGTAGACGACATTGTCGTCAAGAGTAAAGAAAAGGCTTCGGCAGTGAGCGACATACGAACTACGCTCAACATACTAAGGCAGGCGAACCTCAAGCTGAACTCAAAGAAGTGCACTTTCAACGTGCGATCTGGAAAATTCTTAGGGTGCTGGATCTCGCCAGAAGGTCTCAAAGCCAACCCGCTGAAGGTTAGAGCCGTGCAGGAGATGAAGGTACCCCGAACTATCCGCGACGTGCATAGGTTGACAGGATGTATAACCGTGCTAAGTCGTTTCCTCTCCAAGGCTGCCGAGAAACAGCTCTCATTCTTCAAAATTCTCAAGAAGGCACCGGAATTTGGATGGGGACCAGAGCATGAGCTAGCCTTTGGGGAGCTCAAGCGCCACATTGGGGACTTACCAACCTTGTCAGTCCCCCAAAAGGAAGAACCTCTCTCTCTATACCTCGCAGCAACGGAAGAAGCAATAAGTGCAGTGTTGGTCCGAGACGAAGGAGATCGGCAGCTACCGGTGTACTTCGTCAGCCGAGTTCTAAAAGACCCAGAGACGAGGTATCAGCCTCTCGAGAAGGTCGCTCTAGCCCTGATAAACGCAGCTCGGCGCCTAAAACCCTACTTCCAAGCTCACCCAATACAAGTTTTGACCGATCTACCACTTCGGCAAGTTCTCACTAAGCCAGAAGCCTCAGGAAGGATCGCGAAATGGGCAATCGAGCTAGAAGAGCATTCTATATCGTTCGGCCCCCGCCGAGCTATAAAAGAGCAATATTTGGCAGACTTCCTCGTAGAAGCTCAATATAAGGACCTCGAGGAACCAAAAGAGATCAAAGCCAAAACCGAACTCCAAGAAATCCCAGAGAAAACACCCCCAGACTGCTGGGAGATGTACGTAGATGGAGCTTCGGGAAGGAAAGGAAGTGGAGCTGGCATACTCCTTATCAACCCGGAGAAAAATGAGTTGACATACTCACTGCGATTCGAGTTTCCCACTACGAACAACGAAGTGGAATATGAAGCCCTTATTGCCGGACTGCGTCTCGCCCAAACCCTCCAGGTACGAGCTGTCAAAGTCCACTGTGATTCCCAAGTTGTAGTCAACCACGTGCTGGGGAGGTACGAGGTGAAAAGTGAGAAGCTGAAGAAATACCTGGAGAAGGTAAAGCTCCTAGAACAATCCTTCCAGTTCTTTAAAATAGTTCGCATTCCCAGAAGCCAAAATACCCGAGCTGACGAGCTAAGCAAGCTGGCAAACTCCCCAACTAGCTCGACGCTAGTAGAAGATGTCCGAAACAGGAGTATAGAAGAGGCAGAAGTCAATGCGATCATAGAGGACGACCCGAATTGGATGACCCCTCTAATAAGATGTTTGGAGAGCGGGGAAGTGCCCGAGAACAAGACGAAGGCTAGGAAAATTCTAGCTAGATCCACGCAGTATGTCCTCGAGGGAGGGATCCTCTATCGAAAGTCATATTTACAGCCCCTCCTAAGATGTGTTGGACCAAGGGAGGCAGACTACATATTAAATGAAGTACACACAGGATCGTGCGGAAGCCACATTGGAGCTCGGATGCTAGCTCAGAATATCATGCGATGGGGGTACTATTGGCCAACAATGGCAAAAGATGCGGAAGAATTCGTGAAAAAGTGCCTAAAATGCCAGCTACATACCAGAGTGACGAGGCTACCCCAGACTGACCTCTCTACTATGCAAAGCCCGTGGCCATTTATAAAGTGGGGCATTGACATCGTAGGACCTTTCTACCCGGCACCTAAGCAAAAACGGTTTCTAATAGTTGCCGTCGACTACTTCACCAAGTGGGTCGAAGCTGAACCTTTCACAAAAGTCACAAGTGAGAAAGCCGTTGACTTCGTCTGGAAAAACATCGTGTGCCGGTTCGGAGTACCGAGAGTCCTCATCTAAGATAATGAAACGCAATTTACGAGCAGAGAATTCCGAGAATTTTGTGAATGACTCAATATCCAGCAAAATTTCACCTCGGTCAACTGACCTCAAACAAATGGCCAGACCGAGGTCACCAATAGGACAATAGTGAACGGACTCAAGGCCCGCCTAGAGAAGGAGAAAACAGAGTAGATCAACAATCTCCAAAATGTCCTGTGGTCATACCGGACTACACCCCGAACTACCACGGGAGAAACCCCGTACCGTTTAGTATACGGGTCAGAAGCAGTCATACCTGTCGAGATCGGAGCACCCAGCCCCCGCACTATCAATTTCTCCGCCGAAGCTAACGAAGAACAGCGCCGAACCGACCTGGACTTATTGGAGGAAAAAAGGGAACAAGCCAGCATAAAAGAAGCTCGGTACAAACAGCAGATGGCTCCGTATTACAACCAAAGGGTTAAACCCCAACAGTTCCAGGTCGGTGATCTTGTGCTTCGAAACAATGAGATAAGCCTTTCAGAGAAGGTCGGTAAGCTCGAAGTCACGTGGGAAGGGCCCTACAGAGTACACGAAGTCCTCGGCAAAGGAGCTTACAAAATCGCCTATCTTTTGGGCGAGCTAATACCCAGAATGTGGCACATCGCCCATCTAAAGAGATTCTTCGTATAAGCAGCAAAGTCTTGCATATAGAGTCTTAGGTTTTCTTTTTGTCCTTAATGTTTTGGTTTTAACGAGCTCGTCAAAACTCTTTTTTGTTTTGGTCTTTTTTAATAAAATTTCTTTTTCATCTTGCATCTTGTGTCTTTTGATTTGCTTATACGAAGTATCCATAATATCAAAAATTCCCTCATAAGGTCGAACTACGGTTCCCTTGCGTGGTCAGTAATGACCCGACATGGGGTAATAATATCCTATAATGCGCAAAGGAAACCCTTTCCGAGGTCCGAGCTCGTCTCCCTCCAAAAAAGAAGATCCCACAAGGTCCGAGTCAAACTCTCTCATAAGGATAATTTGTTCTCAACTGGGGTCGGAACCAAGTTCCCCCGGGAGAATAAAATACGAGGTCCAAACCATGGTTCCATTGTCAACACAAAAAGGTCCGAGTTCAACTCCCTCAAAAATGCAACGTCCAAATAAACCAAGGAAACAATCTTCACAAAGGACAGGAAGTTCCAAAAACCAAATATATATATATATATATATATATATCTTTATTTCTAACTATTTAGAACAGTTTGTGTGTACATGCAGAATCGAGCTAATCTATTGGGGAGGATGTTTCTTGCTAAAGCTAAGCCAATCTTCTTCAGATGAGGAAGGCCTCAAGAGATCATCAATCGAAATTCGGCTCCGACCCCGACCTCGACTTCTTCCAGCAGAAAAATTCCGACCTCGCGGAGTCGCCGAACCTCGCCCAACAGCTCGGCTACCTTGGCTCGGGCCGACCTGATGTCTCCGCAAAGCCGTTTTCACCTCGCGGGCAGGCATCGTCCGAGAAGAAGACGGAATGGCCGCGCCCGTGCCATTGGCCAGGAGCGCACGTAACTTAGGTCGGCGGTCCAATATACACTTATACCTGCTCGCACCCTCTTTCAGCATGTCAAAAGCACCTTGATGCCCAAAAGACTCGGGGCCGAGTGCTTCTTTCAGCTCGAGATACTGCTCCAAGTCTTCTTTCGTCTTTAATTCTGCCTCGGATATGGTAATACCACCGCCGCGACAGTTAATATCTTCATACTCGGCATGCTCCTCGGCGATCTTCTCATAATCCTTGGGAACGCGGCCAGCTCGACCTCGGGCAACTTCCAACTCTTCCTCAGCCTGAAGAAGCTTAGCCTGAAGCAAGTTGGTACTTTCTTGAAAAGCGAGCTGCTTAACTTCAACCTCCTCACATAGCGCCTCGAACTTTATCTGCCATCCCTTCAGCTCGGCTTCTTGGGATTTCAACAGAGTACACTTTTTACCAAAAAGCTCCTCAGCTCGGCAGCATTTCTCCCTCCATTGCTGAGCAATGGATCGTTGTTCAAGCAGATCTTGTGAAAGGAGAGCTATTTGAATGCGTAAAGAAGAAACATCGACAGAATCCAAGGTCTACACGCAAGAAAAGGAAAACAAATCCATTGATTCGAGGATGCTAAGTACAAAAATACAATGTACAAAAAAAAAACTAAACTAAACATTGCCGACCTTCTTATTTTGAGAAGGTGCCTGCTCGGAGGGGGGATCCTCCACATCCTTGTCGGAGGTCGGATTTTCACCAGTCCCGGCCTCCCGCTCCTCCTCCACTTCCTCTTCGTGGTCTTCGCCTTCTTCTTCTTCTTCATCGTGAAGAGAATCAAAAGCCGAGTCCAGGTCGAGGTCCCGATCTACCGAGCAGTCAGCAATCTGCTCGGCAGATAGCAGAGTGGACGAGCTGGCAAAATTTTCCAGGACAGGAAACTGGCCGAGGTGATCTCGGACCACTCTGGCGTACCGGGAAGGGAGAGCTTCATTCCCTAGCCACTCGAAACCATACTTGGAGACGACCAGGTCGGGGAAGTCCTTGGCTGCCCTCTCCAAAGCAGCCACGGCGAAGTTCTCATTGATAAGCGTGGCCAAGTCATTGGCAATCTTGGAGAAACTCTCCGACAACAGGAACCTCTTTGTATAGGCCCGGAGGAGCTCACCTTGGCTAGCTGCAAGGTTGGCCTCCAGGTCCTTCGCCGCATTCAGCTCGGACTCAAGCTTCCGAGCTTTCTCGGCCTCCGCCACGGCCTTCGCGAGCTGAGCAACCAGCTCGGACTTGACAGCTTTCATGCCCTCTTCGGCCTTGATCAGCTCGGCCTCAGCCTTCTTCGCCCGGGCATTGGCCGACATCAGCTTTTCTGAGTACTGGCTTTTCTCGTCCTCGTGTTTCCCGGACATCTCCCCGACGCTGTTCTTCAGCCATCCCACGAACATATCGATGCCCTGCAAGAAGGAATGCAGTTAGCTACACAGGCAAGAATTAAGGGAAATTGTGTAATGAAAGCAATAAGTCTTCACCTCGGGAAAAGACAGACCAACCAGATTGTTGGGAGGAGCTACCGGGCTCGCGTCACTGCCCGTGACGTCGATAATGTCCACTTCGACCTGGTCCCCGACCTTCGATCGTTTCTGAGGTGGTTTGGGGGAAAGAGAGCGAACATTTATCGCAGCAGACCCCCCGAGCTGACCCTGATCAGAGGAGGAGACAGATTGTCCAGATAACCTCGCTCTCTAAGCCCCGCGAGCTGTGGCCTTGGCACCGACCTCTTTTAGCTTCCCGAAGTTCTTCACTGCAAAAAAAAAAAGTGTAAGGACGACGAATCAGCAAACAAAACAACTCTAACAGCACTAACGGGGCCTCACCCGTCGCCGGATCCACCATACTTTGGGGCTCATACGGGCTCAACCCCGCTTCAGCTAGGGAGTCTTCGTTGTAGCTCCCCTCAAAAGGACCGCGATCCCTCATCGCTTTCACAGCGGTCTCCAAATCCTTATCCACCTCATCTATTACCCACTCGTAAGGCTTTTCTAGCCTCCAAACCAGGTCGACAAAACTATTGTGGCGGCAAAAGAAAAATTTCTTGTGCCATTTGTCCACTTTATTTTGAGTTCGCCCCTTGAACTCAGTCCGGGCAGCGGCATAGTACCAGCCCCCCGCCTTTTGAAGACAAAGAGCTCGTGAATGAGCTCGGCGGATATTCGGTGACCCTTATCAATCGCTGCCACACCTAAATCGGTGAATTGCCTAAACGAATTTGGCATTATCTGCCCTAACGCTAAGCCAAGCTTCTTCTGGAGCTCGGAATAGGACTCAGGGAGGGGTAGTCGAAGACCAGCGTGCAGGCTGTCCTCATAAATAGTAACAAACCCCATCGGGTGAGAGCATGCCCTATCCTCTGGGCGAGGTTCTATTAATTCAGCATCGATGGGAAAATTATACGTTTGGGCAAGAAACCTAATCATGGTTTTGTTTAAAGTTGAGGGGTAATCAGCCACTTTCTCCTTCACACACGGGGGTACCGTTAAAGTTTTGACAAAGGGAATAGAAGATCCTAATGAAAAATTGTTAAATTCAACGCTTCTACTCAAGCCGACTGCCGACGGAGATTCGCTACCACTACTACTAGACTGAGAATGGGAGGTCATACTTACTTGTGAAAGTGAGCGGAAAATGTTCTGGCACGGTTGTCAACGGAAACCCCAACGGAGTGAACACCGACGGTACGGGAAGCAGTAAATCGAGGATTTTGGGGAAGAATGAAAATTTTCTGAGCAAGAGATTTTTTCTGCTAATGATGGCGGATGTGAAATAATGTGATAGGGGGAGAAACGTTTCAACTTCTGTGGATATACATTTGAATCCCGCCGTTACATATGACACACGTGTGAACGTGGGCCTGCCTTTCTCGGAATATGAACCGTCCCTCAACAAAATTCAAACGGCCCACTACTTTCCCCGCCCTCTAAATCGGGTATGGGCCGTGTCTACTAACCTACCTAAACAATATAACAAAGCCGCTGATACTCAGATCGCTCATCTTGTTCTACCTGCTCTTTCAACTTGGAACATAAGATCGGTAATTCAGCTCGTATAGGTGATTTGCGCGATCAATCACCTCGGTAATTAGACCTCGTAGTCTGTGTCTACATGTCTTCTTTCCTCTTTTTTTGGGGGGGGGTGTGATAGTACCGGCCTCATCCTGGGCCCGACCTAAGGCTAATGGGGCCTGTATATTAAAGTTCGGCCCACATAGTTCGGCCCAAACAAAGTCAACATCTGCCTTGAAGGCCAAGTAACGAAACCCTACTTTGGAAGAAGATAGAATTCTACTATGGGAATCGGATATGCATGTATTAAGAAACTAGATAGGTAAAAGGAGTCTGAACCCTAGAAGGATTAGGGCTTAATTCAAGGCTTATAAATAGATGCAAGATCAGAGGTGTCAGGGGATTCAATACTGACTGTACTCTCAAGCATAATAAAAGCTCTCTATATTCTCTCCCGTGGACGTAGATCACATCGATCGAACCACGTAAATCCTTGCGTCATCGTGTTATTATTTCTTTTGGTTACTTTTGCAAACTCTAGATTTATCAACATTTTATTCTGTCCCCGAATAAGTGTTGTATTTGGAAAAAAATTATTATAAAAATAAGTATCGTATCGTAGATTTCTATGCAAAAATTATTTAAATTTACATGTTTACCCTTTGACTTTATGATAAGAAGATTACTTTTTCTGTTCTTAAAAAAAAAGATTACTTTTTTCAGTTTTCTATGCAATTATTAGGAGTATATGAAGCCATTTTACCTACTACATATCCTTATTTTTAAATATCACAACAATTTATTATGATGGATCATTTTACCACTCAAAACTAATCTGACAATCTTTTTTAAAATCCGTATCGAACTAAAATCATTATACATAGTGTGTAAGGACTAAGGAGGGAGTAGAATAAAAACATACCGTCACTTCGAAAACCAAAAATTAAAAAAGAAGATGAAAACTTTGGAAATGACAATTAACGGGGCCGAAAAAAATATGAGGAAAAATAATTTTTCTTTTGAATATTTCCGAATTCAATTACTCTCACCGTTCTTTAATAAGTGTCATACTCTTTCAAAATATACATATTAAGAAAATTGATAATTTACTCTCTTTACTCTTAATTAATACTCCCTCCGTTCTTTTATAAGTGTCCCCCACCATCAAATTACACATACCAAGAAAATAAAGAAATTTACCTATGTAACCTTATTAATTACCATCATTAATGTATACATACAACTAATTAACAAATTACTAGAAGCATTAAATAAGGATAAAATTGGAAAAATATCATTAATTTACTCTCAAATTTTGAAATAGGACACTTATTTGAAAACAAAAAATTAAGCTAAATAGGACATTTAAAAAAAAAACGGAGGGAGTAGTATAGGAAACATAAACAAATTGGTAATCTGCATTAATGACAAGAATATAACGGGAAGTTTTACATTATTTTTCTCTAGAATTTTGAAATATGACACTTATTGAGAAACAAAAAAATGAACTAAAAATGACACTTATTAAAAAACGGAGAGAGTATTAATTTGTTGGGAGGCAAGGCTCAGCGGCCCCCTCAGATGACAAATCCCGCGATCACACACACATACACACATATGCACAATATATTTATATATATATATATGATTAATTGAATATAGTAACAACATTTTTACATATTTTTTGGTTTAAAATATGACTTTTTAAATATTTTTTTGGTTTACAATATGACTTTTTAAATATTTGGACAAAAAATATGACCTATATAATATGTGCAATTTACAATACCGATGAGAATTGAGCAAAATTAAAGCTGACATGGTTGTTGGAGAAATATATCTTATTTGAACTTCCAAGCAATATAAAAAACACTAATTAAAGGAAACTTAACCAAAATTCCAATTCGATTACAATTCTAAAAAAATTTAAAGTCCATGATATTATATGCAATTAATTTAAAAGCCGTCTTAAAAATTTATGTATAATTAAGGTTCATGATATTTTTTCGACAACATCGTCAACTTTAATTTGGCCGGAAGTCAAATTATATAAATCGCACAAATAATACTCCGTACATGTCAAGTTTTTTATGCAAAGATTTTCAAGTCGTGTTGTAAATTAGAAATAGGTAAAAGTTTTTTTTTTTTTTTTAAATCTCAAAAAAGCGGTGTTAGTTATAAGTAATCAATCCATATATATAATAAATATGAATATCATACTTAATATTTTATTTAAATTATTTACTTTGACTATACTCATTTTCTCAATTTGGCAGTTCAAGTATCTCTTTAATGTGTTCTTTAGGTAGAGGTGACCGCGGTTCGGTTCGGTTCCGGAACTGGAACCGAACCGGCGGTTCTCTGTTCCACCCCAAGGGAACCGGAATGAACCGCCGATCACTTTGGTTTCGGTTCCAAACCGGAACCACAAGTTTCGGTTCGGTTCGGTTCCGGTGGTTCCAAATCGGAACCGCATATTTTGGGGTTCAATTTTTGTATTTTTTTTTCGTTTTTTGTTACTTTTTCGTGTTTAATTGTAATTTTAAGCATTCTAACGTAATATTTAGGTGAAATAAATATAGATAAAAACATAAAAAAAATAGGAGGAACCGGAGGTTCTCGGTTCCACAACTTTGGAACCGAAACCGAACAACCATCGATGCGGTTCTCGGTTCCAAACCGGAACCGGCAATTCCGGTTCTTTTGGCCACCTCTACTTTAGGAGACACTCAAACGGTGCATGTTTTAGTTTATAAGAAGTGAAGCTTATAATTCAAACCCCACACCCAAAAAAAAAAAAAAGTATCTCTTCAATTTAGTCAAGACCATAATTTTCAGACTTTAAAAAGTTACGGGACTCGATTCATTTATTAACACCATATTTAACTACTTAAGTCGATCAATAAAACATATTTAAAATACATCCAAAATTGTTATTCTTAATTTTAATTTGATTGCAATATTTATTTGTTTTCTTGATTGGATTATAAATGGGATTTTCAAGTTTTATTATAAATTTATAACATTAATCTGAGCCTCTGAGGTAGGTGTGCAAATTGCAATACGTATGCTGAGAGTGAATTGTCAGTAAAATGCCTCCTGGTGCAAACAGTATAGAAGTTAAACAAAATAAAAATAAATCAAATATATCATCTCCGAAGTCTTTTAGGTGTAATTTTTCACATAAAAAAATTTAACTTTTGTATATTGTCAATCACATTTTAATTGCATATATATATTTTTTAACACCACAAGATTTACGAGCTTGATCATTTCCAGTATCGCCGTAGTATCATACCGCGCGCACATTGATAACAAGTGATAACAAGGAGTATTTATTATATTTAATGATTTAAATATAAGTTAGAATTCTAATGAGATTGAAATAAATGAAGCCACAATTTATTTTTTCCTGTTCTGTATAATAATGTCTCAACTTCGGCGTGAAAAGAGGCGAGCACTTAGTTTGAAACGCTTTGAATTTTCATCAATTAATGAGATCAACACAACAAAATTCACTTCTTAATTACATTAATTAATTAGCAGACCATTAATGAGCTATATTAATTACGCCAAACAGTCCTCTCTTATTAAAATGTACGGCTACTGGTTAAAGTTGACAAAGAGGGAAGACGGACAGTTAACTGACTGCCTAATATAAAAACTCAACGAAAAAGGACAAAAAAATAACAAAATAATCTAACGCCCGTTAACCAGGGGACTAACGGCCGTTTCTTTGCACGGACTCGGCGGCAGGCTACTCCTCCCCGATGCAACGAGTCGTTGCACAAACCCTCCGATCCTCCCTCCGTTAGTCTCCGTCAGCAAACGTTTCCCGCCAAACGGTAACGACTCCACCGCTCTCTCCGCCAGCACCTCCTCCGCCCTCATTACAACGCCGTTAGCCTGCAAAATAACGCCGTAAGAATACAACACGCCAAATGCTAACGTCATGTCATAGGACATCAATAACTCCGTTGGTGATTTGACGGAGGAAATTAAAAATTACCTGAACTCGGACGTAATCGTTTGGATTCCAGCAGAAGGCATTGCCCAGCATTTGATCGACGGTTTCAGAGACGCCGTCAAGGACAATGCCGACGACCGCCGCCGTGGAGCAGTCGCCGCTGTGACTGAGCTTCGCCGGAGACGGGCTGCTCAACGGTCCATTGCCAATGGAGAGCACCAATAGATCATCAACTCCGGTCACCGACGGAAAATCACGCTTATTATGCAGAACGTGAGTTACGGCAGCGGCGGTAGGGTTGTTCATCACTAGTCCGCCGTCCACCGCCAGGCAAGAGATCTTTCCGTCGCTGGAAGATAGCCTATACGGCTTGAACATCGACGGCGTCGCCGACGTGGCGCGGATCACCTTCGACAGCTCGAAGTCGAAGCTCGGCGACTCGGAGGCGTCGGCGCGAGAGAAAACAAACGGAGCCGAGCTGTTCAAGTCAAAGCAAGGAACGAGGAGAGGCTTACACGTGTCCTTAAGAGTCAAAATCTTGCCGTCATCCCGCCGGAACGCTGCCTGCAGCACGGCGTCCATGCTCCGACCGGAAAACCTCATCCTCCGCCGGAATCTGGCCAACTTCTTCGCTCGAAACAGCTTCGCTTGATTCACCGCCAAAAATTTCGCGGCATCTCGCGCGGAGAAAAGCGGACGGCCGGAGCCATCGTCGGCGACGAGCATTGCGGCGAGGAGAGCGCCGATCCCGGTACCGACAACAATATCGAAGAAATCAGCAATCCGCGCGTTGGAATCGCCGGTTTTCGCGTGGATCTGGTCCTCGAGATGGACCAAGGCGGCGCAGGCGACAATGCCGGTTGTTCCGCCGCCGTCAATGCTCAATACACGTGTCTTCTTGCCCTCGCAGTGGTGCAGCCATTTCTGCTCCAACTTGGAGAAAATCTCCAACGTGACCTTGCTCAATTCCATCGCTCTCCACACAGATTTGCGGAGAAAATCTGCACTACTCCAATTCGAAGAGATAAAATAGCTGCGGTAGTAATAATGAATGTCCTGTGTAATATGGAGGCGAAATGGATTGGTGAGAGTAGTGGGAGAGAGAATATAGGGAGCAGCGAAGCTATATAGGTAGGGTGAAAATAGTGAGAGAAAATCCGTGAAAAAGGGGAAGGTCACGCTTAACTACTGAAGAACATTAATGGAGCTGAGCTGAGATGAGAAAATGCTACTTATGTTCATAAATAACTAAATAAGCGCACACAGTGAGTGGGTAACTGCGCATTTCCGATTCACTGTGAGAGAGTGAGTGGACTAGTGAGAGAAGGAGGTTAGTTCTGGTGAGCGATTAGTACGTGTATATCCATATATTATTAAAACGATTACGCATTCGAGTGCTTTCCTTAATTTTTTTTTTAATAAACATTACAAGAAATTTTTAAAGACCACGTGACGGTGGACTTGAATCACTGACCTTTGGCCCGGGCATTAACCACACTACCACTAGACAAACACACACACAAGCTTCCCCTTAATTTTAGGTCATACGTCGCGAGCTCTCCATTTATTATTCTTATTTATCTTAAATCATCTTTTAATGTAATTTTAATCCATATTTTCTATAAATTAACGATGAATTTTTCTATCTCACACCGATTTTCAATAATACTCTACTCTTGAATAACCATTATAAATATTCAAGATCAATGTGTATTTTTTCATCTTGCAAATATTTTGCATAAACAATTTAATTTGGCCAATTAATTAGTTGATCAAATAAATAATTTTATTTTTATATTGGACAATGTAATTTGGCCAATTATTAAGTAATAAATATTAATTCATATACTATACGTTATTATTATTATTATTATTATTATTATTATTATTATTATTATTATCTCAACTTCATGCCACATGTATATATCAAATCAATTTATATACAAATTATATTTATTCTATTATCTCTACCTCTATACTAAATCATATCATATGTCTCATAACATATATATATATATATATATATATAATCTATCTATCTATCTATCTATCCATCCATCCATATATTATCAAAACGATTGCGGATTCGAGGTCCTACGTGGAGCTCTCTCCTTTCAGTATTCTTATTTATCTATAATCCTTATTTTGAGCATTTTTATTCATTTATTCTATTTATATTTAATATAGATTTTCTCATCCCACATTGATTTTTAATAAAACTTCATTCTTGGAGAACCTATATAAATACTCACAATCCATGAGTATTTTTCCATTCTGCAATTATTTTGCACAACCAATATAATTTGGCAAATTAATTTGTTGGCCAAATAAATAGTTTATTTTTATTGACAATTTTAATTTGACCAATTATGTAGTTGTCAATATTAATTTGTTTAATTTAACAAATTTTTAAATTGACGTAAATAAAAGAAAAAGCTCAAAAATACGTATTCTCAATTATAATTCTTGGATTTGTATATATATACAAATAGGGATAATTCTCGAAATTTAACTCTGTGACGAGATGATCAGACGTACACAACAATTAACGATGTATATAATGAAATCTATGACAGATTGTGAAGTATAAAAAATAGTTTGATTTCTATTGATTTCTTGCAACTAAAGAAAGTGAAATAAAATCAAAGAAACACTCTTTTTGATCAATTATCGAAATATTATCACTCCGAAATAATATTAAATTATTTTTAATATTCATGCTTATATATTGCAAAATAATAATGAAAATAAAAATATTTGTTAAAGAAGTACAATAAAATCGAATAAACAACCTTATTAATATATTTTATTTTTATAATATAGTTCGCCGTTGATTTTCGACGGAATACACACTAGTTATATATATACGCACGTATGCGTGTGTGTGTGTGGAAGTTGTTTTTTTAATTATTAGTAGTAATTTTTAAGTATATTTTAAATTTTTTATGGGATAGTTTTATTGTGGATGGTTCTTGGGAGCGACCGTAGAGTAGTACTCTACTTACGATGTGGTGCGCTGTACTTGAATTTTGTTTTTATTGAATTTATTACACGCGTTTTCCCTGGTTTATTTACTATCTCAAGATTAGTAGTGTGTCTTCCGTGGCCGTGAGCAAGCGACGCATGTGCCAGATCTATTACTAATACAAAAATAAAGCTACTACATCCACAGTTTTTCGTTCAGATTTTTCTTTATTCTGGTAATTTATCTAATTTTAATTCATATATATTCTTATTAATTAAAATTTTTTATTAGTTTCATATTCTTGAAATATCACATGTTTATCTATTAATCACATCTCATATTTATCTTTTCCTCTATTTAATTAATTTGATATTTATCTTTTCCTCTATTTAATTAATTTGATCTATTACACATACTAAAATAATTACAATTTCGAAATGTATTATTACAAATCCTTATTTTATACATTCATAATTCATATATAATAATCTATATTTTCCTTTATTATGGTAATTTGTCTAATTTAATTCATATATATTCTAATTTTTATTTTTATTAATTAAAATTTTATTAATTTCATATTTTTTAAATATCATATGTTTATCTATTAATCACATATCATATTTATCTTTTCCTCTATTTAATTAATTAATTAATTCTATTACACATATTAAAATAATAACAATGTATTATTATAAATCCTTATTTTAAACATTCTTAATTCATATATATTAATCTATAGAAAATTTGTAAATGAAAATCCCTATGAAGACTAAATAAATATATTTAATCAACATGTCTACATGAAATCCTTTTCATTTTTCATACATATTTTTCTAAAAACCTCGATTAGTGATTTCTAGATAATATATACATTGAATCAAATGTGGGATATGTAGCTAAAGAAAAGAATAAAAAAATTGAAGATATAAACTTCTTTTTTCCGCATTTTGGCAAAGATTAGAGATATCATGAACTAAAGAGACGGTTTAAATATACTTAAAAAGAAGGATTTTTACTAATTTTAATTAATATTAACTTTGTTTAGATTTTTATCGAGTAATTTAGCATAAACCAACGAAACGGTTCAAATAACATAGAAAAAAGGATTTTTACTCATTTTAATTAATATTACTTTAAAGATGTAAACAGGTTTTTCCGTGTTTTGACAAAGATTAGAGATATCGATTTAGCATGAACCAACGAGACGGTTCAAATATACTTTAAAAGAAGAATTTTTACTTATTTTAATTATTATTAACTTTGTTTATATTTTTATCGAGTAATTTAGCATAAACTAACGAGACGGTTCAAATAACATAGAATATTTTTTTTACTAATTTTAATTAATTTTACTTGTAGTGTTCATAATTTTATCGAGTATTACTCAACGGATTTGAGACGGGTATGTACAGTAAAGTCACTATTTTAACCGAGATTAGGACAAACATGTAGAAAAATTCTAAACAAATTTGGATTTAGAAAATACATAATGAATGAGTATACCCGATCCATTATCATTCCTAATTATAAATTTAGATACGTGAAATAAAATTAATTTTCTAAGTTTGATTAATAATCAACATGAACAATATCACAACTTTTAAATAAGATATAAAATTATTTTTAAAATATATACACGTAAATTAAAACATAAAGTTATTTCCCGTCGAACTCCCCCCTCCACGATTTTCTATTCAGATTTTCCTTTATTCTGGTAATTTGTCTAATTTTAATTCATATATATATATATATATATTCTAATTTTTATTTTTATTAATTTCATATTCTTGAAATATCACATATTTATCTATTAATCACATCTCATATTTATCTATCCCTCTATTTAATTAATTTCTTCTATTATACATATTAAAATAATAACAATTTCGGAATGCATTCTTATAAATCCTTATTTATACATTCTTAATTCATATATAATAATCTATAGAAAATTTATAAATGAAAATCTCTCTATGAAGACTAAATAAATATATTTAATCAACATGTCTACATGGAATCCTCTTCATTTTTCAACGTGTTCCCTCATCGGTGCTCCGTTCCGATTTTCCTTTATTCTGGTAATTTGTCTAATTTTAATTCATATATCTAATTATCTATTACTAATAGGAAAATAAAGTTGTCCCATTCACGGTGCACATTTTTTTTCCGTATTTTGACAAAGATTAGAGATATCGATTTAGTATAAACCAGAGAGACGATTTAAATATACTTAAAAAGAATAATTTTCACAAATTTTAATTAATATTAACTTTGTTTAGATTTTTATCGAGTAATTTAGTATAAAATACATTGAATCAAATGTGGGATAGGTAGCTAAAGAAAATAAAAGAAAAACTTGAAGATGTAAACATATTTTTTCCGCATTTTGGCAAAGATTAGAGATATCGATTTAACATGAACTAACGAGACGGTTCAAATATACTTAAAAAGAAGGATTTTACTAATTTTAATTAATCGTAACTTTGTTTAGATTTTTATCGAGTAATTTACCATAAACCAACGAGACGGTTCAAATAACATAAAAAGAAGGATTTTTACTAATTTTAATTAATATTACTTTGAAGATGTAAATATTTTTTTCCCGCATTTTGGCAAATATTAGAGATATCGATTTAGCATGAACCAACGAGACGGTTCAAATATACTTAAAAAGAAGAATTTTTAAATTTTTTTATTAATATTAACTTTGTTTAGATTTTTATCGAGTAATTTAGCATAAACCAACGAGACGGTTCAAAAAGAAGGAATTTTACTAATTTTAAATAATTTTACTTGGAGTGTTCATATTTTTATCGAGTATTACTCAACGGATTTGAGACGCATATGTACAGTAAAGTCACTATTTTAACCGAGATTAGGACGAACGTGTAAAAAAATTCTAAATAAATTTAGATTTAGAAAATACATAATGAATGAGTATACCCGATCCATTGTCATTCCTAATAATAAATTTAGATTCGTGAAATAAAATTAACTTGCAAAGTTTGATTAATTATTAACGCGAACAATATCACAACTTTTAAATAAGATATAAAATTATTTTTAAAATTTATACATATAAATTAAAACATAAAGTTATTTCCCGTCGAGTTTCGACTGGCTACTTACTAGTTATTACTAATATGATTGGAAAATCGCAAAACCTCACGTGAAACCGCCGCATAGTAAGAGACGGAGTCCATGCACGGGGCCCATGTACACCACGCGCTCGTTTTCAATCTTTAAGTCAGGTGCGTGCATCACACGTGCCCCTCAAGGGGCGTCCACGCGCCTTCCAATTTTCTTTTTTCATATTTTGCGCGCCTAACTTTTTAATTTTTTTTCCAATTTTTTTCCAGTTTTTTTAATTCTTTTTTATTTTTTTTAAAGAGTCGAGCGAGGAGAGCCGAAGGCCTCGGAGCGAGCTAAAAGATATTAATGTTGCCACAATCATTATCTATAAATTAAAATCGGAGGCGAAGGCGGAGAAAAAAAATAAATTAAAAAATCGAATTAAAAAAAAGTCAACGGATTGACCTGTTTTGACCGGGTCGGGTCAACCCGGATCCGGTCTCATACTATGAGGCTGCCTCACAGGAGTGTTGCTCTTGAAAAATTAATTCAAGTTACTGGTCCAATTTGATTAATCTATATATATATATATATATATATATATATATATATATATATATATTAAAACAGAGTTTTCGGGAAGTCAATTTTAGTGCAATTTCTAACATCCGTAAAATTAGATAAGCAGTTTAAGTTGAATAAGTTTTTATAAACTAATAACTATATTCCTATATTTTTCTGTCAGAACCGATTTTACATTTATGAATTCATTTTACTAATAATCGCTATCAACCTACGTCCAATAACCGCCGCAGGTCCCCAAATCTACACCATAATATCATTTTTAAGGTTTTTTTCTCTCCAAGTTTTAAAACCGCCGCAATTGAGTTGGCCTTGAAAACTCGGCATATTTTCACCTCAATTAATTTGCTAGGTGGCAAAGAGAGTGGTGTCTTTAACCTCAAAATTGTAGTCGGCGCATGCTTCAAATTTGATTGATCGATCTCGATGGTGACAAGTCCTTTTCCTCCCTCTTTTCGCCGGCAAACCGTGCGTATATCAACCAAAGGTATCATCAGTTTTGTGGTCGTGTAAGATCTATTTTTTTTCTGGATCTTTAGTTATTAAATAAAAATATTTATCCTTACAAAAGATAAATAAAAAAATGGGCATTAAAAAAAGAATTTGGAATTCTTTTTGAGAAAGCAATTTAATTTTTTGTTTCTATGGTTTATGTAAGTTCTAAATTTTTGGATATTTAATTTAGTTATAAGACAAGAATGCAGTCAGTTAATTTATCTATTTTTTATGCTGTGAGTACAGAAAATAAATAAGAAACGAACATTCTTGATTAGAGTAGTGCGAATAAGATTGAAGATAAATTTAGATTTTGTTTCTTGAGAAGATAGCATATTGTTATTTGAATTGTTTGTTGCTTTAAATCCATTATATATTATGCATAAAAAAAATTTTACTCAGAAATTACTAGGTCCGTCACATAAATAAGTAATTAAACAAATGAAAAACAAACAAATAGCCTATTAAAAATTTGCTACTACCAAATGTACTATAATCTTTACACAACAACATATATATTCATATAAACTTTTATTATTATGTGTGTAAATATAAAAATAGAAATAATATTTAAGTCAAGATATATGATATTATAGCTATTTTACTATATTGTGCACATACGAAACGTGAACTTTATAAATGAAACTTCAAATCTGTTGGTCCAAGACGGATACCTTGGTGTAGAGGGGGGGTGAATACACCAAGGTTTAAAAACTTTTCCAAGTTAAAACTCTTTTGAGAGAGCCTGCTGTGTTCGACTCAGCTGGATGACAGCTTGAGTGACACAGCTGGCTGTGAGAGTGTGTGCGGAAGTTGGTGGGTTTGGAAAGTCCGTCTGTTGCTTCAAATTATATTGCAAAGCTCTGTTTCACTTTTCGGTTAATCAGTTTATGCAGCTTGACATGTATACTCATGAGGGGTTAGTAACATGCATAAAACAAAGCGATAAAGAACAAAGCAATTTTAACGTGGTTCGGAGTAACACCTCCTACGTCCACGACCAGGTTCACTGGTAATTCACTACCACTTGGTTTCCAAGTACCAAGCAACTTCACAACTCTAACCCGAGCTGTGTTCCAACAGTTTGCGGGCATTGTCAAGCCTACACCTTCAGTTTTCGGGTACTGAAGAACCTAACCACTCGAATTATACGCTTCGAGCAAGCGTACCTTTACCTAACCTTTCTGGGTTTGGGTATGGGTTTTCCAACTATGAACGAGTTCTTACAATGAAGAACAAGGAGTAAGATGAACTCGTTCAAACTAGGCTTAAGATATTTATTCTGATCTATTCTGCCTAAGACTGAATGTGTGAACAACTAAGAACACAGCTGACTGGCTGGGTGTTCTTGAAAGATATGGCTTTGAGGGTCGTTGTTCATCTTTTTGTTTTGCTCTTTTATTTCTTCAGTCGTCTTGCTAGTCCTCTCCTTTCTTTAATGGTGAGGAGATATATATAGGTGGAGATTCAAACTAGCCGTTGGAAGAGAGCCGTTTGAATCTTACCTACTCTCATTGACTTCTGGCCTTTAACCTACGAAGTAGGTCTGCATTTGCCGATGCTAGTTCTTCTCTGAATTGACTGCGTCAGATAAGATCTTCTGACATCGGGATCTTGTCTTGGAGAAGGTCTTCGTCTTCGAGCTGCTAAGCTTCTCTGCTGTGTCTTCAGCGGCTTGGACTCTGCTGCGTCTTGACTCTGAGCTGTGTCTTAGACATGTGCTGTATCTTTGTCCTGAGTTGTGTCTTCAACCTGAGCTGTGTCACTGACCTGAGCTGTGTCTTAGACCTGAGTTGTGTCGTCGACACAAAGCTGGGTCTTTTACACTGAGCTGGGTCTTTGACACTGAGCTGGGTATCCGTCACTGAGCTGGGTCTTGATACTTCAGGATCTTTGACTCTGCTTGGTCAGCTTAACTGAGTCTGCTCTGCTGAATTCTTTAAAGCTGTCTGCTTAGCTGTGTCCGCTTCATTGTATCTTCTGCAATGTCTTCTGCTGTCTTCAACTGCTACCTGTAAACTAAGAAACTCTATAAGCTCAAACAGGTGAGCTGAAAAATGCTTAGGCTTGAGCAATCATCTACTCGGTTGGGGTCAGCTGGATTTTGGTATCAAATCAAAACTCTATAAATTTTCCCAACAAAATCTATGTTAAATTTTATATTGTATATTTATTTTTTCTGCACAATTTGATTACTCTATAGGAGTCATGACATTTATTAAATTTAAAAGTATGGTCACCAAATTAGAATTTCTATATAAAGAACGATAAACTATAATTAATCTGCGCTTCCCGTGCATCGCTCGGGCAAACATACTAGTTAGTATAACAAAAAAGAAGTGAAAATCTAGAAAATCAATCTACATCGTTCCGTTCAGTTCGATTCTGTTGATTTTTCAAAAATGAATACGCACTTCTAAGTTCGTCAACCTTCTCATCAAATATATATTTTATATATTTTATTATAAGATCTAGAAATCGTTTTCATCTAAATCAAATTGTCATAATACTTTTTTACATTATTTTGGTCGATCTTGACATACATAGTGCATGTTATATGTATATATAATGATTAAATCAATATATAGTCATGCTTAATGAGATTCATGCTTTTTTGTGTAAACAATTGTGCTTATATAAAATCATGCTTAAATCTATATATATTCATGCTTCGAATAATGACAACCATAGATCATATAAAGATCAACGGTTAAGATTGGTTCTGTAGGAACTGCCAATTGATAGGCCGGCTCATAATTGCCCACATATCTATTTTGGTCATCTAACAAACACTCGTAAATCGAACATATGCATGCTCCTATGAATTAAATAACAATCATAGGATGTTTATTCGATATACCTGCGAACTGTGTGATTAGAGACTCCAGAGTTGATCTTCTGAACTGTTCCCGAGCCAAGGATCGACGTTGGATGGCAACGAGCTTCAATCTCTTCCTCACACTAAAGTGGCGGCTGCTCCCACTTTTCTTCCTAGGTTTTCGGCTTTTTAATTTTACGTAGAATGATATAATTCTGATGTAAACTCTGATATATATAACTGGTATATAATACCTAATTATCAGAGCCCATCTAATTAAATCAAGCCAAGCCCAGATGGGCTAGAAGAGAGAATGGGTCACCACTTTTAGAGGCTAAGGCTTAGTGGACCAGTTCAGGGATCTACTAGCTTAAATAAGGTGTAGGCCTCCCAGTGTCTGATTTCTTTTATTCAGCCCAGAATATAAATCAGTCCACTAGTATTAATTTACTCCACTAAAAAATTAATACTGAATTACCACCTTATTTATTGAGTGAGTCGGGGCTAGTATTAGACATAATTAATCCTCGTGTTTAAGATTACAAATATCCATTAATTAATTAATTGCTTCTGACAGCCTTTTAATTAATTAATCAATTAATTAATAATAATTAATATCTTGAGTGCTACCACTTAAACTTATTATCATACCGGAACTAAATTCCACCTGCAGGGTTTAGTATGATAAACTTATTAAGTTCCTCAAGAGGATATTATCAACCTGTTATTAGCAGGACACGATCTCTTAAATACCAGTTAATCGCGCATCAAATAAGAATTGTTATTATCCAAGATATCGAGCATATTGGACTTTATATGCCAAAGTCCTCACCCATGATAAATCAAAATAATAGACAAATACTTATTGACACCGATTATTGTAATTAAGATTAAGACTATTTAAGTTACCGAGATCTTGATCATTTATAAGTCAGAATAAATAATACATCTCACTGTGATCCTTTCAATACGATAAACGTACTAGCATAAATAAATAGTTAAGATAAACTATTTAATCAATTATGCTACAGTCTATACCAACAACTTGTCCCAAATTGTCTCGACTGTGAAATCAGTTTATATCTCATAAGATACCGATTATATGATCTTTTGTGATCTATAACACACCATATAATCTATAATATTGAGATAAATGGACATTAATATAATTATGCAATAATATAAATTCAGATAGAAGAATTATAGTGGATATTAAGAACAACGTATACAAGCAAAAAGTTTGCTTTCAGTATACAACCCTTCAATTCTCCCACTTATACTAAAGCGAACTTTTAGTATACCATGAGACTAATATCTACCTAGTTTCCATCTATTACAATTCTCCCACTTATACTGAAAGTTTTTAGTGTGGGAGGTCGCATAGCTCCCTTCCTTCAACATGCTTGTCAAAGACCTTAGCTAGCATACTCTTTATAAATAGAACAATCAGATTCTCCACTCTTGCGTTTTTCTTTACTTCAATGTCACCTCTCTAGACAATTTGTCAATCTAGATAGACTTTCTCTCTATGTGTTTGCTTGCCTTGTGACACATTCCTTGTTGTTTGTCACTACACTAACATTATCACAATAAATTGTGATACACTTGTCAAACTTGAAATCACATCAAATTCCATTAGGAAGCCATATAACCTCCTTAGTAGCTTTACAAGCCGCCAAATATTCGGCTTGTGGAGACTGTAATGCATTTCTGCTTTACTCTCTTCCAAATAATGGCTCCACCTCCCAACATAAACACATAGATTGAGATAGACTCTCTCTCATCTTTATCAGCCTGAAAATCCGAATTCTATATACCATATATTGGGACCAGTTTATTAGACCGGTAAACAAGATTATAATCTCTAGACCGTTTAAGGTACTTGAGAATATGTTTTCCGTCGTCCAATGATTATGTCCCAAGTTGGACTGATATCTTGCCACCATGCAAACGACAAAGCAAATATCAAACTTGGTATACAATATTGTCTTATTTTAATCTCTCTTGTAATAATCTGTAAGAATTAATACATATAAGTCACGATAATGTGAACGTTTATACGTAAAACTCCCACTATTCATTGAGATTAAAATATTCACTAGACAATATCAATTCTAGGATATTTGAGACAAGCTCAACATTCTTTTTGGTCAATCACAACCGACCTTTATTCCAAGAATGTAATCAGCTCCAAGATCCCCATGAAAAATTGTTCGGATATCCATTTCTTTACGCCTGATAATACATTCACATTGTTGCCAATGAGAAGTATATCGTCTACGTACAGTACAAGAAATACCACGCTTCCGTCGATACATATCCGGTACACGTAACTCTTGTTCAGACATTGTTCAAACCTAAAGGATTGTACAATCTCGCCAAAACATATGTTCCGTGACTTAGAAACTTACTTAAGCCCATAAATAGACTTCTTAAACTTCCATATCAAATGCTTATAGTATTTCTTTATGAAACTTTTAGTTTGCTGCATATAGATGTCTATCTTCCTCAAGATACCCATTCATGAATGCGGTCCTGACATCTATTTGCCAAATTTATAGGTTCATAAAAAATGAATAAGAAAGCTCAAACAGACCTTTAGCATGGCTACTGACGAAAAAGTTTCATCATAATCGATACCCTCTTTCTGAGTGTAACCCTTCGCCACTAGTCTCGCTTTGAAGATTATGACCTTCTGTCTGGTCATTTCTTTCTCCTGTATACACACTTGCAACCAGAAGGTAGCAAGCACTTCTTGTATACATCAATGGTAGTAATAGAATCGACTTCTGATTCCATACACAACTGCCAATCGAGAGCATTTGGATCTGCTAATGCCTCTGAGTAAGTCTAGAGGTCGTCTTCCACCCCCTCATTGTCCGGTAAATCAAAAGATTCACCATACAATGAATAACAACTGGGTTTAATTATAACCCTCCCACTACGACGAGGCTCTATAGCAGATGTAGTATCAACAGCTTGTGCAGTATCTGGTGATACTTCTTCTTGCACACTTGGCTGAATATATTGACTGACTGTATCATTTCCTTCAATTTATTAAAGTATGATCTCATTCCTTGACTAATGGTTACTCACATAGTCATCTTCTAAGAACCTCGAATTAAAGCTAATAACGAGTTTCTCATCCTTAGAATCATAGAAGTAACCATTTTTCGTTCATCTAGGATATCCTATAAACAACCTTATCTCAGTTCTAGTACTTAACTTATCGGCATCCTTGCTCAGCACACGTGTTGAGCTGCCCCAAATCCGGATGTGATAAAGACTAGGCTTGCACCCAGACCACAAGCTCGGACGGGGTCTTCGCAACCGACTTAGAATGAACTAGATTGAGTATATAAGCCATTGTCTCTAAGGCATAGCCCCAGAACAAAAATAGGTAAAGATGAGTAGCTCATCTCATAGATCAAACCATCTCAAGAGGAGTTTGATTTCTTCTCTATACTACACCATTCTGTTAGGGTGTGCCAGGTGCAGTCAACTGAGATGTAATCTCATAATCTGACAAGTAGTCTTTAAACTCGTTACTGAGGTATTCGCCACCGCGATCAGACCGCAATGACTTGATACCTTTACCATGTCGCTCCTTCACCTCTGCCTTAATGTCTTGAACTTGTCAAAACATTCAGACTTGTGACGCAACAAGTAAATGTATCCGTATCTCGAGTAAGTAAGTGACGAAATACTCATACCCTCACCGAGCTTAAGTGGACATAGGTCCACACAAGTCAGAGTGAACCAATTCTAACACATCTTTGGATCTATACCCCTTGGCTTTGAATGACATAGTCGTCATCTTTCCTTCCAAACAGGATTCGCAGACTGGGATTGGTTCTACTTGGAGCGACTCCAAGATACCATCTGAAACCAGTCTTTGGATCCTTTTTAGATTGATGTGACCCAATCTTAGATGCCAAAGTAGTGTTTGGTTCAATTAAGAAAAACTTTTCTCTTCTTATGGTTTGAAATTGAAGAATTAACATATGAAGAGGAATCATGCAAACATATAATAGTATAGAGGGAGTTATCCAATGTACCCAAGTAAATAATCTTATTATTTCTCATGATAATCACACGACTATAAAAAATAATAGAATATTTATCACAAAACAATTTCGAAACTAAAACAAGGTTTCTTCGAAAAACTCGGCACATATAAAACGTCTCTCAAAACTAAAACAAAATATACTTAGCCTTCCTCATGATAAGACAATCAACCTTCTAATGTCCACATCTGTTGCACTTGAAACATTTGTCCTTTCTCTTCGGCCTTTAAAAGCCTCTGATTGAACCGTTTGCATTACTCCCACTATTTTCCTGACATCTCTTACGAACTAGGTCCATTTCACTCTTTTCACCTTTCGGTGTAAAATTAAGACCCTTCGTAATTAGGTCTGGAGGTGTAGGAGTAGTGAGTACATTATTGTACTCCTTTGCAACTAGGACATTACTCAAAAAATGCGCTTTCATTCCAAAACTTTGGAATGGTAAGTGCCTTTGAAGTAAAACATTTAACAAAGGAGTAATAGTCATATCTGAAAAATTAAAACATGCAACCGCATATAAGTCACAATTACTGCATAAAAGAATTCGTAACTTTAATATTGTAACCTTTTGATAAAACAATATTAACAGAAACCTCCATTAGCCCAAGCAATTTGCAAGCAAGCCACGTTCTTGTGTTCGTTTACGCACTCATCACTTGACCAGACACCCAGTCTTTGAATCTTATCATCTTGTCAACTTAGCCTTATGACAAATAAGAACAACAAATGGACCTCTACTAGACCATATTAATTTGAAAAGGGACTCCGTTGGGGAGTTGTATTCAAACTAATATCCAAGCAATGACCACAATTTAATCAAACCAAAATTAATTCTCGAGTTGATGAAATTACTAGAACGGCATCGCCTGAAAAATAATTTACTTTGATTATCTCTATTTTATTCTCACCTAGAGTGTTCCGCAAGAATTAATACGTGCAAGTCACGATAGTGTGAACGTTTACACGCACAACTCCCACTACTCACAGAAAATAAAATATTTTTAAGAAGTTTAACTTGACAAAATGCTATAAATTGAAAATATGCGCAAGCCACGTTCGTGTGGACGTTTACACACACTCACAATTTAATTTGTCTTAAACCAATTGTGGAGGTCTTTAATAATTTTAACAAATAAAATTATTTATTAACTTGCTTAGTCATTTTTCTTCAAAAGGTTTGTAGCATGCAAATCACGTTGATACGAAATTTTCTAAACATGTTGTTCTAGAACTCACATAATAAATCATGCTCGCTTGAATTCTAAAACATGCTCAGAAACGCGATAAAGCCTAGCATGCATTTTTCTAAACGCAAATATTTGCAAATTAATCAAATATCTCATGCTTTAGAACACCTTAACGGTGATTAAATCCACGACATGCAAACATGCTTATTTACGACAAAATAAGTTTGCCGTCTTATCGTGGATACTTTGGAACCTGTCCGTCCCTGCCTATTTTATTACATCGAATAAAATAAACAACAAAAATCCTAACTATTACATAAATAGTCTTGGTCTTGGGTCTTCAAGCTTTAAATCTGGCCCAGAATGAATAAATTTGCTTGGGCCTCTTTAATTATCAGCAAACTGGGCTCAAAATGGGGCTGGTCAACCATTATTCCAGTCAACAGCCCTGATGGACAGCCCAAAAGCTCATGCCCAATCCGCCAGCCCATGACCCAATCCTCCAGCCCGCAACCGTTCTAGCCCGACCCGCGACCCGGGACCCGCGACCCGCTGCAAACCCTAGGGTTTCAACCCTAATTGCAGCCGCCGCCTTTCCGGCGCCGCCCACCGGAACCCTAGCCGTCGCCGGCGCCGCCTCGCCAGAAACACGCAAAAAATATCGCAGCAAATTTGGGAACCCGCGACGAACGCCGATAGTGACCGCACCACCACCACCGCGGTGCAAGTCAGCCGCAACGCCGCCGCCATCCCCTGCCACTGCTCCTTCGTCAGAAACACGTTGTTGCCGCTGCTGCCTCGATTCCACAGCAACGAAGAACAGCAGCTGCACCGTGCTACCACCATCGCAGCACTGGTGCAGCTCCATGACCACCGCAGCCATGGAGTAGTGCCGACGAGCCACGGCGAAGACACAGGGATAAAACCCAGCACGCCGCCACCGTCGCACTGCTGTCTTCAACCACCACGAGGAAGCCACCTCCGTTTTCAACAATCGGAATCGCGACACCACAGATCGACTGCTGCTCTTCGCCGTCGAGACGTGCCACCGCGCACGCTGCTGCGTCGCTGCTAGCCCGTCGCCGACGTCGCGATGAAGAACAACAGCAGCAGTCGCTGCTTTCACCGCCATCCGTTGCCGTTGTCTAACCTTGCACCAGCATATCCGGTGCGGTCTCCGGCGCGGCGCCAGACCACACTCGGCCGTCTCCATCGTCTGCCGTCTATTGCTTTAAGCAGCAACAGATCTGCCATTCGCCTACAATCCAGCACCGCCCACCGAAATTTCGCTCAACAAGAAGAGACAGCAACCGTAATCTCTCCTTTAATTTCCATCTCCAATTTCTTCTACTTGTACAGCAATTACAAGCAACGGAAATAGAAAAAAAATACACGCTGAAATCCTAAATCTATTTCACGGATTTTCTCGTGAAAAATACAATAGATTTAGGCCAAACCGGCAAAACGACAAAAATTAAATATTCCCACGATAAGACGACGAAGAAACGAATCTGCACGCATAAAAGAAATCCAAAACAAGGATTTACTGTTCGTTAATCCGACAGAGCCAAAATAACTGATCCAGGCTCTGATACCAACTGTAGGAACTGCCAATTGATAGGCCGGCTCATAATTGCCCACAGATCTATTTTGGTTATCTAACAAATATTCGTAAATCGAACCTATGCATGCTCCTATGAATTAAATAACAATCATAGGATGTTTATTCGATATACCTGCGAACTGTGTGATTAAAGACTCCAGAGTTGATCTTCTAAACTGTTCCCGAGCCAAGGATCGACGTTGGATGGCAACGAGCTTCAATCTCTTCCTCACACTAAAGTGGCGGCTGCTCCCACTTTTCTTCCTAGGTTTTCGGCTTTTTAATTTTACGTAGAATGATATAATTCTGATGTAAACTCTGATATATATAACTGGTATATAATACCTAATTATCAGAGCCCATCTAATTAAATCAAGCCAAGCCCAGATGGGCTAGAAGAGAGAATGGGCCACCACTTTTAGAGGCTAAGGCATAGTGGGCCAGTTCAGGGATCTACTAGCTTAAATAAGGTGTAGGCCTCCCAGTGTCTGATTTTTTTTATTCAGCCCAGAATATAAATCAGTCCACTAGTATTAATTTACTCCACTAAAAAATTAATACTGAATTACCACCTTATTTATTGAGTGAGTCGGGGCTAGTATTAGACATAATTAATCATCGTGTTTAAGATTACAAATATCCATTAATTAATTAATTGCTTCTGACAGCCTTTTAATTAATTAATCAATTAATTAAGAATAATTAATATCTTGAGTGCTACCACTTAAACTTATTATCATACCGGAACTAAATTCCACCTGCAGGGTTTAGTATGATAAACTTATTAAGTTCCTCAAGAGGATATTATCAACCTGTTATTAGCAGGACACGATCTCTTAAATACCAGTTAATCGCGCATCAAATAAGAATTGTTATTATCCAAGATATCGAGCATATTGGACTTTATATGCCAAAGTCCTCACCCATGATAAATCAAAATAATAGACAAATATTTATTGACACCGATTAATGTAATTAAGATTAAGACTATTTAAGTCACCGAGATCGTGATCATTTATAAGTCAGAATAAATAATACATCTCACTGTGATCCTTTCAATACGATAAACGTACTAGCATAAATAAATAGTTAAGATAAACTATTTAATCAATTATGCTACAGTCTATACCAACAACTTGTCCCAAATTGTCTCGACTGTGAAATCAGTTTATATCTCATAAGATACCGATTATATGATTTTCTGTGATCTACAACACACCATATAATCTATAATATTGAGATAAATGGACATTAATATAATTATGCAATAATATAAATTCAGATAGAAGAATTATAGTGGATATTAAGAACAATGTATACAAGCAAAAAGTTTGCTTTCAGTATATAACCCTTCAGGTTCCTAGTTCCCACACTAGGAATAGTTTCTATATGAACCAATCCTTATATATATATATAGAGAGAGAGAGTATGCTTCATCAAATCACCAAAACTTGCAAAAATATTTTCGAATAATTAAGAAGGAATATGAGAAAATTAGTTGGCCTATGCCTATCCCAAAATGTTACTTTATTTCACCATGTATCGATCTGTTTGTATGTCGTTTATTTCATGCCTTTGTCTTTCAAAGTTTGGTAAAAATAAAATTAATATTAGAAAACCACCAACCAAATTTGCCACTAAATGCAACCCCTCTACAAAACAAGCTGCAGCCAAACTTGCTCGATGCATATCAAAAGTCATGCCAAAATTTGGCGAAATGCAACTGTAACAAACTAAAAACAATTTCTTCAAATCTGCTAAAATACAAAATTCAAATTAAATATTAATCACAAGCTAAAACAGTGACAACATAGTGCATCTTAATCGCCACCTTTGACCTTTCTCTAGTCCTACGTTTTTCATACATTTGATAGGTCCACTCCAAACTGAAATACTTCATATATGTCCACTCCAAAGTAGTTTCATGTAGCATAATATATCAGTGCAATATATATGTAACGATTGAGACTGATATAATGAAATGAATGATCTTCTGTGCAAAGACATGAACAAATAGTGACTTCTTAAGCTTCTCAGTGAAGAGAGATATGAACGATCCGAAACTCACTATAAATAGATGGATTCTTAGACTATATATGCAAAAAATGTAAGAATGTAGTTAAGGAGAGATTAAAAAATTTGATAGATGTTACTTATACCATTCTCAACGGACTGACCTACAAACACCCTCGTGCCTTCTCCGATTCGGCGTGCTACGACCTTTTTCTTCCTCAATTGGATTTTGGTAACTTGTTAGTTGACACAACTACCAGCACCAGCTAGCTAGCCATTTAAAGAAAACAGATATTCCCCTTATGCGCGATTAAAATTTGTTGAAAATATTGGGAGAGCAAATTAATGGATACGTTAAAATGAAAATTGACAATGGATCGTTCAAGTACCATACACTGCGTGCTTGATAACCTTATAAATATAATTTTTCAATGGGTCGGACTTAATGTGTTGGTTACTAAATGCGTATTTTATACTATAATAAGGAGCGTACACTTTGAAACTGATTTGATCATATTCATATGTATGGATAATATTTTGAAATATTAGATCCATATTTTCATCCTATTCTTCGTTAATTTTTCACTTTTTGCACTGCATACGAGCGAATGGACTAAATATTTTTGATAGATTTGGTAAGTGATAATAAGTGACGTGTAATACAGAAAATTGTAAGAGACATGAACTAATTTTTATTCCCACAATACCATTTTCTAAAGGAAACTACATACATTAATATTTGATATTTCCCATAATTAATTTATACTCTTCTAGGACTTATTTTCTTAAATTGCTATATGAATCGTATTGCAGTTGATTCCCAATCTATCTGACCTAGTGCAACAAAATATGTAAAGTCAAATTGAAACCCACGGATATAATGACCTTAAATAGCCAAAATTTATAAAAATATTCGTAACTTAATTGCGATTAACAACATGGATAATAATAATGATGATGATAATAATAATAATAATTAATCATATACTAGAAGCCGAGTACGATAAAAACCCAAATTCCTCAAGGATTCAAATGAAAATACATAAAACCCACAAATTTAACTAAGGAAATGCATCAGTAAAAAAAAACAAAAAAAAAGAACAAAAAATAACTAAGGAAATGCATCAGTAAAAAGCCCAAAGCAAAAGCCCGAAACCGAAAGACAACAGCCCATTATTATAGACGAGAAATTCTCCATTACTTAGAGACGGGCCGGGCGCCATGGGCCCAATTGAAGAAGCCTCCGGAACTGACGATTGATTCAGGGGTTCAATCGGGCTTGAGAGTGGGCTTCCATCGGCCCGATAAGACGACCTTGGCACCCTTATGTCAACTTTCTGCCCGCCCTGGCAGTGGCCCACGAACCCGCAGATGTAGAAGTAGTGGCCCGGACTATGGATGACGACGGAGTCGTTGCCGCTGGCGTAGGTGGCGATTGGAGCCGTCGCGTCGCACCTGTGAAAGTCTGACCGGCTCACTTGTAGCACATTGTGGTACGAGGCATTGTATTCGAACACTACAAGTAAAAAAAAAAAATATATATATATATATATATATATATATATATATGAATTTCGTATTTTGTTACATCAATATAGAAAACATAAAAATTTGCAAATTAAATTCCTTTCATGGAAGATTTTGAAAAATCTCGTATATAAAACATGCAATTTCAAGGAGGCATCTTATTTTTTAGGTATAGCGTATAGACATGAAAAAAAAATACTTCGACTAGAGAAATAACGTCAAAATCGAGCCAAACACAAGTTGAACTTACGGAAAGTGTCGCCGACTTGGAATGTCTTGGAAGAAGCCCATTTGTTGTAGTCCATGTTGCCGATAAGAGCCCAACCGGCAGAGTCGCCAACTTTGTACACAGCGCCATGGCAAAATCCACAGAAAACCATCACCCAAAAGAGTACCAAAATAGCCATTTCTGAAATAGAATAATTTATTATGTGGCAATTAATGTTGTAAGGGAATTATATAGAGATGTTTTGGGTGGAAAAAAGGCAAAGAATTTGTGCTGTAAAAGTGTCACAATTTAGGCATGCTTAGAGATTGTTGTGAGTGAATGTGGTTATGCGTGTCATTTTTTACCATGTAAACGTGATAGTACATACCTTCTTTTGGACTTTTGAAATGGTCTTATTCATGGTTATGCTTAGGGTTCTGCGTGACTAAGGCATGCCAAAGCTAGTCACCATTGACCAATCAATTTATCATGATTTTTAAATAATAATTTCGTCTCAAACTCGATCTAATAAATATTTCTACGACTACAATAGTATTTGAAGGGATGAATATTTTAAATGTAGTATTTATTATGTTTAGGCTTCTAATTGTAAAACGAACATATAATCTTAACAACCTGATATGCAGAATTTGATTTATTTTTTTTCATTTTAATTCATCCTTGGTTCGAGTGAAAATTAATTTGTTAGTGTGGTCTGTTTGTTCCATTTAATGCATGCCAAGGTATCAACTGCATTTGAATTGGTTATATGCAGATAAATTAATTCATGAATTTTTATTTTGTTTCAATTACGTATACCAATTTTAAGATATTTGTATTAATTTTATGATGAAAGTTGTTATGGGTGTTTACTTTCTCTTAAGTGTTTTTTTTTTTTTTTTTTTTTTGCAGATAAAAAGTAAATACTTTTTTTATAAAAATAAACTGATTTATAAATTTAAATTTGTAATGTAATTGTCACTAAAATATATGTATTTTATGAAATAAATGGTTTTCCTAATAACTTAAAATGATAACTCGTTACCTGCATCATGTATTCACATTTAGTTGTTATACTAAGAGTCATCCCATTTATGCAAGAAGTTTGAAAATGAATATGAGATGAAAACACACACTTTTGTGGGTTCGATTTAGATCTTATCTATGTTATTTCTTTAAAATTATACAAAAACTTTAAAACCTTCCTTCAAAGTTTCAAACAAAAAACTTATACAGAAACATTTTAACTTAATCGTATCTAAGTCTTACTCATTAATAAAATTAATTTATATAAAATGTTCATTAAATTGTTCTAATTTATTTTACTTGTGTTGAACTTATATGAAAAGAAAAGGAAAGGAAAGACCGAGATTACGATATCATGTCATAATTTAAGAGAGAAAAAGAAGAAAGACTCAAATAACTCACAAACAATTTTGATTTATTTACTACTATTGTAGTCTCTATCTATTTCGTGCCCGCCGTTCAATATTTGGTTGATTACGCCCTCTCTAATCTTAATGATTTTCAATTTTCTTAAGAGTGAAATATTATAATAGCCACTTAAGTTAATAAAAACAAAATACTAGCCACTAAATTAGTATTATATAAATACTGGACACTCTTACAAAAATACCCCTAGATAGAAACAGAACCGCCGTCTTCGCACAATCTCATTCCTTCTTCGCACCTCTGTCGTCTTCGCATCTCCTCCGCCGCCTTCGCACCTCCTCACTGTCTTCGCACCTCCGCACTGTCTTTGCACCTTCGCCGTCTTCGCATCTCCTCCGCCGCCGCATTCGCATCTTCTTCCACCAACACCTTCGCGTCTAGGCTTCTTCGCGCCTAATCTCCGCAGCTCGTGCTACCGTCGCATCTCCCTCTCTTCCGCGCCACCATCTCCGCCGCTCGTACTACCCGTCGCGCCTCCCTCTCTGCCGCGCCACCATCTCCGCCGACGATGTCGAATAGCTCAAACAGAAATCCGACGACGATTATGGCGCCGATGTAAGTTTCCTACTACAAATCTATATGTTAATGGTGTTAATTTGTGATGCAAAACTCCGTTGCGGTGGTGGAAGGAGCGAATAGATCTAGTCGCCCCATGTAGGGTGCAAGTGGATCTACTCGCCCCATGTATTGTGCGAATAGATCTAGGCGCGAGCGGGCGAACGAGGGCCGTTCGCGCGACTCGCGTCTGATGTCTGGGTGAGGGTCGTTCGCGCGACTCGCGCCTGATGTCTGGGTAAGGCGAGCGGCGCGAGCGGGGCGACCGAGGGCCGTTCGTGCGACTTGCTCCTTGCTCGGGTGTGTGGGTAACATGAGCGGTGCGAGCTGCGCGAGCGGGTCAACAGGTGCCCGTGCGTGCCGTTCGCGCCACACTAGTTCGCGAGGTGGAGGCGCGAACGGGTCGAATGGGTTGTCGTTTGCCCGTTCGCGTACAGAACGAAGGCCGCTCGCCCCTCACTCGCACCACTCCATGTTCGACACCCGAAGCGTATCGGGCGAACGAAGGTGCGACTGGAGCGAGTAGATCTCACTCGGGCCCAATATAGCAACATAACATACCGTCGGGCCGGGGGCGTCTCCGCCCTCCCGAACCCCCAGGCAAGGGGGCGTCGCCCCCATTGACCCCCTGACTCGCTGACCGGGCAGCGAGACCCCCGTTTGCGTGGCGGCAACATTACAACTTCTAGTTAAAATGGTAGAAATATAAGTTAAAGGGTACAAAAGTATTTTCAAATAAATAGTGGCTAGTATTTATATAACATTAAGTTTGTGGCTAGTATTTTGTTTTTATTAACTTAAGTGGCTATTTCTTAATGTTTTTATAGGCGAGTACTATTTTCTAGCTCAATTTTTTTTTCACATGATTGTCTTTAGAAATTTAATGAGAGCCTATTAAATTATTTTTTCGTGATCTCCCATGTACTTGTACTCCTTTTAATTTCTTTTATAGAAACACAACTCATTTATGTGGGTGTTTATTTTGCGTGATACGATAGATTGATAAAACATAAGATTGACTAAATGAAGGATTAGATGATCAAACAAGCTCAAAAGTAATCAATCCATCAAAGTAAACGGTGGATAAACTTATATTATTTTTATCTATCTATCTTATCATTCAAAGTAAACATCCCCTTAAAAAATTAAGGTAAATTGTATGTAAATTCCTGAACTTTACATAAATTCTGGTTTTGCTCCCCACAAAAAAAATCTGCGTGTAAATTCCCAAACTTTCTCTTTTGTCTGGTTTTGCATCCAACGTCGGTTTTTCCCAAACTTTCACTTCTGATCGAGGCATAATGATCTTCCACTGAACCTCTCACAAGATCTTGTGCAATTTTCCTGGCCTTGTACAATCTATCCTTGGGCACACGAGTACTCAAAATCAGCACACAATTTGGGGAAAACTGATGTTGTATGCAAAACCAGACAAAAGAGAAAGTTTGGAAATTTACACGCACATTTTTTTTATGGGAAGCAAAACCAAAATTTATGTAAAGTTCAGGAATTTACAGGCAATTTACCCAAAAAATTATACTTGGATTGTCCGTGTAATGTCCATTGCATTTGAATCAATGACTCAATCGAAAATGTGTGATTCTTTATTTTAACAGTAATCCCCTTTATTTGAAAAAACATTAAATTCAAAATTCGCCTACAGTTAAACCAAATCAAACTCTATGTTAATTTTATAATATAATTGCGTTTAAGTAGGTTAAATTGGTTTTTCAAAGATTAATATACTCCCTCTATTCCAGATTAATGTGATTCAACTAATATTTTATACCAGTCTTTTGGGGGCGGAGGGAGTACAATGTTTCAAATAGAGGATAACAGACGAAAATTAAGCAAGTCCCACCTACAAAACCAAGGGGTAGATCAGTAATTCCAGATTATTTTTTGGCGATGCAGCAAAACAAGGTAAAAACATTCCTCAATTAAAAATAAAAAAAAATAAAAAAATAAAAAATTGGCGCATTTTGTGGATGAATGTTATATCGCTCTTATCCACAATTCCTCTCTCGCAGTGCTACCAACTTACAAACATAGATTTAAAGGAAAAGAAAGTTGGAAATTTTCACTGAAACATTTCGTCGAACAGTTGTGTGTTATCTCTCATGGCGACGACCTTTTCGCCTGCATCTCACCTTCGCTCTGTCTTCTACGCCTCTATTGCTCCAAAAACTCGCCCCTCATTCCCAGGTCACTCGCAAACTCCACTTTTCGCGCTTCTGTTCTTCCTTCCAAATTTGTCACTGAGGTTGAATTTGCTGCAGATTTCAAAAATGCGTGTTCATGGAGTGCGTCGGCGAACTACGTCAAGCTTCAGGTGGCGGCGAGAGGGGTTTCTGCGAAACCCTTGTTCATCAAGCACGCAGTAAAGAAGAGGTAACTCGAGTTCGTAAATATCTGATGATTTGTATCGCAGCAGACAGCAGTATGTTAATGGATGAATTTGCACGAATATCAGAATGGGAGTGTTGAGGTGCGCAACTATTGAGGAAATAGAAGCGGAGAAGTCGATGATTGAGGAAGATGTTGTAAGAAATTAAGTTCTTCCATCGAAGAATTCGTTACTTAATCTTTTCTTATCAAATCATTTCTGCCCTGCAACGACCTAAGAATGCGGTTACTTTATTCATTGATCAGAGAGAAAGGATGGAGAAGACTATTGACAATGTTCGGTCCAGTTTCAATTCGATTAGGACAGGAAGGGCGAATCCCGCTATACTGGACAAGATTGAGGTACGAGGAGGGAACCTCTTGATGCAATTAATATTATTTGATGTGTTCTTGTCTGTACGAAGTATTATATCTGCTACATATTTTGTGCTTTCTTGGTATAAATAGAAATTTTATCTCTCATTTGAAGATATAACTGCAACATTCGTCCTAGTTAATGTATGTATCTATCCAATTTTAGTTGTAGATGATTTTGTTCGTGATGAAATCTTGCACTGGCATGATTGTATTAGTCATGAGTAAAGTCTATCTTCGATTATCTTTAAATGCCATTACTGGAAGCTATGATTATGAATTTGATTAGTGAGCACCAGTCGGGTCATGAGAACCAACCCCATGTATCAATTAACCAGCTATTAATTTGAACTTCATCAATGTTTTGATAAGGGAGTGTTATGACTTATGAGACGATGTTTGATCAGAATGGTCGAGTTATCCAGAAAGCAGTATTGACGCTATTGTGCTCTATCTGGTAGCATTATGTTGTTGCTGAGTTATCTTGTCTTGGAAATGACTGCATATCTTTTTTTCATTGCTTTTCCACTCGCACTGTCTTATTAGGTGGAGTATTATGGAACACCTGTTGTTCTGAAGAGCATAGCTCAGATAAGTACTCCGGATGCAAGTTCCATCTTGGTGCAGCCGTACGACAAATCCAGGTAGAACAGAAAAAGATAATCAGTCATTTTAGATTTAACATTCGAGGTAAACTGGCTTAGGGACTGTAAAATAGCTGATGCATGAAAAAGAATGGCTACTTCTAGGTACAACCTCCATGATATGATGGACTTGGTTGAGTTTTGAAATCGTTTAGCCATTGCCGGGAAACAATAATGAATTCGAGATATGAAGATTATCCTTGACATATTTGTTTGCTTTAACTGGCTGTCGCATGCTATATCTTGTGTGTGATCCAATTACGTTTGGATTGTCTTTTTTTTTTTTCCAGCTTGAAGTCTATCGAGAAAGCAATTGTCAATTCTGACGTTGGGCTGACTCCAAATAATGATGGAGATGTTATTAGGTTGTTTGTGCCACAACTCACATCAGACAGGAGGAAGGTATTGTAGTTACCTGAATGTGGCCTTTTTATTTGTTTAGTCGGGTGATTTCTGGAATTGAATGTGAATTATCTAATAACAGGCTGCCTGTCAATATACGATTGTCTGTGCAGCTCATGCAGGATCCTCTTCTCTTTTAATATATTTTTGGTTTTTGCAGGAGATGTCAAAGATTGCGGCTAAGCACGCTGAAGATGGCAAGGTAAGCTATCACGATATACACAAATAACGTAAGGGGGTGAATGCTAAGTTGCTACAATGACAACCGTTTACATTCCCTTTCTTCAAAGATTTCTCTTGTGCAATCCAAGTGGACGTTAACATTGAGTTCATATTGTTTGTAGGTTGCCATAAGGAATATCAGAAGAGATGCCATCAAATCTTATGAAAAGCTTGAGAAGGTCTAAAAATCCTACTCCCTCTCTCTCTATCTCTCCCCCTTGCTCACACCACCCCTCCCTCCCCATGTCATGATTCGGTATTCTGTAACATTCTTACAGGAGAAGAAGCTCTCAGAGGATAATGTGAAGGACCTATCTGCTGATTTACAGGTACATATATAAGTTCCTTTTTTATAAGTATGCAGAGAGAAGTATGAAGCTGCTAGAGAATCCACTTTCATAGTCTCCAATCTGTTATGCTGTTACACAATCCCAATCGAGCATCGCAGTATTGATAAAGAATCACTAAATCTTAGGGTGCTGAAGAGAATGTTCAGATCATTCTATGAAATCCATTGCTATTGGCCTTTTATTTATTTTAGAAATATTAAAATTGTCATCGTTATCTTTATATAAAAGCATGTTAATGCAACCGGCTTCCCAAATTCTTGTGCGTAGTTACAAGGTCGTGGATTTTTTTTTTTTTGTATTGTTAAGAGCTTTGGACTCCTAAACTTCCTTGACAATTGGATTCTCCATTTGCAGAAAGTGACAGATGAGTACATGAAGAAGATTGAATCAATCTTCAAACAGAAAGAGAAGGTATATATCTCCCTGCATTGTTTTCTTGCTTATAAGTATGAAAATATGGAAATACAGCTAGCCTCTGTCACCCGTTGGCACAGGGTAGAATGTTTTGTGGTAATTTCTCATGGTAAAATGAAATTGCCTCCTTATACGGACAATAAAGATTATGACCTTCAAGGTGAAAGGCTGAAAGCATCTATTGCCCCCTTGTAACACGAGGTCCCAGTTCTCTTGATACACGCGTCTAATCTAGGCTAGCTATTATTTTAATCTAGGCAGTAAATTTGGTAGTAACTAGTTTTTTTTGTTGTGGGAGCACTAGATATACACTCAACTCCGTTACTGTTCTCGTCTTTCAGGAGTTGCTGAAAGTATGAAGAGCTCCCGTCCGACATGTAAATGAGATTCCCTACTGTAATGAAATTTTGAGAAGCTCCTTTCACTAGAGGGGTGGTATGTGGTACTGTAGAAAATCTGATATATGCTGCTTCAAGACTTGTTCTTGTAATTTTTGATAGAGATTCTTGAATTGTTCTTTGTAATTTTACATTTTTTTTTTGTCAAGGCTTTAAATTCAATTGTCATGTTCAGCCATATTAAATGTGGTGGGGTTATTTACCAAGATTGATTGAGCTGAATTTTGTGATTCCAGAAGATAGTAGAGAAATATTGAATTATATGTTTCCCAGATGTTTGCCTTCGTTAGATATTATTATGGCGACTTAATGATCGCTCAAACATTAACTACTTCATCACTAGATCAACATACTTTTTTTCTTTCTTTTTCTTTTTTTTTAACAAACATTGCAAGAAATTTTAAAGGACGCGTGACGGTGGACTTGAATCCGTGATCTATGGTCCGGACATTAACCACTCTACCACTAGGCTAATTCACGCACACAGATCAACATACTTTTGGTGTGACGGTATGATCCTCTACATTTTTTCAATTAATTAATTAATATTAAATTCAAGTTAATTAGAGTTTACCCCTTCTGTCTTTAAATAAGTGTTTTATTTTAAAATTTGTATTGTTCCCTAGTAAGTGTTTCATTTTATAATTTTAGAGTAAAATTGTGTAAAATTTTACATTTGATCTCTCTATCATTGATGCAAATTCTTTATTTTTTAAGTTTTTTATGTAATAATTAGGGGTAAAGAGAATAATTTTTCCATTTTCGTAATAAGTGAGTTTGATGGCAAGGTAATTTTTAGTTAGGGTATATAGAACTTCAATTAATATTTATATTTCATCAAAATTAGATATAATTTAATATTAATTAAATGAATGGAAAAATTAAAACAGGCATCCAAGTGTACCTCTATTATTAATATGAACCAGAATGCTATTATTATTATTATTATTATTATTATTATTATTATTATTATTATTATTATTATTATTATTATTATTATTATTATTATTATTATTATTATTATTATTATTATTATTATTATTATTATTATATTTTTTATTTTTTATGTTATATTGTGGGAACCCGCAGCCGCTACTTTCGGTGTGCACTAGGTTACGATATGATTATTCACATTACATCTTGATGCTCTTAGAAACAATTTGTTTTGATAAAAATATTATACATCTAATGTATGAAATGTATAGAGATTAAATTAACAATATCTATTTCAAATACTTTTAATCTAATATATATTCTATTTCATCAACAACCAATATACAATTATTAAATCCAAAAAAAGGTTAAGTTGTGTGCTTTCTGCAACAAGTTTTAAGGTTAAGTTCAATTTGATTTTTTCTGATATAAAATGATAGTGCTTTGTAGTTAATAATATTATGTCACCCTCTCAAAAAGATAAAAAAAATAATGTTATGTCACTTTTTATAAAAATTTACTTGTTAATATTGGTTAAGTACATAAAAATTACAAAGATAAAAGACAATCGGTAAGGTAGTGAAGATAGCATCTTTCATGTAATAAAGTAAATTTAAGGTTAATTATTGAAGTAATATTTTTATGTTAATAGCAACATCGACAATATTTAAAATATAAACTAAATTCTTTCCAAAAAAAATAAATAATAATAAATAATGCAAAACCGTCGAATCCACAGAATTGCACCGAATCACACATTGAATTTTAGTTAGAAAAATTGCAGGCATATATGTTTATTTTTTTTCTTACTAGTTCTGCACCTCGTGCGATGAACGATTATAATTACAATAAAGATAGTAAGGAATAACTATAATTAAATTATAAAGCACAAATATATAAATATAAAAACGTAGTGTTGCTTAAATTAATCAACCTTAATTACAATAATTCTAAAAAAAATCTTGGAGATTTAATATTTTTTACAATTTTCAATTTATTTATTTAAAATAGAAACAAAGCAATATATGTATCATGTTTGGATGGAACAAAGTGATAGACCAAATATAGAACGCCGTCAATTGCAATTTTTTTAAGAAAAAATAAATATTAAATTTTTATGCTAAGTTGAGATTTTTGCATAAACTTTATTTTAATATAGATATATAGATGTCATCAATATTTCAATAATTATGCATACTAACTCAAAAAGAAATATTAATTGGCATCTATATAAACTATAATAGCAAGCCCGTGCTATTTTTAGAAAGTTCTTTTTTCAGTTTTTTTTTAATTTGTTTTCAATATTCCATTTCTAGAAATTATATATTAAATGTTATATAATAATTGTGCATTTACATTTCCAATCATCTAATTAATTTTTTGCATAATATTAGTTGTGGTTATACACGTATTTATAATTTGTATGTGTGTATAATTAGATCTCCTTTTAATATATTTTAAGTTTTTGACAGTACATTAAACGTATTTTACTGAATAATGACATATACGTCATATATATGTGTTGTTTCTGTACTATTCTAAAATATATATATTTTAAATATTGGTATTAATTACTGATTTACATATATTTACGCTCACCTAAATTGGCAATATCATATTTAAATCTTTATAGATAAACTAAAAACTTTATCAATTTCCAGAGAATTAATACAAAATATGTCTATCAACTCAGACGTATATATATTTCGTACGAAATAAAATAAAATAAGCTCATTTCATCAAGCCTCAAATCTTCCTATAATCTATATAATATATATAAATCATTCGTTTTCAATTAGTTCATTATACATAATAGATTAAATAATTAATTTCAATTTTGAAGATAGGTGCTGTATCAATCATTGATGAATTCATTCCTCATAAATGTAATGGCAAATATATTGGCCATTACAACTTTATCAAAATATTTAAATCTTTATATATTAACTAAAAACTTTATCAATTTCCAGAGGATTAATACAAAATATGTCTCAACTCAGACGTATATATATTTCGTACGAAAAAAATTAAAATAAGCTCATTTCAAACCTCAAATCTTCCTATAATCTATATAATATATATAAATCATCCGTTTTCAATTAGTTCATTATAGATAATAGATTAAATAATCTTTATAATATATAAAAGCAAGGCCGGCTTGCCGTTTATAGTAACTTTCATTTTCAATTACAATTATTCCGTTTTTGAAAATAATTTATTTAATTGTTATTATCTTAATTGTTTATTAATATTTACCAATCAATTAATTAATATTTGGACGTTACAAAGGCATAATTTGTGGGAAAAAAATTTAATTATAATAATAAATTTTTCCATTTTTATACTATTTTCTACCTATAAATTCTAGAATTTTGCAAACGATTTCATTCACAATTCATATTCTTTGTACTCTTTCATTCCGACTTTTCCGATTAGAGGAAGCATGATTGATAAGAAAGATATTACCGCACAAAGAGCATTTGATGTAAAGTTTTTAAATAAACAACGCGCACGTCAACTCTTTGCAGAAACGCCATCTTGGAGAAAGATCATATCTCCTAAGCATCAATGATCAGATTTAGGAGCGACAACTTCATCAAATTTTTTGTTAAGGATTACAGTAACATCCATAGAAATCTATCCCTATTATATATAAGTAGGGCTGGCAAATTTCCGGGCCGGCCCGAGCCCGGCGGGCTTTTTGGAAAAAATGGGCCGGGCCGGCCCGGGCAGACCCGAAAATTCATCGGGCCAGAATTTGCGTAGCCCAGCCCGGCTCGAAAACAGGTCGGCCCGTCGGGCCGGGCTGGGCCTGTTTTGACAGCACTATATATAAGCATGTATTTGTCTCTTTAGAGAATAATATGATCGATGTTACTACCAATGTAATTGGATCAACTCACACTTTATGATTCTAAATTTATTAAAATCATAAATTTGTTATACAATATTGAAATTTATTGAATGTTGTTTCATAATTTTTTATTTACAAAAGTAATCATGTAATCGCTCTAAATATATATATTTAAGTCTTATTAGATTGTCAACCATTTCTTTCACTGAGTTGCATTACTTTATTTTTTATTTTTTATTTGTAATGTATATATATATATGTGTGTGTGTGTGTGTGTTAAAATATAATTTTTTTATGTCGGTGGGAATATGTGGCTGTTTATTTTTTTTTAATTTTATAATAGGTTTCTTTTTCTTATATTTAAGGTTATTGGTTAAAGTGTTTGCTACATTTTCATGTAAAAATTGACTATTTTCCTTTTGATAGCTATCTATTTAAATGTATCAATATATATCACTTTTAACACAAAATGATGTTCTTTTATTCCAAATGACAATTTCTGTATTGTCATACACACAAATGAGGGTAATAAATTTTCATTTTCGTGTCTAAAAAATAAAATTCAACATGTTTTGTGTTATTAATTAGCAACTTTATAAAAACATATAATTACATTTTATATATACATGTTCGAGAGCTAAATAAATTTATATTAAAGTATGTTTCTAATATTTACATTTAATTGTGTGTGATATTTGCATTAATAAACATTTGATTGTCGTGCCCTCCAACGGATGGAAAATTAATCAATGATAATGAACCATAATGGGTGAAATTATTCTTACTTCACACGTTCATAATGGGGATTTGATATAGATAATATGAATTTTAAGTTTTGTGTTGTATACATGTACAAGTATTATATAATATTGTTAGATGCTAACTCTAATTTTTTTGCAAATTTTAATTTGCTGAACTATTAAATTTTTTTGGAACCAACTAACTATTCACAATTTTCCTACTGATTAAAAATATGTCTTTATAACCAGTACGGCTATCTCAAAAAAGAAAACACTATATATTGATTGATTTATATGTATATATAAATACATATAGATTTAAAATATATATGTCTATTGAAAATAGACACATAGAGAATGAATTATAATACAATAACTATAATTACAATACAAATATGCAGTGTTACTAACTAACGCATTCGCAATAATACTAAAAATTAAAGTTATCATGATTCATGAGTAACGTTCTAAAAATATCCAGATGATTAATCATATTTTTAATTAATATTATAAAAATATTTTCAGCAATTAGAACTGGAGTTCTCTGCAGCCAAGAAGGAACTCCATTATCGGAAATAGGAAAACTTGGAAATGGAACATATAAGAAGTTTAGATTCACACTCTATAGTAGCTGTTTCATAGGTTTGTATCGATTTTACATCGGGATTATTGTGTATTCAGTGTTTTTAAATCAGAATATACAAATTGAAGTTATGGTCCAACAAAATGTAAAACAGTAAGATTCTTCTTTTAAAATAAGTAATACCTTTGAGAGCTTCAATTAGATATCTATAATGTTTTACTTTAATTTTCAAAAGATTATACACATATTCAATCAACTTATATATATAATAATATATTTTACCACTAGAGTTTATATTGAAAATGACGCAGGATTTGTTTTTCTCAGCATTTTTGCACCTTAGAGTTTGTTCATCTACAATCAATTTGTTATTCTCAAGTTTTATTTTTTTTATTTCATATTTTGATAAAATAATTCTTTTAATTTTTGAAAGTAAGTTCTTTTATTAGAGTCTTTATTGTTTACATAAGACTTACTTTGACATAAAAAATATTAATTTTTGCAACTCAAGACACAACAAACATTTTTAAAAAGAGAAACTAAAGTTCACAAAAAGATTGTTTTCACTTTAAAATTATACAAATAATTAATCAATAAACAAAAAAATTCTTCGAGCAAAAGTTTGATCTTTCAATAAATTATTCTCTATGAAAAACGACTTCCTTACCAAAAAATGTGCTACTTAAGTAATTTGTTTCATAAAACAAAACACTAATGAACATATTCTAAAATTTACTTTATTTATATCTTCAATTTACGTTGATTGTCATATTGTATTGGTATTTCTCACTCTTATTAGCTTATAAACACAACCCAATAATTACTCCTTATTATTAAATTAATACAAATAACCACATGTAGAGAGATGAATCAATTTTCAGCAATAAGATTAATAGTATCCGAAATTATTCAATTTTATATTACAATGAAACCACACAATTCATTAACTACTCTATATTATTAGACCATATTATAAAGACCTATAATTATTTTTAGAGAATGTATTGAATTTTCCATAATAAAATTAATAAAGAATTTGATGGCTTTTGGGAGAAGATATATTAAAAGCTATGTATAAATGGTTATGAGATGAAACCATTATACAAAAAAAAATTTGGCAAACAGTAAGAGGGTTTGTTAGACGATGATAGAGAATAGATCGACGACATTATAGAGGCAAGTCATTGGAGTACCACATGGTTTGAAGATACTGATATGCGATAAAGAGAATAAGAGCAGTGCATGTACAACGAACATTGTTTACAAGGAAAATTTTCAAATTTTATACATATATGAACTTTGAACGAAATTTTAATTTATATTGTTTGATACTTTTTTTTATATTGTTTTACAAAAAAAAAATCAAAATTCAACTTACTCCGTGCATCGCACGAGTGTAGTACTAGTAATATTTAATTCTTACGTCTAATGGGAATTGGATAGAAGAGATGGGCGGTTCTTTTGGCAGATTTATTTTGGTTTTCGCATAAAATTGTCGCCTTAATATCTCTTTAATTTACAAAACTAGTATTGCACCCGTGCGTTGCACAGTATAATGCATTTTAAAAATATATAATATATAAATTATCAAATCACATAAATAATAAGGAGTATTAATTACTCCATCCATCCACGATATTTAGAACATAATTATTTTTGGAGTGTCCATCATATTTATACCACTTTTCTTTTGGGATAATACCCCACACACATTCATTATTTTATACCTCACAACTACTCATTATAGTGGGTCTTTTTCTCTACTCCCAAATACTACCTACCTAATATTTATTAAAATCACACCCTACGTGACCTATATTTTCATAGACGGATGAAGTATAAAATTCCAAGCAACAAAAGAGAATAATAATATATTAGTTTTTCAGTATATAAATTAATAAGGACATTTCTAAGTATAACATTAACAAATACAACATACTCCCTCCGTCCACGAAATATATAGCACAACTTTAGTGGCACGAGAAGAGCATGAACCAATTGGACATAAAATACATTTCATGGACGGAGGGAGTATCAAACATTATGAAAATTTTCTTTTTACACAACACCACACACCAATACCTTCAAATATTTCCAATTTGAAACTCTTGAAATATCCACATAAAATTGTCGAAAAACTGTCTCTTACACATAAAATGCATTAATCATCTAATATGTTAATTATGAAATAACACAATAAAATATAAAATTCATGCATTACATCAATATTTTTTAAAAAGAAACATTCAATCCAAAAAAAATTAATAATTATGACATATACTTCTTATTGAGAAATTCTTTGTACAAAATATTTCCAGTAACCAATATTTTGTATATGTCTTCATTTAAAATATATAAGTATTTAAAAATTTATACATTTATTTTTCAGTTTACAATACACAAAAATAGAGATAACCATTTTTTATATATATTTGAAAATACAATTTCGATTAAAATACATTTCAAAATGCCATTAGAATTAAAGATGAACAATCATCATAATTATTTCAACCAATTTTACCATTTTTAATAATTCTTCATTTTTGGTAACTTCTAAACATATCGAAATATATATTTTTAACTGTCTTCTAAATATTTTTTTCACTATTATATTTTAAAAATATTTAGGAATCTAAATAATGAAAATAATAAAATTATTTTGGCAACTATTCATTGCACTAATTTTTTTTAAAAAAAAATTACATATCTTAATCAAAATAGTGTTGTGTTAAATTAGTACATTTATTATATAAATAATAAATATAAAACGTAGAAATTTAATTATATAATCCCAAAAATTCAATTAAATAAGCAAAATCCATAACCATTCAATTTTATTAAACAATTCAATTTTTTTTAAGCCAAAAAATGATAAGCAAGAAAGGAGGTATATAGTAATTGACCGTCATATATTATTCATTACCTATAAAATGACTTCAAGTTAATACCTATTATCCACTAAATTGGTTTTGGAGGGAAAAGGGTAAATTTGTTAATAAAGCTACAACTCTCTTATTTAGTATTAGTATAGATTCCCACTCAATTCAATTTGCAATTGATTTTTGATTGAAAACACTATTTTAATATATATATATATATATATATATATATTCGATTTTGTTTTTATTTTTGCAATTATCTACTGCGCATAACATCTAATTTCACGTTTCTTTAATTGGTTTTTTACTTTAATTTTTTCAATTTAACACTTGTCAATCCTATGTCATTTATCACATATATATCGATCGTTGTATGAGGAATGGGGATCCACCTCTTAAATATTAGTATCTCTTATTTAAGCGATAAACATGTATATATACATATATATATATATATCCTCTTGTCGACTGCAAATTCAAAATGAGTCCCACCAGAATTAAAGACGATCAAGAAACAATAATTAACAAATACTATTACGGCGGCTAATAGTTTAGCAAAGTATGCTCTTGAAGTTTTTAGAGTGATGATTTGCGAGTTTGATTATCCATCGTGGCTGCTAGATATTGTACATGTTAATTGATTGTTCTAGTTAATGAAATTTTTTTCCCTGTAAAAATAAATAAATAATAATTAACAAATACGAAGAAAACTTTACTTATTCTTCTAATAAAATCGACTTTATTTTAGTAGTTTTTATATCATGACTATGGGAATATGTAGCTGCGCATCATTCCGTGCGCACTGGGTAAAACCATTGCTCCTGTGCAATAGGATGCAAACAACACATGAAAGTTAAACCACGTTTAGATAATAAAGTGCGACATACTCGACTTATTTAAGGCGTTTGTGGGATTCGAAACTGAGACCAATGATCTCAGTAATACTCACCTCACCATTTGGCAATCCACCATGGGACTAAAAAAATGAAATAGGATAGATTTTAGTAGCTTTTGTCGAAATGCGATCTGTAACGTGCATGCATGATGCATGTTATCTATTTATCGGAAGTCCGATTCTATCAGATCTTTAATCTTTTGCGCAACCTCTTTATAATAGTCATTACCTAATTTTTTAAGTAATACACTAATATTCAAATAAAGGTGAATTGAAGTAATTGGTTATTGGTCCTTTTCGAATAATTAAAACTTGAGACTTCATTCAAATAATGCCAAAAATCCAGGTTGATTTACTAACTAGTGTAATATTCCAATCTCTTTGACCAGAGATCCTATTGCCAATAATTTATTAGATGGCTAGAAAAATACTCGATGTTCGGTTCTTTGTAAACTATATGTTTTGTTTTACTAAGAGGACGATTATATCTTTCTTGATGACTTCACTTTTCAAGCTAAGTAATATCGCATCCTATTATACCATTAAATAATTTAATATTTGCAATACATTTGAGTTACTAATATATATATATATATATATATATATATTTTATTATAATTAAATTTCACATTTAATTTCATAATAAAATTTATTGGGTATAAAAGTTCTTACAATATGATAAAACTATTAAAAATTATTATAATCAAGGTAATTAATTAACTACAATTATTATTTAATAACTATTTTAAATAATTTAAAATAAAAATATATATGTGGCTCATCCGTACAAAATTTATGCAGCACCAAATTTGATTTTGCCCTATATATCTACACCAAAATGGTGCATGATTTAGTACACGATTGAAGTGCTTTTGTGCATAAAATGTTCCAAACTTAGTGATTTATTAGTGCACAATTGGATTCAATTCAGATTCTCTATCTCACAGTCTATCCCATCGTGTTTCACTGTATATTAATTTCAATGTTTTAATAATATATATAATAAAAATATATGTTGGTCCCAAGACGGATACCTTGGTGTAGAGGGGGGGTGAATACACCAAGGTTTAAAAACTTTTCCAAGTTAAAACTCTTTTCGTAGAAATTTGTTGTGTTCGATCCAAATTGGATGGCATTGATCGACACGGTGGTGTGTGTGTGCGGAATGTGGTGGATTTGGAAAGTCCGTCTGTTGCTTCAAATATATTGCAAAGCTCTGTTTCACTTTTCAGTTAGTCAGTTTATGCAGATTGAAATGTATGCTCATGAAGGTTAGTAACATGCATAAAACAAAGCAATAAATAACAAGAGCATTTTTAACGTGGTTCGGAGTAACCCCTCCTACGTCCACGACCAGATTCACTGGTAATTCACTACCACTTGGTTTCCAAGTACCAAGCAACTTCACAACTCTAACCCGAGCTGTGTTCCAACAGTTTGCGGGCACTGTCAAGCCTACACCTTCAGTTTACGGGTACTGAAGAACCTAACCACTCGAATTACACGCTTCGAGCAAGCGCACCTTTACCTAACCTTTCTGGGTTTGGGTTTGGGTATGGTTTTCCAACTATGAACGAGTTCTTACAATGAAGAACAAGGAGTATGATGAATTCGTTCAAACTAGGCTTAAGATATTTATTCTGATCTATTCTGCCTATGACTGAATATGTGAACAACTAAGAACACAGCTGACTGGCTGGGTGTTCTAGAAAGATTTGGCTTTGTAGATCGTTGTTCATTTTTCTGTTTTCTTCTATTTCTTCAGTCGTCTTGCCAGCCTCACCCGTCAGCTTCTTTTCTTCAATGGTGAGGAAGTGTATATATAGGTGGAGATTCAAACTAGCCGTTGGAAGAGAGCCGTTTGAATCTTACCTACTCTTGTTGACTTCTGGCCTTTACCTACGAAGTAGGTCTGCATCTGCAGAGGCTATTCCTTCTCTGATTTGACTGCGTCAGACAAGATCTTCTGACATTGGGATCTTGTCTTGGAGAAGGTCTTCGTCTTCGAGCTGTCAAGCGTCTCTGCTGTGTCTTCAGCGTCTTGGACTCTGCTGTGTCTCAACTCTGAGCTGTGTCTTAGACCTGAGCTGTATCATCAACCTGAGCTGTGTCTTCAACCTGAGCTGTGTCTTTAACCTGAGCTGTCTTAGACCTGAGCTGTGTCATTGACACTAAGCTGGGTCTTTTTCACTGAGCTGGGTCTTTGACACTGAGCTGGGTTTCCGTCACTGAGCTGGGTCTTGATACTGCTGGGTCTTTGACTCGCTTGTCCGCCTTCCGCCGAGTCTCGCTTCCGCCGAGTTCTTTGCCGTCTCGCTTAGCCGTGTCTTCTGTCTTCTTTGTCTTCAGAGAATCTACCTGTAAACTAAGAAACTCTATAAGCTCAAACAGGTGAGCTGGAAACAACACAGTTTGTACATTCATCTACTCGGTTGGGGTCAGCTGGATTTTGGTATCCAATCAAAACTCTATTAATTTTCCCAACAATTTCCCACTTTTTGATGATGCCAAAACCTTTACAAACTTTTACAGAAAAACACAACAAAAAATCCTAACTAAACTCTTCCTGGCTGCTCCACATGCCTTGACAAGAGTTTGCGCTCTTTCTCCAGTTGCCTTTCCAGCTCGCCATTAGCCTCTCTTCTATCTTTCCCTTTTTCTTTCCAGTTAGATGATCTAACCTTTCCCATTTTTCCTTTCCCTTTTTCTGTCCTATTCTTTCATACTCTTTCCCCATTTTTGGTTCATCAAAAAGATATTAGGAGGGAGGAGAGTCGAGGTCTGGCGGCGGCGTTCTGGCAATAATTTCTTTCCGTTTAAGGTAACTCCAGTCAGCTTGGAGTTGATACCAATTGATGGTCTTTCTCAGCTGTATGACTCAGTTTGGAGTGAGTCATCTTGACCTTCTTCCTCTGAGGGAAGGCTCCGTTTGCAAGGTTCCCCCTCAATTGGATGGTCCAATTGTGTTTTATCAGCTGGGTTTGATTCCCCCTGACTTGATAAATTCATTTTGAAATCCTTGGGGTTCCTGCTGAGTTAGTCCAGTTGTGTCCGATTCCTTCTTGATGACACACGGTTATCCAGCTGAGTATTTCCTGCTGGATGCTCTTCTTGAAGATCTTGCTGGACTGGGATGAGATCAATTGTTGATACCAATTGATGGTGAATCTGCTGAACTGAGTTCCCCCTCAGCTTGATTCCTCTTCTGGATTCTGCGATCCATGTTTGATCTAGCTTTGTTTGATATCCAGAGGATGACATTTGATAGTTCAGCTGGATTTCTCTCTTGATTCTCCACTTGAGTATTCTGCTGGATTGACTTTGCCCTCAGCTGATATCACAGCTGTGTCGATTTCCAGCTTGGTGGAGTTCCCCCTGAATTTGATAGTAGGTGGCTTTCTTTTCTCAGCTACTTCCTACTTCACTTGAGCCAGTGATTTTCTCAACAATTACGTTCATCAGTCAACTTGATCTCTGATCTTGAGAAGACAGTCAGCTGTTCCATGATCAGCTGAGTTCACTGCTATTTTGCGGGGTAGAATCTTCGATTTCCTGTTCTTTGCATTGCATTCCTGCGCATTGAACTCACCAGGAAAACCGTAATCACAACAATTGGCTGATGGACAAAAGATTATGCTGGGACCAGTACGCTTGACATATTCTTTGAAGAGCTTTGAGGTAAGTAATGAGCTTTGATCACCAGCTGTCTTTCTTTCACAGTACGCTTGATGACTCCTCAAAACGCGCATGTCCCTCTTTGACCTGTTATCACTCCTTCGATACCCAGTTGTGATTGGGTCCGACTTTGTTGTTGAGGGTTCCATTGATAACCCAGATTTGTCCTTATCTTTTGTGAGTGATACTTCAGATTGGTCCTTGAAATGGTCTTTTCTTCTTTGGACCTTGTTGACTCCATTTTGATGAGGTCCAATTCATAGCTGGAGTCTGTCAGCTTGATATCTAGCTTGATATCCCGTCTGCTGGAATCTTGTTGTGAAGCTCGGTTGATTTTCAGCTTTATAACCAGCTGAGATCCTTCTCAGCTGTCTTTTTAGTTGACCTTGATGTCTGTGCTGGATGACATTCTGTCTTTGATTTTGATTCCAGTCAATTTGGATTTATCTCGCTTTGAGCTCTGTGATCGGTTTGGGAGATCTTTGCTTTTCTTGGGCTTAGAGTTGCCGAGCAGTTTTCTTCTTTTATAGGACTGAGCTTAGAGAGCTGGCTTGATTATGTACTACCTCTTTGGTACATCCTTGGCTTGGTTCCAGCTGTGTTTGTATTGGCTGGAGTCATTCTTTGATCTGATTCAGCTTTGTCCATCTTCAGCTTCTTGATCAGCTGTGTTTTCTCATCTTCAAGCTCCTGATCATTCTTCTTCTTGTGCTCATTCCTTAGCTCCGAATTCTCAGCTGGCTAGATTTCAAGGATTTCTAGTAATCTCTTGAAGTCGCTGAGCACTTCTTCGATGAGGTCTCTTTAGCATGCAGTGAGCTGTGCCATGTCCAGCTGGGCATTCTACTTGATTTTGCTCTCTTTCCAGCTGTGTAGAGTTCCTCCTTGAATCGATAGTAGGTGGCTTTTTCTCCAGCTGCATCCTACTTCCTTTGATGAGGTCTCCGTTTGTATAGCAGGTAGACAGCTGTCCCAAATCCAACTGATTCATCTGCTGCTTCTCGATTCTTCTCTTGAGACCAATGTACTCAGCTGTACGTCTGGCTGAATCTTCATTTATGTATCCAGCTGTCTTTATTTCACAGCTGGTCCCAGTCAGCTAGCTGGGTTTCTTTATTTTCTTCGTTGGTTGAATCAATAAGATGTTTCAGACATCTTAATCAGAGCGATCATCCTCATCTGAGTCGGAGAAGGAGATTTGATCATCATCCATTTCGCTCGATTCGAACCTTTTATCCTTTCTTCGGGAGGATGACTCAGATGGGTTTCTCTTTGGGTAGAGTTGCTTGTTGTGATGAACCTTCACGATCTTCTTGTACCTTTCCTTGCTGTGTTCCAGCTTATTAATATTCCGTACAAGCATGGCAACTTCTTCGTGCAATTCTTCTTTGCTCATCTTTCCGTGCTCCTTGTTGGTCCTTCCAAGCTCATCTATCCGGCTGGATGATTCTTCACTTGTGATCCCCAGATCAAATTCGTTGGCCTTCAAGATGGAGAACAATTTTTCCGTCTCCATGCTGCCAATATCAGTTTTGCTTTGGTGAACCACCTTGTGTGTACACCATTCTGAGGAGAGAGCTGCAAGAACTTTCAAGTTCTTATCTCGAACTGTATACTTTCCAGTTCGGATCGTCTCGATCTCGATGACGAGGTTGGAGAACCTGAGCTCCATTTGATCAATGGACTTGCAGGGGTGTTGCTTGAAGTTGTCGAACTTCTGGCATGCAACTGAGAATTTGTTCTCTTGAATTTCCTCTGAGCCTTCACACAGCTTGGCTAGAGTGTCCCACATCCCCTTAGCTGTCTCGCAGTTGATGATCTTGCTGAGATAAGCGTCCGTCACTGTTGAGGAGATGACGTTGCGAGCGTAGCTGTCCAAACCAGCTTGTCTTCTTTCTTCTGGAGAGTACTCCCTTTTGGGCTTCACAACTTGCCGGAGTACTGGTTCAGCTCCAGGTAAGGTTTCTGCTTGTCTTTCTGATTTCATGAAGATGATGGGTCCGTCAGTGATAACATACCACATCATGTCGTGATGCGCACTCAGAAAGCTTTTGAGACGGAACTTCCAGATCTGATAATCATAGACAGAGAATGTCGGAAGATTCCTGCACATAGAAGATTCCATGACAGTATGCAATATAATGATTTAAAAAAAATTTGAAACTTTGAAGGATCTGTTCAGGTGACCACTATCAGCAAAGAAATGCTGACTTGACAGATACAGTGATCTTTTGAACCACTGCTCTGATACCAATTGTTGGTCCCAAGACGGATACCTTGGTGTAGAGGGGGGGTGAATACACCAAGGTTTAAAAACTTTTCCAAGTTAAAACTCTTTTCAGAGAGCTGGCTGTGTTCGATCCAGCTGGATGGCAGCTTGATCGACACAGCTGGCTGTGTGTGTGTGCGGAATGTGGTGGATTTGGAAAGTCCGTATGTTGCTTCAAATATATTGCAAAGCTCTGTTTCACTTTTCAGTTAGTCAGTTTATGCAGATTGAAATGTATGCTCATGAAGGTTAGTAACATGCATAAAACAAAGCAATAAATAACAAGAGCATTTTTAACGTGGTTCGGAGTAACCCCTCCTACGTCCACGACCAGATTCACTGGTAATTCACTACCGTTTCCAAGTACCAAGCAACTTCACAACTCTAACCCGAGCTGTGTTCCAACAGTTTGCGGGCACTGTCAAGCCTACACCTTCAGTTTACGGGTACTGAAGAACCTAACCACTCGAATTACACGCTTCGAGCAAGCGCACCTTTACCTAACCTTTCTGGGTTTGGGTTTGGGTATGGTTTTCCAACTATGAACGAGTTCTTACAATGAAGAACAAGGAGTATGATGAATTCGTTCAAACTAGGCTTAAGATATTTATTCTGATCTATTCTGCCTATGACTGAATATGTGAACAACTAAGAACACAGCTGACTGGCTGGGTGTTCTAGAAAGATTTGGCTTTGTAGATCGTTGTTCATTTTTCTATTTTCTTCTATTTCTTCAGTCGTCTTGCCAGCCTCACCCGTCAGCTTCTTTTCTTCAATGGTGAGGAAGTGTATATATAGGTGGAGATTCAAACTAGCCGTTGGAAGAGAGCCGTTTGAATCTTACCTACTCTTGTTGACTTCTGGCCTTTACCTACGAAGTAGGTCTGCATCTGCAGAGGCTATTCCTTCTCTGATTTGACTGCGTCAGACAAGATCTTCTGACATTGGGATCTTGTCTTGGAGAAGGTCTTCGTCTTCGAGCTGTCAAGCGTCTCTGCTGTGTCTTCAGCGTCTTGGACTCTGCTGTGTCTCAACTCTGAGCTGTGTCTTAGACCTGAGCTGTATCATCAACCTGAGCTGTGTCTTCAACCTGAGCTGTGTCTTTAACCTGAACTGTCTTAGACCTGAGCTGTGTCATTGACACTAAGCTGGGTCTTTTTCACTGAGCTGGGTCTTTGACACTGAGCTGGGTTTCCGTCACTGAGCTGGGTCTTGATACTGCTGGGTCTTTGACTCTGCTCGTCCGCTTCCGCTGAGTCTGCTCTGCTGAGTTCTTTAAGCTGTCTGCTTAGCTGTGTCTTCTGCTGTCTTCAGATAATCTACCTGTAAACTAAGAAACTCTATAAGCTCAAACAGGTGAGCTGGAAACAACACAGTTTGTACATTCATCTACTCGGTTGGGTCAGCTGGGTTTTGGTATCCAATCAAAACTCTATTAATTTTCCCAACAATATAAAATTTAAAATCAACATATAGTAATTATCACTAACAATTGAAGCTTAAAAAATTGTATATATACTTCAATTATGAAATAATCATCCTGAACGATTATTAATTAATAAAATTATAAAGTGAACAAATGAACACTAATTAATAATTGTAAAATTAAACTAAAACACGAGATATATATTGAATTTAAAGAAAAACTATGAAAAACAAAAGTAAAAAATTTTGATCCGGTGGGTCATTAAAAGTCTGCTCGGATTCTCTATCCCAACATTTCTAAGTTCCAAACTTGTCCTACTATTAATTAAATTCATTAATTTAATAAAATTTATTGTAAAAAGTTATTACTCATATAATATTTATTACTAAAAAAATTTATTTACATACTCTAATTGAGTATAATCAACCTCAATTAATAATTACAAAATGAATCTAAAAAAAAAATTCGATGAAAAACACAAGGAAAATAACCAAAAAAAAAATCGAAAATGAAACACAAGCTAAACACCAAAAAAATGGGATAAAGGATGGTACAATTGGATACTCATGGTGGGACCGAAGAGAAAATTCAAAGCAAAGAAAAATAGTTAGAGAAAAGTTGGCATTTGACAAATCTTACTACTACGTATAATTAGATAATGACTGAATCTAATTTTGAAGCAAAATTTTCAAACACCAGAAAACGACTCAGCTGCCATGCCATGCACGAACAAGTCGATCACGTTTCACGACCTTTTCTATAATTTGCAATAGTAACCCCGCAAATTATTTTCCCCTATAAATTCACCTAATTAGCCTATTGCTCCAATCATCCAAAATCACTACTATCTAAAAAACACTATTTTGAAAACGCTCATCAAAACATACCACGATGACGATTTCATCCAATTATTATTACTTCCTAACAATTCTTATAGTAGTCTTGATGGCAAACGTGCCATGCGAAGCACAACTATCTTCCACGTTCTACGATAGTACATGCCCCAATGCGCTGAGTACAATCCGGACCTCCATCCGGCAGGCCGTGCAGAGGGAGCGGAGGATGGCGGCATCCCTCGTCCGCCTCCACTTCCACGATTGCTTCGTTCAGGTACATTTTAATTAATTAATCTCTACCATCTCATATTATATAGTATTTCGTACCATTATATTATTATGCATGTCATGTCACGTGTATATATTATATACTTTATTAATGAATGATTAATGATGTTCGTTTTTTAGGGGTGTGACGCATCAATCCTATTGGACGATACTGCATCCTTCACCGGAGAACAGACCGCACTGCAAAATAGCAATTCTATTAGAGGCCTCGACGTCGTGGACGAAGCCAAGGCCGCGGTGGAGGGCATATGCCCCGGGGTGGTGTCGTGCGCCGACGTGCTGGCGGTGGCGGCGCGTGATGCGTCGGCGGCTGTGGGCGGGCCGTCGTGGACGGTGAGGCTGGGGAGGAGGGATTCCACAGAGGCCAGCAGATCACTTGCGGAAAGCGAACTTCCTAGGTTTACCGATCCTCTTTCCATTCTTATATCCAGATTTGAAAACAAGGGACTGAGTGAAAGGGACATGGTTGCTTTGTCAGGTAAATTAATCTACTATCTTTTATTTTTATTTTAAATAGTATTATCTCGTAAGCGTGTGTTTACAATATTTTGTTACTTTCTACCTAGTGTTTCATTTGTGTTTATAATAACAAAATCAACCAGACACATTAAAAAACAATACATGATTTTCTATTGTTAATTTATGTGATATCTTCTATTAATAGGAGTTGGAAAATAAAAATAAAAAAGAATCGTGTCCAGTAAGAGCATGCATGCGCAGCAAAATTAGTACGACGATCGAGGTATATATATGAGGAAATTCTAAAATAAAACTACCAAGTTGAAAGAACTGTATTGGAAAACTTCAATTTCGACATGCGAATTCTAGAAAAGCGATCGCAATTCAAATTGAAATTGAAATTCAAAGTCAAATTAAAATTCAAGGAATTTTGCAGGAGCTCACACAATCGGGCAGGCGCGATGCGTGACTTTCCGCGACAGGATCTACGGCAACGAGAGCATCGACGCCGGATTCGCGACGACGCGGCGGCGGCAGTGCCCTCAATCGGGCGGCGACGGCAATCTGGCGCCGCTGGATCTAGTGACCCCGAATCAATTCGACAACAATTACTTCAGGAATTTGATACAGAGAAGAGGTCTTCTGCAATCAGATCAAGTGCTTTTCAACGGAGGATCGAGCGACAGCATTGTGCAGGGCTACAGTAACAATCCTGCGACGTTTTCTTCTGATTTCGCCGCCGCCATGGTCAGAATGGGTAATATCGAGCCGTTAACAGGTTCGATTGGGATAATTAGAACGACCTGTGGTTCGATTAATTGATTTTCATAAATCAAATTCAACCAATAATAAATAAATGGTTGCCATATATATTGAGTTGTTTTTATTTTTATTTTTGGGTTTTTACTATTTAGGGGTTTGTTCTTTCCCTTCTTTGTTTTGGGGAATTTTTTTCGTTATCGTGTGGTTATTTTTACTTATTTAAGGCAAGTGTATATCAGTTCTTGAATAATATATATATTTATGTTGTTTATCGTTTGTCTTATTTTCCGTTTCTTTTAACATAATGGTTGTCTTTTGTATGCCTATTTATTTGAAAACGATCAACATCGAGGGCTTGTTTGCTATGAAGTATGGATAAGACTTGATATAATAAGGTGAGATGTTTTAATATGTATAAAGAATTAATATTATATTTGGTATAGTGTATTAAATTCTCTGCAAAACATATTAATTATGGTAAGAGGGTGAAATTATAGTAATTTATTCTTATATTTAGTTGCAGTATTATTTATACTACCTCATAGATGGTACTCCCTCCGTCCCAGGTTAGTGTGGTTCAACTAATATTTTATACTTCACAAAAAACAAATATGCACTACACTTTTGGGAGACGGAGGGAGTATAACATAATAACAACAATAAGTATAACTCATACGGACTCGAATTTTATAAAGGACTGCATACTTTATACCAAACGAGATATTATGGTGTATAATATATATTATACACTCTAATCAACCCAAGCAAACAAGGTGTATCATAACTATTCATTCATCCACTGCTATAAAGAACATCGAACATTATGTTTTTTAAAAATTAATCGAACATTAATTCTATAATAATAATAATAACAATAATAAAGGCCATCGAGAACAATGATAAAGAGAAGTACTCATGTACAGTGAGGGCAGTCCACCATATTTTTATATTTTTTATTTTTTAATAAATAAATAAATAATTAATCATAATTGAATTAATAATTTTTAATTAATAAATATTTCTAATTACAATTAATCTTACGGTGCGTTGGACCGTACAAGAGTTTTTGGCAATGGTAATCACCTTAAACAAAGAATGCAGACGATACCTTAATGTGCACTTATGAAATTAGGGTAGTGCTATTTCGACACACTGTGGCCAACCACACTAACTAAAAAAGATAATATAAGTTTTGGAAAAGGAAATATATCTTAATTGGGGAATCGTAAACCCTAAGGGAAAATGTGATTATTTCCATTTTACAGTTAACTTTCTTATTCTTATGCGTGTGGCCGGCAACAGTGTGGCCGGCAACAGTGTGGCCGTATAGCTTTATTGATAAAATTATTACTATAATTTTTATTTTTTTTTGCAAAACTGAGCTTGGACTTACTGTTACGTCAATTATTGAGTTCGGCTCATTAATATATGGCTAAATCGCTTATTTGTTTTAATCTGATACAAATAATTAATTATTCTATTATTTGAATTAAAATATCTCCTGACAAATTTAAAATTTATATCAATCTCTGATCATGGTTCAATTTCTCAAAATATGAGTTTTATTCCCATTTTATATGAGTATGTCATAGATTGCACTAAATTTTTTTGTAATCATATCGAATTATGATATGAATTGTGTATCTCAAACAAAAAAAAGAAAGAAAAAGAAACTAAACGCTCGGTCTCTATTAATTACTGCTACCAGATGTATATGATAACCTTTAAAAAATAGTTTCATTGAAAAACGACATTTTGGGTCCGATTTTATTAGAAAACCCAGTTTTTGCGTTGAATTGAGCAACAAAATTATGGGTCCAGTCCAATTATACCTAGTCAGTAGGCCCAGCGGTTTAATTGGGTTGGCCCAAATCCAGCCTAATTTTAGTTATGATTTATTTTTTTGTAAATAATTCATGTGAGCGAAGTTTATCAATATGCTATAATGAATTTAATTACCAAATTTAAGGTGCAATTACACATATGAAAAGTCTTTACGTAAATTTTCTAAATGATACTTTGTTTATCTGAGTTCTTATATATGTACACATATTTCTTTTTTTGATTTGATGTACACACATTTATTAAAATATGGTATTTTGCTAAGAATGAAAATAATATAATATGGGCGCCCACTTTTTTAATACCATAACATAAAATAGAGAAGTCTTATATCCTCATCTATAAAACTATAAGTTATTGATACCATTTTTGTTAAAATTACTATACTATCCCTAATGGGCCACCACTTAACTTAAAGTGGGAGAATAAATAAACATTTTTTTCAAAATACATAAAGAAATTAAAAATCATAGGTCAAAATACCACTTTTAAAAAAAAAAAAACCAAAATTATCGGTGCCCACAAATCTCTCTCTCTTCTCTCTCCAAATAAATTCTCAAAATAAATCCTTTAATATTTTTAAATCAAAATTAAATATCATGCAAGGTTAAACTCCTAACAATTCACAAACAAAAAACTCACGAAAATACTCAAACAAGGTCTCGAAAATTTGGAAAAAAAAAGTAAAAAAAATCAAATAAAAGACCACTCGTGTTTCTGGCTTTATCAATATATGCAAAATAATAACCCTGCAAAAATATAATTTTGATTATCTGTTCTTAAGGACACGATAGCTGGACACGATGGTTGAAAAAAAAATGCATTCTTCAGAACACGATGGTTGGACACGATCGTGGACACTATGGAGGGACACCATGACTGTGCCCACGGTTCATGTGCACACGATGAGGTTTGCCATCGTGGGCACGATGGTGGGCACCATCGTGTGCTGATGAACTTTCAATTTTTGGATATTTTGATTAATTGTATTATCATTATGAGTATTTTATGATTCTCTTATAGTTTGTTTAAACTTTAATAACTACACAATTATGCAAACACATACATGTAGCTTTCGTCTAATTCATTAGCATATGAACTACTTCATATAGATGATCATATGCACTTATATCTTGAAAATTTAAAGATTAGACACAACATGCAATGGATTTTGTTAATTCAGTTGATAACTTTGCAAATATGTATATAGTTAGCAAATAATTGTTAATAGACAATAAATAACATGTAAATTGGCGAGTTAAGTAAAAAATTAGTGAAAATTATTATGTGTTCTTACGCTCACGATAGGCACGACCACCGTGTCCACGGTAGGGTTCATCATCGTGTGCAATATTTCTCCCATCGTGTGAAGTAGAACACGATCGTGTGCAGTGATCGTGTGCAACAATTGTGTCCACAAGAACTCATAGTAAAAAATGATTTTGTGCAATATTTCTCCCATCGTGTGCAGCCATCGTGTCCGGAAGAACTCAACGTAAAAATGATTTCTCGAGATTGAAATTTAGCTGCATACACTCTTTATAAACTCAGAAACACGAAGACGGTCCTCTTTGAACTTCAACTCCTACTCTTTTCAAATTTTCGTAAGATTTTTAGAAGAATTTTTGGAGACCCATTTGTGTCAACTTTCGTGAGGTTTTTACTGCAAACTTTCGTGAGGTTTTCTACTCCTTCTTTTAGTTAGAATAGGGTGTAGTTAGATTTAATTGATGTAGATGATTAATGAGAGCAAACAGCATCTCTTACAAAAAAATGCATGAGATTTGATTTTTATTTTCAAATATTATTTGATTAATTTTATGTTATATTGAGGAAGAAGATGAACGAAAATAAATGAAAAAGCCAAAAAGAAGATAAGTCAACATCACCCATTTTATGAAGGGGTATTTCAGTCTTTTAAACTCAAATGGTATAAAAAAACTTCTACTTTTATAGATGATGATATATAACTTGTTTTTTTTATAGTTTGGTATTTAAAAATAGATTCTCACATATAATTATAAATAAATAAATAAATTTTATAATTGGAACAAAGAGGAAAGTCTTAATAATAGGGAGGGAGGGAGCGATCAACAAATATTGCAATTTGAATTCCTATAATGATTTACAGGTAGAGAGAATCCAAAACAGTTTATCTTTTCATGTGTAATTTATGAATTATTGTAAAAATAAATAATTTTAACCCAAAATTAAACCACATATCAACGCTCCTAGTTTATTTTTTCTCATCGCAATTTAGAGATAAAAATAGTTTTATAAGTAGATAGACACAATCACTGCTCGTAAAAGTAAGTTCCTACTTTTTTTTCTCATCACAATATAAATATAAAAATATTTTTCTAAATAGATAGACCCAATCACTACTCGTAAGAGTAAAAGTTCCTATTTTTTTTTTTTTGAGATAAAATTAGTTTTCTAATAGACACAATGACTACTCATAAATGTTCCTAGACTACCGATTTAGGAGATGTTGGTGGAAAATAAATAGATTTAGTTATTCCTATGAGGAATAACTAGAGAGTAACCCGCGTGCTTTGCGCTGCACAATGACGAATAATTAATGTGTTGCTTGAAGTGTCTCAAATTTACATATATAGAAAATTTATATGTTATTATTTATATTGGATAATTAGAAAATTTTAGACCAACACGAATTCAATTTGATATTTTATTTTATATATAATTGGATATTTCTTTCAACTTATATGTAATTCAAAATAGATAAATGGTCATTTCGGAAAAAAAAAAAGTTAAATAGCTTTAGTTCGTGTTAAAATACGTATACATTGCAAGTATCCAATTATTTAATTGAGTTTCTGTACAATGGTACTCAAGAATTATTATTTTAAAATATCTAAAATAAAAAACTGTTAATCAGAAATTTAGAATGACATATTTAACGTGGATATGAAAGCATATATTTTTTAATGTAAATATACATATATTTGAATTTGTCAAATCCTATAATTGAATAAATCAACATGGACGCATATTTGTAAATAATCGGTGAAAATTAAATATATATTATGTTGCTTTTAGTTTGAAATATGAAAATATGTACAATTACCATAAATAAAAAGCTTAATTATTATTAATTTGGTAGCGATCTAGTAGCTGATCGGTGTGTTAAATTTATAGAAGTGCATGAATTTATTAATAGGCTGAACATGCATGCATTTTAGGGTGGATAAATGGTAGTTTGGGCGGAAAAATACATGCAGATTATTTTGCTTTAATATAGTAATAGACTTCCTCATCATCATTTTTTGCTCTATATACATATTATTGATTTAATAACTTATACCTGCCAAAAAAAAAAACAAAAAAAAACCAAATAAACCAAAACTTTTTATACTTAGATGGATTTTAAGGGCCCAGCCTCTCTATCAAGCAACCCCAGATTAATAATCACCCATCTTCTTACCGCAAAATATTATAACTATTAAAATTATCACTCGAATAAAATAATTAGTTTCAGAAATATTTAATTGGCAAGCGTAGCTTAAAGATTTGAGCATACTGCGAGTATCTAGATCTCATGCACAAATATTCTATAAAAAGTGACATTCAATAAAATACATCAATATTTTATTATAATATAAATAAATATTATCATTATTTTACTTTATAGTGCAGACAAATCGACGACTTCCTTGTCCCATCTTTATTTAGTCTTTCTTTGACTTCAAATTCAAAATTGAGAGGGTTAGAGAGTGAGTAAAACACGTCTACATAACTTTCCAACGTGAGATATTAATATAATAATATTAAAAATAATGTATTATTTTCTCATATGTACGAATTAAGTATTACCAAAACATGCATGCTGATTTTTCTTAAATATATGACGGCCACTTCTAGCATAACATTTTTTTTGTTGATAAAGACAAACTTTAGATTTCCCGTAAACGTATTCGAATAATTAATTTTTTTTGCCATTTAGTATGATCGGTATGCCGCAAGCTGATAGATTATTCATTATTGAAGATGATAATTGAAATTTGGAATTAGATAAAAGAAGGGATATGCTAGTTACTTCTGGGGCATCTTTTGTCAGCATTACTTTTATTTTGTTCACATTAATATTATTCTATTTAATATTTAATATTATATTTATTATAATATCTTAAAAATAGTTATTGAGATCGATAAATTCAAAAATTACATTAAATCAAAGCTCGATTAATTTTTTTCTATTTAACTTTAAAGAAATAAATAAAATAGATTGAGATTTGATTTCAATGTAAATTTTGAATTTAATGATCTCAATAATATAAAATATTAAATAGAATAATACTAATGTGAACAAAACGAGAGTGATGATCACGAAAGTTGCACACGGAAGATGACTAGCATTTCGCTTCTCTTAGATAATAATCATTAATCATATTTTGAAATCTGAATTTTCTTTAAAGAAAGGGGAATATAGGAATAATAATAATAATAGTACTAATAATGTAGAAATTGTAGAAACATTCGGAAGTGGGTTTGGCGCAGCTTGCGAGATCCGAGGCGACCCACTTCTTCTGCGGCATGCCGAGGCTAATTTAAAATTATAAAATAATAAACATAATTAATATTCTAAAAAAAAAAAACATTTTGGTAACTAAAAGCCCAAAAATTACTGACTGGATCAACCATTAAATTTTCACTGATTTAGAGAGGACCAATTTTTTTTTTTATAACATGTTGACATGTTTTTTTCTTTTATTAATTTGAGAGTTATTGAGAATTAAGATTGTGCAATTTTATTTTACATAGAGATTTATTGAGAATTAAGATTGTGCAATTTTATTGGATGCTTATTAAGTTGTAACCATTCAATTTGCAAACATGATGGGAACCACAAATGCCATGATCTTAGAGGACTTCTATTTTCGATTAAATTGTTAGATGTGTCTTTACACCGTTTAAGGATATAGGTTTGCAGTAATGTAACATGTCATGTTGGTTTAGTGCTCAAACTGAGAAGACATCTTAGTTACGATGATTTATCTAATTTATCCGTACCACAAATATAATCATCTTTTCATTTTTGAATTCATCAGAAAATTCGATTTGGAAGATATGTATTAAATTTTATTCTTTCCTAATATCACTAAATTATTTTGTAATTATCAAACTTTTATTTTGGATGAATAAATAAATTTTATTCTTTCAAAATTATCATTTTATCTTAATTGAGTAAATTACTAATTAGTACTATAACCAATTTGTGTTTCGTGATATTGGTCAAAATTGATTTAACTAATTACACTTGTCTGCCACATAGATTTTTTTTTTCTCCCATTCATCATCACTTGCCTCATTTTGTTTCATTTTCCACAATAATTGTTTCCCTCTCTCCATTTCTTCCTCTTTGCTTCACTTCTTCCATTGCGTCTCAATCATTTCTCATTACCATCTCTGTGAATTAATCAATATCACACTGTAATTCCTATCTCTGCCGTTTCAAATGAGCCACACTGCGACGACGGCGGAAGCGGGCTTGACCACTAGGCGGCGTCGCCGGTGGAGGCCATGGCGGCGGATGCAGAATCGATCAGAGAGATATGCTGAGCCGCTCGCCTTTCTTTTTAAGTAGTACTCCCTCCGTCCCATTATTGTAATAGAGACTTAGGGGCATTAAGGTGTAGTGCACAAGCAGCTTGAATGTGCGACACTTGTAAAGTGTTTTAATTTAAAGTTAAATTTACAACACGTTAAATTAAAACACTTTACAAGTGTCACACATCCAAGGTGCTTGTGCACAACACCTTGGTGCCCCTAAGTCTCTACTCATTATTGTTGGCATGTATTCCCTTTTAGACCGTCCCACGAAAGTTGACATGTTTCATTTTTTGGGAAATATACTTCTCTCATAAAAAGTTGTGGGCTCCACAATTTTTTTTTATCTTTTTACCCTTTAAACACCATTCTCCTTAATATCCGTGCCGAATAAAAGGTCAGATTGATTTGATTGATTGATGGATAATTTATTAGTAGAATATTTTGGTTTGTCAATATTTCTATGGAAAATATCCAAAATACTAGGGTAAGAGTTGCATTTAACCTAAATAATAATAATAATAATAAAAAAAAGAAAACAGTGACGCGGCGGTGGAATAAAGCAGCCGACTTCGACGGTGGCTCCACCGAAACCGCCGCTAAATAGAAAAGGCTCCGCCTTGGGATGCGGCGGCGAATCTCGATCCGCTCTTCCTCCGGCGGAACGGCACTGAGGTAGTTAGTGCCACATCAGCTCAACGTGCGAAAGTACTGACTCGAGTTGGCGAAAACGACTGGGCGGCGTACAACGGGAGCTGCAGGAGGTACCACTCCGTGATTTCGGTCTACTGAGCCCCACGTGAGCTGTTATGGTGCAATTCCGGCAATAACCGTACACGCAGATAAGATATTTATTCGTTCATATTTTTAGCCTTTTCCATTTCAACGAATCACCACGAGACACGTGTCATGGGCCCCCTTCCTTCGGCTTATTTTCATTATGTGGAAAATAATTGCTATATGTGGATAATAATAGTTAAATGTTTATATGGAGAGTGATTCTTTAACATCTGTCGATTATAATTTAATAAGTTTTGGTCTATCGGATTAAACTATTTCTTTCTCTAAAATCAGAATGGAATATTATTATTATAATCATCAAAGGAGGCTTGAGGGAAAATTCTAAAGGAAGCCTTAATAATAAAAAAAAAAAAAATTTAAAACTCTGAGATATTTAGTAATTATGCGCGAAACCATATAACATGTTTTTGACCTTTTTTTCTTTTGGAAGATCGACATAAAAACATTTCAGTTGTTTAAATGTTAGGTATTTTATCACATTTGAAATGGGTACTTTGGTATTTTATTATACTATTTGATCAATTGGTCATGTACAATATTTTATTATTGTGCCAAACTTTATTCAAGACGAGAGTTTAGGGTAGAATACTCTAAAGTGGGAAGAAATGAATATTATCTCCCCGTGTGATGTGATAAAATAAAGTCAAGTTTAGTGTTTAAGGACTTAAGTATGAATTAAATGAATTTCAAATAATGTTACGGATAAAGTCAAAACAGTTAATTCTCGAATGGAGAACGATTGACAACAAATTATTCAAATGCAAATAGTTGACTAAAAAGACTTTGTGAACGTATTTTCAATCATAAAATACTTTGAATTCTTATTTTCTTAATAAAAAAAATAGATCCAGATAATTTTTCTTGGATTATACTCGCTCCATCTCCCAAAAGTGTGGTGTATATTTGATTTGTTGTGAGTTATAAAATATTAGTTAAATAACACTAATCTGGTACGGAAGGAGTCGGTCCCCCGAAAGTGTGGTGTATATTTAATTTATTGTGATGTATAAAATATTAGGTAAGCCACAATAATTTGGATAAATATAGAAACATATTGTTTTAGCAAGTCACCTCCAGCTTGCCCATTTCTTTCTATTACAGATTTGAAAATTTATAATTATTTATTTTCTAACATTTCTATCATTTTAAGGTTCATAACTTCATATTGACAATAAAAAAATATCTGAAAATTGTTATAATATTAAAATTTAGATAAATTTTGTAGGAGTATGAACTTTAAGAGAAAATATATTGTACAATAAATTAGAAACGTAAGAACTAACTGTGACATATTGCATCTTTAATTGCTCATTGCTGTATATGAAATATAATATAATAATATTCATAAAAGCATAAAAAGTCAATCAGTGTACCGATTAATTTCCTCTAAGGGTGTGTTTATTTTGGGTGATAGGATAGATAGATAAAAATAGCATTGTTAATCCATCGTTTACTTTGATGGATTGATTACTTTTGAACTTGTTTGATCATCCAATCCTTCATATAGTCAATCCTATGTTGTATCAATCTATCCTATCACGCAAAGTAAACGCCCCCTAAGTATTAAACGAAAAAGCCTAAAAGACATTTTTTAATTTATTAAATTAATTTTCAATGGGATAGCATAACTATGAGAAAAGACTTGGTATTATTTTCATTCTCAAGTTAGTTATAGAGTTGAATTATTTCGTTGAGCTGAAATAAATTATAACTCCCTCACTCATCATCTATATATTAATTACGAGTTACCATAATACTGAGTTATCGTATCGTATAATAATAATAATAATAAAAAGAGTAATAATAATAATAATTTAAGCTAATAATAATATTAATAATAATAATAATAATTTAAGCTCGAAAATGTATTCGAAATCTTGAAATTTCAATAACAAATTAATGCAATGGGGTTAGGTGTGCCCTTTCTAATCGATGCTGGAATATGGAGTAATATTTATTTCTACTTAATTTTTGGAATACAAAGATATGAAATTTTAAGAGGTTTGGAAATTGAAACCTGTACCTGAACGAAAACAAATTTTGCCAAATAAATCACATCTGTCATATTAAAATTGATAAAATCTTTCTTACAAAAAAAAGTTGATATAATCTTGAAAAAGAAGTAATGATTTATTTATGGAAAATAGAGAGAAAAATAAATATGACAATAAATTAGCAACGTGGCAGTGTGAGGGCCCGGAGCAGCTTATTATAATCAGGAAAGTGACAGTTGTGCCATGTTGGCACCGGCTAATCTTATCCGTTAGATGAAGATTTGATCGGACGGAGCATCTCACGTTTCGAGGGAGAGAGAAATCGATGCCGTCCAACCCGGCTCAGGAGTAGGTTTCGCGTGAGAGTTAAAAATAACAACAAACTACAGATTAGATGAGACGAGAGAGAGAGAGAGAGAGAGAGAGAGAGAGAGCACAAAAAGTGAATAGGAGAGAGCACACAACACAAAAAGAGGAGAGAGAGAAGAGAGAGAGATTTTCAACGAATTCAGTTTCGTTTTGTGTGAATCTCGGAGTGTGCTTGCAGTTTTCGGAATTTCATTTCTTCTGATTTCTTCATTTCGCCGGCGATAATGGCGTAAATCTGGTGAATTATGCGATTCACGGGAAGAAATTTGCAGTGATGGAGAGAAACAGAGATTTACGAAGAGCGACTGTCTCTGCCGTCAACGGTTTGCCGAGAAGACGGCAAAGAATCACTACTCTCAGAGATTCAACTGGTGAGAAAAATCCTTTGGAAAAATCTCTAGATTCGACAATTATTTCAATTATTGCTTTTTTTTTTGTGTGTTTTTGTAATCCTTATTTTTTGGATTTTTACAGACGAGGATAGACAGATGGAATTGCAGGAAACAGTGAGGTTAGGAGATCGACAGCAGTTACAGAAGAAGGACCGGGAACGAGAGTTTCCTAAGAGAAGAAGAATTGATAGGTCTGCGGCGCAGCAGAGAAGTGATGGTGGTGAGAGTTGCAGAGAGAACGAGAGTACGGACTCGAGTGACGAAGAGTACTACGAAGAGGAAGAGGAGATGAGGATTCATCAGCACAATCGGATAAATCAATTCTTGCCGACGTCTTCTTCCTTGTCGAATAGTCGCCGGGGCCTCCGTACACTCCGGTCATCGCCGGTTCTGAGAGCCGCCGCCGATGAAATGTTCGGTGTTCCCGTACCACGAAGAGCTCGCTCTTGTAAGTATTCGGCATATGCGGTCTAGTGTCGTTAGCGTTTAACTATCTGTGTTTTCTTCGTATTCTTCTTTTATTTCAATGGTGTTGATTACCTTCGGCTAGTTTTAATTTTTATTTTCTATAGCTTCGGCGAAGAAGTTACAAGAGTACTGCAATTCAGGCAGTGGCGGCTTTGGCGAGGACTTGAGCCACCGGAGATTTTTACCGTCTCCAGCGGCGGTGAGTCTGATTGGTTCCGGTGACTCAATGAAGAAGAAGATGGTTAGCTGGTTTTCAGATTTTGTTTTTTGTTACGACTTCAATTTTGTTTTGGTATATGCGCTGTGATGCGACGACTGACTGAGATGGCAATTACTTTGGCAGAAATCTTTAGAGCGAAGAACGCCGATTTCAAATCCCAAGCAGTCGGCGATTCAAGATGATATTGAGATCGAAGTTGCTGAAGCTCTGTTCGATCTGATGAAACAATCACAATCGCAATCCCAATCTTCGCAAAGACAAGAAAAGGTTGATAGAGATAGCGTAAACACAGCTAGCGACGGTAAATTTTCTGATTTCTATCCCGATCTATTTAATAGTAAGAGTTTGCGAACAATTGTTGTTAGAAAAGTTTCTTTCGTAACTGTGGAATTGGTGGATTACAGAGTTAAAGATGTCAAAAGCTGATGGTGGCAAAAATGAGAATAACGCCTTTTCAGTTCAAAATGAGCCATCAATAAAAGTGAATGCTGAGACAAATTTGGCCGACTCGATGAAAGAGCTAATGAAAGAAGGAAGGATTGAGAAAGAGAAATTTCCGGATGACCCAGCTCAAGAATTAGTGAGTGGAGATGGGTTTGTGAATAAAGTAAAAGTGGGGTCTCCAAAAGAAAACGAATCGCCATCATGTGTTAAAGTAAATGCTTGTGATATTCAGGATCCGACAGTGACAAAAGCGTGAGCATCCCTAATTTTTGTTTCCATTAATTAATTATTTATTATTTATTGTAGTCAAGTTTCTCTCTCTCATCCTCCTTTCTACGTCTTCTAACGGCATTTATGGTTGGGCGTGGCGGGGCAGGCATTATGACGCAATTATTGTTGAGGCTAAGAAGGAAACTAAGCTGGAGATTGATTTGATGGTGAGTAGAGAGTACGTCACATAGCAAGGTTTTTCTTTTATTTTGTACTTATGATTTGAAGTTTCTAATAACATGTTTCGACAGGCTTCTCCTTTGCCCTCGTCCCCGGAGAGAGAGGGGTTGGTTCGTATGGGGACTGATCCTGGCGTGATGTCTCAAGCTGTTCGCAAGGCATGCTAATCTTTTAATGCTCTTTTCTTTCTAATATGTTTTCGTGTATATATACATATATATATATATTATTTTTTTGGTAAATTGACTGAAGTTTTGTACTTCTGAATCCATTGCAGAAGAGTGAAATTGCGTCGAAGGATGGTCGCTTGGCCGTTGCATCGGGAATGCAGGGGGAAAAGATTGGAGTCATTAGTAGCGATCAACTATCAAACCATCACCAGCATGGTCGGAAGGAGCATAAAAGTCAATGTAAGCCAAAATGAGTCTTCTAACTCCTCCTATGACGTTTTGAGTATTTTGTGTTTCAAGAATTTAAATATTTGAAATTTACTAATATAAATTGTGTGATTGCTGTTCTTTTGCAGCACCAACTTCCTTGTTGCCTTTTCATATTGGTATGAATAGCTGGCCTGGTGTTCTTCCTCATTCAGGGTGTGTAACATAGAATCTCTTTTCATTCTTCTGTTTAATTGCTGTGGCCATTGCTAAATTGTTTTATATGTAGATTTATGCCGCCTATGCAAGCTATGCCTATAAATGGAAGTGTAAATGGAAGTGCAAAATCTTCAATGATAATGCAGGTACTTTCCATGGTGATGATGTTCAAAGTGATGCTTTCAGTTTTAGTTATTTACATGTTTCTAAATATGTGCAGCCACCTCAATTTAAATTCTCACAACCTCGACCAAAGAGATGTTCCACACATCAATACCTTGCGCAAAGCATTCATTGTCACCAGCAGCTCATCAAGAAGTCTCTATCAACTGGTCCCACTGCTTTGTGTGGAAGCAAGTCACCGGGACTTAAGTATACATCACCAGCACAAAATTTCATCCCCGGAAACCCGTTGCTGGGAGAGTTTCAAGGAGGAAAGAACTTAACAACTGCTTCAGTTGGAAGTGGAAAAGATAAAAGCTCCGATGCTGCTGTGGCTTTAAACGCCACAACTAGTACTAAGTCTTTGCTTCAACAAGCTTCACATCCACCCTCAGCTTCTAGTTTCTTGGTAAAGCTTGTTCACTGTTTGTCCTTTAAATTGTTCATCACAATTGTAATGCTAAGTTTAGAAGCTTATGGTCGTTTTCTTGATGATTGTAGCATGGCCACGGTTATTTATTGCCATTTGGTCACCATCAAACAACAATGATGGCACCCACTAGTTCTACCGGATCTTCTCAATCTGCAACTTCTGCTGGAAATGCAACTTTGCTGTCTAATTCAGCTGGGAGGCTTCCAGTCAATTTACCTTTGCCTAATGCATCAACTGCTATGAGCTTGAACCATCCAATGTTTACTTCTAATGAAGCTGCTTCATACATGGCGATGCTACAGAACAATGGCTGCCCGATCCCTATTCCTACAAACATTTCTATGGCCTTTAAAGGAGGACCTTCTACAATGCCCTTCTTTAACCCTTCTTTGTATCCTTCCCCATCATTTAGTGTTACCCAAAATCAGCAGCAGTTCACCAGTTCTCATGCTTCAGCCCAGTCAGCTTCTCAAAATACAAACTTGTCGTCACACAAACAACCACAGTGTCTGCAACAGACCAGTGAGAATAAATTCCCTTCTTCAATAACTGCAAATTCGCAATCAGAGAAGCCTGTCCAGCCACCCCAATTATCCGGCAAGTCTGACGTTGAGATTAATTGGAAGAATGGCGCGTCACTTGCTCCTGCCTTCGTATCTCACTCTGTAAAACCTAGTAATTCCCAACCACTGAACTATGCTATGTTCCCACCTGCATCAGTAGGTGGTGGTGCTGCTGGCAACAAGCAAGTTGATCCTCCTCAGCAGGGCTCCAAGGGTAGAGTTGAGGTGATCCCTCAGGCTTTTGCATTCTCTTTTGGTTCAAATGCTTCTGCAACTCCAGTGCTTAACTTCTCATCCATGGCGCAGAACTCTGCTATGTTCCAGATGCTTCCTGACATGTCTCGCAATGGTAATCAAATGATGCACCAGAAAAATTTCCAATCGTCCGAAGGGAAGTCCGTAGGCTCTGGTGGTCAGTCTTTTAACTACTCGAGATCAGATGATTGCTCAGAGATATCAGCTCTCTCGACCATGGGACCTCCCAAGTTTGATGGTTTAGCTCGAAATATCAATTTTCTTCCATCCGCAAGCCAGCCATTTCAGACATCGCCTGTCCCAAATTTTCAGCAGCATCAGTTGATGCAAGTCCAGGATCACCACATGCATCAAATGCAGCAGCTGGCAGGGACAGCAGGTCAAGTTAAGTCTTCAACTCCTCACAACATGCCTGGCTCTTTCTTTAGTGGCATGCTCCCAAGTAGCAGCCATATGTTGGCGCAAGTTTCTGCCCCGAACGACACTCCATCGTTCCACCACCCCAAATGGGAGAATTTCCCCAGAAGTGCAGCTCCTGAAGGATCTCCTCAACTGAAATCATCTCAAGGCCAAACTCATATAAGTTTTGGTAATGGTCCTATATCAGCTACATCATTTCAAGGACATCAGTTTGTGATCAAGAGCGAGTCGTCTAATTCTTCTATGTCAAGAAATACTTGTAGCAGCCAAAGAAATTCCTCTGCTGCCGGTTTAGCTACCTCAACACCTCCATCACTACCCTCCCAAGAGGCGGAGGCTTCCCAAGGCGGAGCCAGCCAGAAGTCGTCCCCTGCTTGTAGACGGAACGTGCCATCAATTATAAGCACATGTCCCAACCAACTGCCGGAGCTCAAGTACTGAAAGAGCGGTGTGCTGATTATGAAGAAACCAATTCTTCCTCAAGGAATGGAGGTTAGATTTCATTGCTTCTGCAATAATGAAGATACTACTACTCTTGTCATTATTAATCAGAAGCCATTAAAGCCACTACACTTTTATGTGTGGTGGCTCTACGGCGAGCGGGGCAATTGAAATTTTGAATGTGGTTGGTGGAAATTTGAGGAAAATGAGAGAGAAAATGGTTGGAAAAAAAAATAGAGGGAGAAAAAGAAGAGGAAAGGTTGGAATAAAGAACAGATGAGATGAGAGAGTAGTTGTTATATGAATCAAATTTTGGAGGGATGCAATGCAATATTGATAGTTATTTATCAATCAATCAGTTGGCTTCTCCTAGTCCTCCCCCTCCCAATTAACTAATCCGATTGGTTTGAAGGAATGCGACACTGATGAGATGATGTGTTGTATGTATAGACTAATCTGTTACATTACATATACATATAAAATTCCAATTCCATTCTTTCAATATTTTGTTATTTGCTTTTAATGGTGAAAAAAGTGGGGTCTGTGGCGTATATATATAATTAGTCAAAAGAAAGACAAGTCATCAGTGGGGTTGGTTCATATTTTTCTTAATTTATAATGTAACGTTGACATCTTATATCTGTTGGTTGGTTGGTTGGTTGCCTACTTTTCTTTCTGGATCTATAATTTGGTAATTTTCTTTTGGGCTTCTTAATTAATGTTTTGAACTAACGATATTTTATGCTTGAAAATTTATCCCAAGTAAGCGGATTCCAATGTTTTCGACCTTGAGTTTTCTTTTATTGCCTACTTGACTAAGTATGAATATGATAAGGTGGAATCAACTATACCTTTATTAATTACTAGTATTTTTGTTCTCTTTTTTCTTTGGACTATCCTATTCCTTGGGACCTGTCACCATCCAGCAACTTGTATTATAAGATTCAAACATATCTGATGCACTTAATTGTTTGTGATATTTGTTTTTATTTTGATTCCACACGCGCGAACACGTACACACGTGATTGTGTGATTTGCGGTGTTGGCATTAACTGCAAAAGTCACGTGTACTAGATAATAATTTTAACAATAAAAAAAATCGTTTAAGTGCTACTATTATATAAATACTCCATCTACTAATACTTTGATGCTACATAATTGGTCAGAGCATCTGGAAAAATATCATGTACTCGATTTTCATATTATAAGCAGAAATCCAACATATATAATATAACTGTGTGCGCGTACTAGTCTATATTTTTACACAAAAAAAAAAGAAGATTCAATCTACATGAAAAAGAATTAACCCACTAAATTTATTTAGTCGCATCAAAATAAATCTTTTTACAGCCACACACACACAAAAATAAAGTGGAACTTGAGAATAGTTGGAAAACTGGTTTAACTGAGGATCCAAAACCGAACATAATTTTGACAGTGCATAGGCCATAGAGCATCAACAAGTTTAGCCCTTATCGTACCACTAGAAAAAGCAAACTGGGCTTTTTTTATCAGTAAAAATAAATATATTGATAAAATATAAATTGGGCTTTCCTTATACACGAAGGGCTTGGTTGGCAGAGAATTTGGCTTGGAAAAGTTTTTTTTTTTGTCTCTAAATCCTTATATTCCAACAAGGGGATGTAGCTCAAATGGTAGAGTTAAAGTATACTCCCTCCGTCCCGTTCAATATGGTCTAGTTTTTTTCGGCACGAAGACTAAGGAAAAGGAAATTATATATAATAAGTGTTAATAAAGTAACTTTTTAGTCAATAAAGTATTTTTTAGTCAATAAAGTGCTAATAAAGTATTTTTTTTAGCTTAAAGTAAGCTCTAATTCTTTCCATAAAAGTAAACAAGCCATATTGAATGGGACGGCCCAAAAAGGAAAACAAGCCATATTGAACGGGACGGAGGGAGTATTATATAATAATAAGGAAAAGATCATGTACAAAGCTCTTTTCCCACAAAAAATGAGAAGCGATCTAGATCATTGATCTTTGTAGATCTAAGGTTGTCATTGACCGATTGCATTATAATTGAACATGGAATATATTATTATAATAATGCATTATAATAACCCAAAAATGCATTGTAATAGTAATAGATGAAATGCATTATTTTAGTACATAAAATGCATTATTATTATTATTATTATCATATTTTACGGAAAAAGTGATTCGTATGTGAACCAACCCCTATATATATATATAAATATTATAATATATCATTTGTTAATACAAAACAGTGAAACACCATAAATGTGTCTTACCTTTTGTTGATGCACATTATCATTAACTCAGAAAATTTCATATTCATGAATAAAGGGAAGAATACTGATACTAAGCAATACAAATTAAATATCGCCAGATCAATAATTTTATTTTTTGGTGGGCGAGATCATAATTCTAAACCAAAAACATAGCAGAAGTTATAATTTGACTGTGTGGGCTTAAATAAATAGTAGTAATTTTTTTGGAGCACAAGAGAAATAGAAAGTTGATCCAACGCATGCGAATTTTATTAATCATGCAAATATATCCTACAGCTACAATCTTCAATACATATGGCCTTTTTAGTAGTTCGTACGTGTCATTTTCTCTCATTCTTTTCACACAGACCGCAGACCATTTACACACAGAAATATATATGTAACATATTGATCTTCCCAAACTGTGACTTAGACTTGAAAACCATCTATTTTCCCAGGAGAGAAGCCAAGTTCAGCTCTACGTCTTCTCTGGCTTTTCGATCAAATGGCTCGTTGCCTATGTATAGATCCAGAATTGATCGACACAAGAGCTTGCTCTGGATGCATCCTGCCTCTTTCCCATCAACTGCATATGTGAAAAATGGAACCGCGTTACCAAGACTTTGCATCATCGCAACAAACAACTGTGATACCATGCTCGTGTCACAGAAAACATGGTTGTTTATGATCTAACTAATGGAGACTACCAACTTTCACAGAGGAGCTATCTTGATCAAGTTACCTGATTTTGCTAGCTTCTATTTTTTATTTGGATTTTGGCCATACAAACTAAACTGAATATTTATGAGGTGATAGTGATGAAATATTTTTTAAAACAAAAGGAGAGAAGTACAAAACAAAACAAAGAGCCTCATATTACAAGTAATTTAAATGCCAATATATCTTACTAGTTGTGCGAAGAACATAGTCCCTCTCCCTAGACAGATCAATGATGGAGCCCTTTGGTAATTTATATTCATCTTTGAATTGAGCTGTGAACCTGCAGAGTAAATACCTTGTTTAGCCAATAAGCAAATTAACGATAATATGATCACCAAACTCCACAAATAATCAAATATCATTGTTCTTAACCACTGTTGGTGAAATGAAGATTGGAATAACTTGCTGCAAGCACAACTCAAAGATGATCTCAAGGCAGACTTATCTTATGTCACTAGTAATTCACTTATACGAGGAAGCTGCACTAGAAGATCAATCTAAATCAGTTCTATGGATGAAGGCAGATACAGCAACCTTGTTTTTCTAGTCGTTTGAGCTACATGGAGTGAGACGATCAAACAAACTACACATGCATAATTCCAAACTCTATATCACTTGTGAACGATGAATCCAAGATTATAACAGTCAACAAACATAACGAATGCATCAAAACAGTAAGTCACCTTTGTAGCAATTCTTTAGTATCCGAGCCACCAAACTTCTGTAACCTGTTACCTACCGACTCTTCAAAAGCACTACGCACGGAACGAATACTCAATCTTCCGTACACAATCTGCAGCCTAATAGTCATACTCACATCACACTCCATAAGATCCTCCTTCAACTTCTCATTTCCCTTCAATTCTGTAGCAGAAACCTCTGCATATTTCTCACTAAGAAACTTTTGTACATCGGCATCATCAGCATATACACCTATAAAGAAGGACAAAGCCAACAACAGCACACAAGAATCAATATTGATGACCACTTTTATTTAAAAGAACAAGATCAAACATCACTTTATTTACCTAAATTTGATCGAATAAAAGTAAACCAATCGATATCCATAATCCATTACTCACACCAAGCAACATTGTCCTGCATCACACTAGTATACACACGCAATCATCGATAATATCACCTAGCTAGAAATTTTCCTCATAGATCAAGGTTCCGATTTCCAAAACTAAATAAATAAATTCGGTACAGTGGATTGAGATACTACAACGAACTTCAGAGGTAAACATTAAATTTCATAGTTTTATTAAAATTAGCAGTAATTCCTGACAATTGAAGAAAGGTTGAGCTAAAATCAAAGATGGAAGTAAGAAAATGCAGTACCAAAAGCATAGACGTCAATGTTCTTCAACCCTAGAACGGCTTTTCTCCGCAGCCCGATTCCTAGAAGCCGCTGGGAATCTCTCAGAACAGAAGGAAAAGACACTCCAGTCCTCGGCTCAGCGACCGCCGACCCGCTTTCAGAGAGAGAAAGAGATCCCCACAACGGGCAAAAACTGCTTCGGTTAGAAACCAAGAGATTCAGTGCGCTTCGAACTAGCGAGCTGTCGGGGTTACGTGAGATGGCAATGCCAACACCGGAGATCGACAACGCGGCGGCGGCGGCGGCGGTGGTGGCGAAGAAGGGCCGAGAAGAGGCATCGGAGGCGGCGGAAACGGCCGGAGAGGGGGGCTGAGAAAACGAGAAGGGGAAGCGGAAGGATACCATTGTTTTACTGCGAGTTTGAGGTGGTTGGGACGGTTGTACTTGTATACTATACTCCTTCGAAGAGTATCACATGCTAAGCACGTGGTGCGTATGATTGGGCTCATTAGCTGGAATTATAGTGGCTTGGCCCAATAAAATGGGCTTGCCTTTGATAATTTATTCTAACTAAAATACTATATTTATATTTATATTTGTTACTATTAAAGTATTTTGTGAAAATAATTTCTTCAAGTTGATTTTCATGTTTTACAAATATTGAGCTTATTTACCCAAAAAAAAGTATTGACGCATATCCATTAGTATGGAGCCTTTTAAGAGGCCCAAAAAACTATACTGTGTGTACCTGGACCCAAAGCAAACAATATTATGGGCCATTTATGGCGAAGGAAAAAAATGGTATATAGTAACAAGTATCGATTACGGGTTTATCAAAGTGAACACGTTGTGTACGTTCGGACCCAAAGCAAACAATATCAATCCAAGTTAAATATGTATATAACTAGTATTGCACCTCGTGCATCACACGGAAAATACACTTTAATTTATTTACTTAAAGAATATTTTTATTTATTAAATTTTGAAAATATATATGAAATTTATATATTTTGAATTGTTATGACCATTGTATAAAATTATACAGTATAGTTTTATAAATACATATCAATAATTGATTTGATTTTTCTTTGAAAGTTGCATGATTTGTAGACAATTGTTAAATCTAATCTTTAACTTTTATGTATATAATATAAATAACTTAATCTCGAAGTAAATAGAAAATCTAAAATATCTATTTTCCCCAGTAATTAAAAAACAGTCGCAATAATATTATGAAAAATGACCATTAATAAAAAAAATTCAATATTTTACTCGTAATCGCTTGTATAATTTTTTTTTGAAAGTGATTGTGTGGTTTTGTTATATGAATAGCTCTTTTAATCTTTAAATGGACTATCGGGAATTGGAGAATGGGAGCAATAATTATGGTTGTGAATAAAGTAAGAAACTGAAGAGTCAACTAAAGATTAAAATTAAACTAGATTTGCACTCCCACGATGTGTGAACAATAATTATCGTTAAATGGCATAATAAAAGACAATTATAAGTATATATCACTCAATACTCAATAACCTTGCATATTAATATACACAATGATATGAAAAAAAAAAAACAAATGCAGCAAAAAAATGTCAGCCAATTCGAATAAATATCTTCATATATAGAGTTAGAAATCAATTCTTTCTTCTCTGAGGAAAGTATGAAACCTACAAAATCAAGAAAGTATGTAATTAGGATTAATAATCATGTTAAAGAAAGAACATACACATTTATCTTAAGATTTTTCCATCCCCTTGCCCATTATTCATTACTCATTTCAAGATATTGAACAAAAAAAAAATAGATGTGTGAGGAAATGGTGGCACCAAATTAGCCCACATCCTGAAATTCTTAAAGACATAAGAAAAAATGAAGAACATGTGAAAAAAAACATCTAACAAAAACAACATTAACAAAAAGTTATCCATAAATATTCATAACAGAAAATAGTTTTCCGACACGACCTTTAAAATAATTCGATCGGATGGATCAAATTGTGTAGAAGAATTAAAGGAAAAAGAAGAAACCTTAAGTACATTCTTGGTAGGAAATGAATCAAACGGACCAAATTGTGACCTTTGAGCTTCAAGTGTATATATACATTTAAGCCTGAAATTGATTTCCTGTAAATAAAATGAACAATTTAAGTTAGAAAAGAGAAATATCAACATCATTAAGACTAACAAAATTCCTGAAACTATTCTCCTCATTTTCATGAAAAAACAAACTAAATAAAATCCCATTATGCTATGAACACTAACTATGCACATAAGTTTTAATGCCAGAAGAATTAGTTAGCAATTAATGTCAACTGCTGCTACTCCAATTATGCAACTTCAGAATTCGAAATCAAATTAAAAACCACCATGATGATTTATACTAATGACTCTTCTCTTGAGAATTTCTTCACTCTATATGTCCTCCTGAATTTCTTCACTCTATCCCTCACGATTCTTTCTCGAGAAACCACCATTAACAAAATACTGAATGTTTAAATTGCAAAGTGAGATGAGTGGATATATAGAACTGCGAAGAAATATGCAGTGATTTTTAATTTCTTTTTGAAAGGATATGCAGTTTTTTTTAATAGATTTTGAAACGATGGAAGATATAAATTTTCATATTCGGAAGCTTGTAGATAATTACAACCACGATCAGATACTGGAACCATTGATAATGTGATCAGTTAATAAAATTGTGAATTGATTGACCCATGCTAATATCCAAAAAATACAACTGACACACCTCACTCCACATAATTGCCCATAAACATAAAAACTGATTGTCGTAATAGTGCTAAAAAACAGCTTAAAAACAGTTTATTAATAAAAATTGTTGATAAAAAACTGTCAAATGCAATAAATCATTCAGAATAATTTTAGAAAATAACAAAAATACCCTAAAAATGGCACCAAAAACATCTCTCCAAAACTGTGTTTTTATATATTAATAGATGAGTACATAAATTGAGTACATAGATACATATATACATAGATTGAATTAGAAAAATTCAACAACCTTATTTAATGGTCAAAGGAAGATTAAAAATGAGGCAACATTGAAATAATAAAATGAATGAAAATTAATGGAGTAAAATTTAAGCGGGAAAACTTCTCAAAGCTACTTTGTTTTAGTATTAGTATATAGATTTTGAGTGTAGCAACATGAACATATTTTGTTACTTTTATACACGAATATGGTAAAGGAAAAATAGCAGTAACTTAATACATAAATATTTAATGCACTTTTAATTTACAACCTGCAATAATTTAATGCACCAATTAATTCTCGACAGTGTATAAAAAAGATCAATTGTTCAATTTTTCATTAACATATATTTATGCATTAAAATAATACATTTTGTACATTAACCAAAATAATAAAAATACATAATTCCTACGTACTCATATAAAAATAAGTTCTTATATAATCTTCTCCTATGGCCTCGTTCGGTTTGTACGATTGAACCAGACTATTAATCATATATGACTAAATATCTTGTTTGGATGGCAAGATCTAATCTTGCAAGCCCTTTACTCAATACCACAAAAAAGCTGCCCGTAACTATTTCCATGACTTCAAGTCACATCCTTACCCAGCGACAAAATTAGTTTGGAGCATTAAGACAATTTTATCCTTCACATTTTCCATCGAATCTGCTCTCGCGCCCATTCATCTCTCTCTCCCTTAAATTTTTCTCCATTTTTTCTTTTTTTCGGCGAATCAAATTACTCGGTGTGTGGGAACGGCGAAGACCGACACAACGCTAGGCGAGGCCTATGGCATGGCAGCGGCGAGAGGCTGACGGCGTGGCGCGGCGGACGGCCGTAGTGGCAGAGGTGAGGGGAGTAAGCTTTCCTTTTCCGTTCGAGGCGACAGAGGTCAGAGAAATTGAAAACTTTGAGTTCTGTTCTTGTGGTCAATGAAGTGGGCGATATGAGTTTCTCACTTCTCAGTGAGAGAGAGAGAGAGTAAGCGGAGAAGAAGGTTCAGTGAGAAAGAGTATAAATTAATTATAATTGTTGTGAGAGAGACAAACATGTGAGAGATGCAGAGATGGGTCTTGCGAGAATCAATCTGAATGTTTATTCGATTAGAATGAATAGATGGTTTTGATTAGAAGGAGCCGTGGGATTATTGATCGTTCAATGCCCACTTTCATCCTGCTCCATTTTTCTATTCTTCTCCAATTCTGTTTCTGTTTATAAATTCTTTCGATAAAGGAAGGAAATAGTAATAGGGGTACATAAGTAAATGAACAAAAATATTATACAGGCATATAAAAGTTGTCCAATCATGATTATCCCCTATTATATCTCACAATTATCTTGTTTAGTAAACCGGGACCTATATACATATATATGTGTGTGAGCATTATGCGAGGGAATTACATTTGTTCACCCAAATGCTGACTGTATCGACCAGCCCTATTGTATTCGTCATTACTGACTGCATCGACCAACGCTTTTTTCTTTTCTTTCTTTAATTTTCTTTTTTATACGAAATTTTAATTATATATAAAATTTGAAAACATCTAGAAATAGCAATGAGTCGGGTACTCACCCATTACGCATTTCCCAAATCCAAACCCATTAAAATTTCCTCAATCCATACCCGTTCCAAACCCGATTACAAAATTATTTTAAAATCCGTATCCGATCCAAATCCGTTGGGTAATATTAATACCCATTAAAAATCTGCTAAAAATCCGAATGTACTAGAACATAAACATCAATATTAAATAGTATAAATAACAAAATATTATAAACATAATTTTAACATAAGTATAAATAGAAAATTTCATTAAATTAAATTATATGTGGGTTAAACGAATAATATAAAATTCTAATATTTATACTAATATAAATTATATATAAAATAAATATTTAATTACTAAAATTATTAATTCTTTGTATACGGGTTAAAAAGAATAATATAAAATCCTAAAATTATTAATATTTATACTAATATATATAATTATATTATAAATTATATATATAATATTTTGTCATCTTACATATATATAAATGGGTTTGGGTAGTGGATACCCGTAGGTAATTTTTCAAACCCGACCCAAAACCGTCACGGGTTTGAATGTTTCTACCAAAATTCGTCCCAAAACCATTTAATAATTCCCAAACTTGTCCCATTAGAGTTTGGTAGAGTCGGGTACCCGTAAAAACCCGACCCATTGTCATCCCTAAAAACATCATGTGAATATCGGTAGTAGTATATTTTTTTTATTTTATAAATTAGCAATGAAATTTAAAGACCGCGCCACGGTAAATTTGAATCTAAAACCATTGATCTTGTATATTAAGTTATTAACCACTCTACTGCTAGGCCAACACACACAATATTTTAATTTCCACTAATTAATACCATTTGAATATTTGCATTGGCATCATTCACGGTAGTTATATATGCAGTCCTCTTTTGTCGTACTTGTTTCTACAAATTTTTAAAATAAAATAAGATGCTCTTAATTAATTTCTTGGTGATCTCAATCTGATAGTATTAGGTACTAGGTAGCATATCTCGAAATAAGTTTTCGCTTGGCCTTTTCACATTTTTCTTTTGTTTTGTTTTTTTATATTATATTTTTCAAATAAAGATATTTCTATCTAAATAGGTTATTACATTTAGGTTAGACAATTTAATAGCTTTCGCAACTTACACATTTACATGTGTGTTCGTTCACGCGTCTTCGTAATTTGTTCAAATTTTGTACTAGCAAATAAAATATTTGATGTTGGATTGTTTATATGATATGGACGAGTGAAATGGAAGGAAAAGATCTAATATCTATCTATATCTATGTATGTATTATTGTCTCGTTTCTTGTGTTGTACAGATAATAATATTTGATTATTATATACTCCCTCCGTCTTTTTATAAATGTTTCGTTTTAATTTTATTTTTATCCTCTAATAAATATTATATTTAAAAAATTTATTATAAAATAGTTAGTTTTATTTTACCTTTATTTAATAATATCAAAAGTTGAAATAATTAGTTGCATGCATTCGTCAATATTTGTGCAAAATCTCTACCTCCACTTGCAAAATGACTCATTTTTTTTTACAGTCAAACACTTTCTATCACTATTTAAAACATTGAATTTAGAAAACATTAATCGTGCCTAAAAAAGAATAACTAGTAATTCTTTCTTGGTCTGCATTTTCTAAGGCAGATGACACTTATAAAAAGATAGAGAGAGTATATAAAAAAGAATCCAAACTCATATTAATATGAATGAATGTAAATTGGTTCGTTTTGCCAGTCTTCCCTGAGCCAATTAACAATAATGCATCAATTCCCCTGAAAAACATAAATAAATACATAAACTAAATAAATAAATAAGTATATAAAAAATCAAGCAAATATATTACTATGAACAAAAATGTTATTTGTCAGGCCGACGAGTGCTCTTGTAATTTTCCAACTTGGTTATTGACGAAGTGTTGGCAGATCTGCAGTATTAATGAAATTGGTTCGTTTTGCCAATAAAAAAAATTATTATATTACTCATTTCGTTCCTCTCATTTTGTCCACATTATTTTAAATGGACGTTTCATTCAATTTGTTTATTTCCTAATAAGGAAAGAATTTACCCTTCAAAACCTTTTACAAGTGGTGGGACCTATCCACTTTCTATCTTTTTACCATTATCCTTAATCTACGTGTCGAACAGTAAGTAGACAAAATAAGCAGAACGGATGGAGTATTAAATTTTCTCCACTAATACTAATGCATTATATACCATATTATCTTCACCATATATGTTGTCTCAAATATTAACAAATTTTATGTAATATACATTATAAACAAATAAATATCATAATTTTAATGTATATTTTGTTGGAAAATAGATTTATATATTTAATTTATTTTATAAATTAAGATGATATATTCCTAATCTACTTCATTAGTAGATAAACGTGGCATAATTATGTTCTCAAAACCTTTTTTTGGTGAGTGAAAAATAAGGTGCCAAAGTTGGATGTTGGTGTAGGGGAGGACATTTTGTTTTGAAGATGTTCTTGTCCCCCATAGGAAAAACAACATTGTTGTGGCATGTATATATAGAGTTAAGCATATGGGCTTAATAACTTGTGTGCTAGGAAAGAGTGATTGCTCTTTCGCGCGCGCACACACACACACGACGCCGCCGCCGCCGCGCGGCGGGCGGAGGCCGTGGCCTTGGATCTTGGCAATTGGTGTTTGGGTCCAAATTATTCTTTTTGAGCCAAAACCTAGCCATGTTTCAAGCACATGCAGAATGTATCTGGACATATATATATACATGTAACAGCCACAACCGAGAATTGATTAAGAATCAATTCTGTAACATCCATCCTCAACAGCTTTATTTTTTTATTTATGGCTGTGAATGCACTTGATTGTGCTTTAATTCCCACACGTTTGAGTAGCTTATATATAGGAGCATTTTTCAGCATGTTTGATACACAAAAGATTATACCTGTTGCATCTCTCAAACATACAACATTCTAGTTCATAGTTGCTCAGTTCTCGTCTAAAATTCCAGTTCGTCGGAGCTCGTTTCACAGTGGTGCTGCTACAAACGAGACGTGACCGTTTTACCTTTGGGGAATGAACGTCAGATCCGAGAGATCACTATCCAGGACGTTATCCTTCTTGCGGGCAGAGATCTTCTCGACTCGGCTTTACACTGGTTTTGTATTTTCATTTTTTGTGCTATTCGATTCCTATTTTTCCTTGTTATTTCTGATATTCTTTTGCTCCGGTTCAGTTTCTTTATTTTTGTTCGTTTTCTCTCTTGTAAAAGTACAAGTTCGTACCGGGGTTTTAACAATCGCAAGAAGGATAAACTGCTCTTCGATACTTGTTCGTGTCTCAAGGGAGATCTGTTTCAGACTTTTTTAATACTGACTTAATATTATCGAAACCCTGAATACCGTTGCTTGGAAATGGCGTCAACTGTCTCTGCCATCGATGTTGCCACCTCTGGCTCCTCTGCCTCCGCCACTGTGGACTCAACTGTCTCTGCAACCGTGGGCTCCACCACCTCTGCAACCATTGAAGCTACTATGTCGGCCACCATTGGATCAATCGTTTCCAACACGGTTGGTTCAACCACTTCGAATCCTAGTGGATTCACCGGAGGTCAATCTTCTGCTATGGCTCCTTTGCAGGTGTTAAGAACGTTGGGGTTAGCCGAGAAGCCTCCAATCTTCTAGGGGAAGAACTTCAAGCATTGGCAACAAAAGGTGCTGTTTTACTTCACTACCGTGGGGTTTTCCGGATTCTTAACAGAGAACAAACCGTCAACACTAAGTGAAAAAGAAACGAGCTTTGAAGTTCGTTCCAGTTTTGCTAATTGGTGCCAAGGCGATTTCCTTTGTAAAAATACTGTTTTAACGTATTTAGACAATAGCCTGTATGGCGTGTATTGCAATGTAAAGACTTTCAAAGAATTGTGGGGGTCACTAGAGAAGAAATATCAGGTGGACGAGGCGAGCACGAAGAAGTTTGTAGTAGCCAAGTGGTTGGACTACAAGATGGTCGATTCTCGACCGGTGATGGAACAACTGGAGGAGTTTCAGACTCTGGCCCATGATGTTCAATCCGAAGGGATGGCCCTACCAGATGCGCTCTCTGTAGCGGTGATGATTGAAAAGTTGCCTCCTAGTTGGAGGGATTTTCAAAACTACTTGAAGCACAAGCACACGAAAATGTTTGTTGAGAGCTTGGTGGTGAAGCTTCAAGTGGAGGCTCATGTGAGAAGCCGTGATCAAAAGGCCAAAGCTCCAATGGAGGCTAAGGCTAACTTGACCGAAGGAACTACTTCTAACAAGCGTCATCGGCTGAATGTTAATAACAAAGGCAAGGGCAAACAAGTGGGACCATCAAAGTTTGGTGGCAATTGCTTCAATTGTGACAAACCGGGTCACATGGCTAAGGATTGCAATAAGCCAAAGAAGAAGAAGGTCAAGAACTACGCTCACAATGTTGAGAATGATTTCGATAAGTGGGATCAAGATGATTTTTTGGCTGTGATCTCCGATGTGAATCATGTTGAGAATCCGAAGGCTTGGTTTGTGGACACCGGTGCTACCGTCCATGTTTATTCAAACCGTAGATGTTTCTCAACGTACATGGAAGTTGAAGAAGATAAGAAAGTCCACATGGGCAATTCAGACACCTCAAAGGTTATTGGTAAAGGCAATGTGGTGTTAAAGATGACCTCTGAAGTGGAGATAACTTTACGTGATGTGCTGCATGTCCCAGACATCCGTAAGAATTTAGTGTCAGGCTCTATTCTAGTTAGAAATGGTTTTCAACTAGTGTTCCAGTCTAAATGCTTCTACTTCATCTTACTTGGTTGAGTGTTATGATTTATGTCATTATAGACTTGGACATGTGAATCTAAATGCTATAAAAAGATTAGTAAAAATGGATTTACTAAAAATAAATGAATTTAATTCACAAGATAAATGTGAAGTTTGTGTTGAAGCCAAAATGGCTAAGTTACCGTATAAATCGGTAGAACGGAGCACAAAACCTCTAGAGTTAATCCACCTCTAACCCAGTGTTCTATGGACCACCGAATAGGAAAAGGTCGAGATCTAATCCTGTAGATACAGAACCTAGACGTGGAAATAGAGTCAGAAAGGTGAAAATCTTTGGACCAGATTATGTCATCTTAATGTTAGATGGTGAACCGGTGACGATCAAAGAGGCCTTATCTGGTCCAGATGCGGCTCTTTGGAAAGAAGCTATCGATAGTGAAATTGATTCTATTATGCAGAATCACACGTGGGTGTTAGTAGATCTTCCACCTGGGTGTAAAGCTTAAGGCTGCAAATGGATCCTAAAGAAAAAGTACAAAGCTGATGGTACTATCGATAAATACAAAGCCAGACTTGTTGTACAGGGCTTTAGACAAAAAGAAGGACTTGACTTCTTTGATACCTACTCGCCAGTGACGAGGATCACATCTATTAGGATGCTTCTCGCTATTGCTGCTTTGCACAATCTTGAGATTCATCAAATGGATGTGAAGACTGCGTTCTTGAATGGTGAGTTGGAAGATGAGATCTATATGAAACAACCCGAGGGATTTGTGGTACCTGGGCAAGAGCACAAGGTCTGTAAACTCAAACGGTCGTTATATGGATTGAAGCAAGCGCCACTTCAGTGGCACTTGAAATTTGACGAAGCCATGTTGTCAAATGGTTTCAAGATCAACGAATGTGACAAATGTGTCTTCATTAAGAATTCGGATAACGGATATGTTATAGTCTGTCTCTATGTAGATGACATGTTGATCATGGGTAGTAACTCTCGTGTGATTGGAGAAACAAAACGCATGTTAAGTAAGAATTTTAGCATGAAGAATATGGGCTTAGCTGATGTTATTCTTGGAATTAAAATTCTAAGAACGCCTGATGGCATTGCTTTGACACAATCTCATTACGTTGAGAAAGTGTTAAAGAAATTTATGCTTTTGATAAGCCAATAGCTAAGACTCCGTGGGAGCTTAATGTTCACTTGAGCAAAAATCATGGAGACCCTGTTGTTCAAGAGGAATATGCTAAGATCATTGGGAGTTTGATGTATATCACAAACTGCACTCGTCCTGATTTAGCATGTCCGGTAAATAAATTAAGTAGGTTCATGAGCAATCCAAGTAAAGAACATTGGAAAGTTCTTGAACGAGTTTTGAGATACTTAAAATATACTCGGAATTTTGCAATTCACTATACAAGAGATCCCCATGTACTTGAAGGGTACAGTGATGCTAATTGGATATCAGATGCGAAAGACTCGTTCTCAACGAGTGGCTATGTATTTACTTTAGGGAGTGGTGCTGTGTCGTAGAAATCCATGAAACAGACTTGTATAGCTAGGTCCACCATGGAATCAGAATTCATAGCTTTAGACAAAGCTGGTGAAGAAGCTGAATGGCTTAAAAATTTCCTCGAGGATATTCCATGTTGGTCAAAACCTGTGTCATCAGTAATGATTCACTGCGATAGTCAAGCAGCTATTGGACGAGCACAGAATGGTTTGTATAATGGTAAATCTCGACATATTCGTCGTCGACATAATACCGAGAGACATTTGATCACGAGTGGGGTTATCTCGATTGACTATATAAGGTCAATAGATAATCTAGCGGATCCGCTGACTAAAAGCATACATCGAGATCAAATGTATAAATTGTTAGAAGGAATGGGATTAAAATCCACATCTCAATGATGATTATAGTGGACACCCAACCATGATGACTGGAGGATCCCAAGAACTTGGTTCAATGGGACAACGAAGCTATAAGAATCAGTGTAATTGAAACACTCAAATTCACCTATTCTCTAAAAAAAATATGAGTACTTGGGAATCTGCGTGTAGTAAGGATAAGTCTTTAACTTTTAATGATTCTTGGACACTTCAAGGAAGTGAAGTATAGCAGAATACTTGAAAAAGAATCACCTATGTAAGTGTGAAGTGTGGGCCGCTTCGACGATGCACTTATGAATCCAAATGGTGTTCAGGGCCTGTAATGGACACAAACGTGAGAACGGATGAGGATTGAGATAATATTGTGTTAATATTGTTGACTCGGTATACACCAAGGAAGGCTAGTTCAAGGCATCACGTCCACTAGGCTGCCAGTATACTCGATGATATTGACTATGGAAGGTTCAAGGTCACAAGCCACCTCTCCAAATACAATAGCGTCTCTTGAGGACTGAGCTAAGTGTCTGCATACATTTGCATACGGCTTTCTCACTCATGTGGGGGATTGTTGGAAAATAGGTTTATATATTTAATTTATTTTATAAATTAAGATGATATATTCCTAATCTACTTCATTAGTAGATAAACGTGGCATAATTATGTTCTCAAAACCTTTTTTTGGTGAGTGAGAAATAAGGTGCCAAAGTTGGATGTTGGTGTAGGGGAGGACATTTTGTTTTGAAGATGTTCTTGTCTCACATAGGAAAAACAACATTGTTGTGGCATGTATATATAGAGTTAAGCATATGGGCTTAATAACTTGTGTGCTAGGAAAGAGTGATTGCTCTCTCGCACGCGCGCACACACACGACGCCGCCGCCGCGGGCGGGCCGAGGTTGTGGCCTTGGATCTTGGCAATTGGTGCTTTGGGTGGTGTTTGGGTCCAAATTATTCTTTTTGAGCCAAAAACCTAGCCATGTTTCAAGGACATGCAGAATGTATCTGGACATACATATATACATGTAATAGCCACAACCGAGAATTGATTAAGAATCAATTCTGTAACATCCATCCTCAACAGCTTTATTTTTTTATTTATGGCTGTGAATGCACTTGATGGTGCTTTAATTCCCACACGTTTGAGCAGCTTATATATAGGAGCATTTTTCAGCATGTTTGATACACAAAAGATTATACCTGTTGCATCTCTCAAACATACAACATTCTAGTTCATAGTTGCTCAGTTCTCGTCTAAAATTCCAGTTCGTCGGAGCTCGTTTCACAGTGGTGCTGCTACAAACGAGACGTGGCCGTTTTACCTTTGGGGAAGGAACGTCAGATCCGAGAGAGCACTACCCGGGACGTTATCCTTCTTGCGGGCAGAGATCTTCTCGACTCGGCTTTACATTGGTTTTGTATTTTCATTTTTTGTGCTATTCGATTCCCATTTTTTCTTGTTATTTCTGATATTCTTTTGCTCTAGTTCAGTTTCTCTATTTTTGTTCGTTTTCTCTCTTGTAAAAGTACAAGTTCGTACCGGGGTTTTAACGTATTTAATATTATTATAGCTAATATTTATGTTTTAAGATTATATTTGCAAACCATTACTATATATATATATATACAACCATATCTGCCTTAGTTTATCCCGATTCAACTGCCTTGCTTGCATGTGTTATACGAATTATGAAGCCTAAGGGCATCTCCAATGGTTTGCACCATTTTACAGTAAAAATAACACAAATATACAACAAAAATAACTATTCATCTCCAGCAGTACTATGCTCTATATTTTACACAAAAACAAAATATTCTAGAATTTTTTCTTTTTTTTTTTTGTTAAATTTTCAAAAAATGAATAATTTATGTCAATTAATGAAGAATAATAACATGAAAAAATTATATTAATTTACAAAAAATCTTATAAATAAATAAAATTACAAACCTAATAATTCTTATACAAATTAGAATTTGAGGAATATGCCTCATTAAAACTCTTTAAATGAGTAAAAAAAAGAGTATTCGTCACACATTATTACATAAAAACATAGGTTATACTCATAATTTTTGAAGTAATTACATTAATTAATTTCTTTTAATTTGTCTCATTTTTTTTATGAAATTATATTTTTTAAGCAAATATATATATATATAAGTTTATTGTTGGTGCAAAGTGTGATTTTATATTTAATTATTTCATAATATAAAAATCACTTTTTATCACATATTAGTTATTTAACATATTTTAAAAAAAGCAATAGTGATAGAGCAATGAACAATATTGCACTAAATATAGTGCAACACTGTTCAAAACTGTAAAATAGAGCAATAATATACAGCAGGGCTGGAGATTATATTCGTTCTAAAATACAGATTGTAGCCATTCTCCAGCAGCACTGGAGATGGCCTAAGTATATATTAACTCACTTTATATCGCTTTTAACGTGTCGATTTAATACGCCATTGTATATTAAATGCAACAAAACTACAACTAAGAATGGTAATGGGTCGGGTACCCACCCATTAGGTATTTTCCAAACCCAAACCCATTAAAATTTCCTCAACTCATACCCGTCCCAAATCCGATTAAAATTTTATTTTAAAACTCGTACCCGACCTAAACCCATTGGGTAATACTCATTAAAAACCTGCTAAAAACCCGAATGTACCAGAACATAAACATCAATATTAAATAGTAGATAATAAAATATAATAAACATAATTTTAACATAAGTATAAATAGAAAATTTCATTAAATTAAATTATATGTGGGTTAAAAGAATAATAAAAAATTATAATATTTATACTAATATAAATTATATATAAAATAAATATTTAATTACTAAAATTATTAATTCTTCGTATGCGGGTTAAAAAGAATAATATAATACCCTAAAATTATTAATATTTATACTAATATCTATAATTATATTATAAATTATATATATAATATTTTGTCATCTTACATATATATATAAATGGGTATGGGTAGCAGGTACTCGTAGGTAATTTCCCAAACCCGACCCAAACCCGTCGCGGGTTTGATATTTCTACCCAAACCCGTCCCAAAACCATTTAATAATTCTCAAACCCGTTCCATTAGAATTTAGTAGAGCCGGGTACCAGTAAAACCCCGACCCATTGTCATCCCTCACTCCAACTTATGAAAATAAAACGACTATGATCGCAAATTAAAGCATTTCTTTATGAGCGTTGCACATGCAGCTCACGTTTAATTGAAAATTAAAAATTATGCAAAACTTTTGGTCAGTCAAATAGGGTGGGCTTAAAAACAAATATTTAGCCATTTCTTAACATATGATTATTACAAGTGATATTACAAAATTAATTAATGGTCGAATGGCGAATTATTTATGCCATATATTCCAACATTATAGCCCATCGACAATATAATAAATAACACATTTTGTCTTCTCTAATAAAATAGTAAAACAAATTCCTCAAAAAAATAAAATAAATAAATTTAGGACTGTGGATTCAAAACTTAAAAAATGAAAATTATTTAACTTGTCTAACAAGCCAAATAGGAAGGGCCTAAACAAATTAAGATGGCATATGATTTATTATTGTTGATGGCAAGTGTCTAAACAATTAATTGTCGATGACTCGACATTTTATTGAAGAGGAATTTTATATACCCCATGTTAGCCACATTATGGCCTCTACTCATAAAATCTGAAACGAGTCAATAATTCACATCTTCCTCCATCGCACATTACATATACTCCCTCCATCCATTAAAAGTGTGGTTTTTGATGGGTGGCACGGATTTTAAGAAAAATAATGTAGATATTATTTGAGTAGAGAAAATGATCCATTATTTTGAATTTGTGCGAGGTTTAAAATATAAAAGAGTGTGTGAGTCATTTCCTGAAATAGAAAAACCACACTTTTTCTTGGACGGACCAAAAAGAAAATCTGACCACACTCTTCGTGGACGGAGGGAGTACAATATTAGCTTTCATTTTAAGGTCCAATTTTTTTTTTTAAACAAATTAGTTTGTAAAATTCTAGTCTTCAGTTCATTAATTTGTAACATTTAATTAGTGATACATAGCATGTGTGCTCCTAACTATTTACAAAGTATATCTATTAATTTAAACGACAAATAAATAATTAATAATCGAGTAGCTTGCATTTTAGGGTCTAGAATAATTTACACCACATTAGTTCGTGAAACAATAATCTTCAATTCATTAATTTGCAACATTTAATTAGTGATACATAGTTGATGGACTTATTAAATAGACACGTGTGCTTCTAATTAATTACAAAGTACGAAAGTTGAATTAACAGATCTATTCAGAGGTGGAAGAAACTTTTGTTTGACACATAATTTGAATAAATTTAAAAATGGGAGATGCAATTCAAAAAAATTATATATATAATAAAAAATGAAGAAAATTCCATATAAGTGTATATGATTAACGTGGTGCATGTCTGCATCCATTACCATTTGGTGTGGATCTGGTAAGAACTCATCTTTATATGAGTTCATAGAAACCATGCATTTTTATCACTTTAGAAATGCACAAAATACAGTACTTTAATGCACAAACATGACAAATTACAGTAAATTAATGCACAAATATTTTAAAAACAATTAATGACCAACCTGCAATAATCTATACATCAATTAAATCTCGACAGTACATAAAAAAAATCAACGATTCAATTTTTTTTCATTAACATATATTTGTGCATTAACCGATGTGGTAAAAATATATGGTTCTTACGGACTCAAATAAAGATGAGTTTCTATATAATCCTTTCCATATATATATATTAATGTTCAAGTTGGCCATCAATTAAGAACGTGTACGTCCTTAATTTTTTTTATTCTTATTTTATTTTTGTTAATACTTTATTTTTTGAGAAGTTTTTGTTTTTTTTTTAACAAAACCTTTTATGGAGAAGTTATTTGAACATGTGTTGTTCTTCTCGAGGGTGTTATTGGAGAAATCGATATATATGTAGGTTGGATAAAATTGAACTTTTATGATGCGTTTACTTTGATGATAATGAAAAAGGAGAAAAAAAATTAAATTATATCCCTTTAAATATTATCATGCGGTATTTGGTGTGATAAAATTTTCCTTCCTTAGAAGGGAATTATTTCCTTATTTAGAGTAGATAAAATGATAAATTGAGTGAGACATCCATTTAAGGAAATGTAGACAATTTGAGTGGGATGGAGAGAATATATTATTATAATTTTTTTTTAACAAACATAAGAAATTTTTAAAGGCCGAAGTGGACTTGAACCCGTGACCTTTGGCCCAGGTATTAACCACTCTACCACTAAACTAACACACGCACATAGAAAATATATTATTATAGTTATTAAGATTAAGAGTTACTGTATAATATGGAAGAAATAAAATTTGAGCAAAAAAAGTACGAATAACAAAATTACCTATTGCCCCATTATTTTACTACAAATTTATCTATTATTGAATTAATACTTTTGGTTTATATATTGATTGATCCGTTTAGCATACGACTCTGACGTGTAATTGCAATGTTTTTTATAAGAACAGAAATTAATGAATGAATCGACTAATTTAACCACATGGGCCCCAACGAGCCTGCCAAATTGATGGATTGATTAATTGCAACTCTGCAATCCAATCCCAAACTCGAAAAAAAAAAAGAGCTAGGTAATTTTAAAGTTTTAAAATACATAAACTATCCGGTGTAAAGATAGTGTATACCATCCATGCCCATTTTTGATGGCATGTATAAGCCATAACCACTGACAACTTTTTGGAATTTTTTTGTACTTTTCGGCTGTTTTAAAATAGCTTAATTGTCAAATTCATGCATTAATTTCCGTGTCCGATCATTGTTCAAATAATTATTGACTTGCTTTATGCATGAGGACAAAAATGATTCATCAATGTACAATGTACAGATTCACGTTCTGAATATTTTCATGCATCATTCATGTCAAGACTTTAATACAAAGTTTGTCATGCATGTCAATGTACGAAATTAAATAATGGCAATGCACGCGTAAAATTTTATCGGTACATCTATTTAGTTTCATTGATTCTTCTGTCTATATATATATCACACACAGAAGCACATGAAATTACACTTCAGAAAAAAAAAATGAAAGAGATAGAATCACAATACCACAAAAACAAGTAAATATCACTCACGTTTGCTAGAGAAATCACATAGCAGAAGACATTTATTTTTCAAAATTATTATAGGTGAGTTTAATGTTATTTTTAATGATGGTATCGAAGAGAAATATATTGTACCGATCGTACACATCACCTATCGGTACAACTAAAATATCCATCGGTACAATTTTTTTTTCTCCACACACATTATTTCATTCAACTCTCTTTCATTCTATGCTTTTTTTAACCATCCTATCGTAGTTTTATAGAAACGAAGTCACACACGTAACGACATTTTCACTTGGGGTTAATCGAGATATAGAAAGAATTTTCATTCGTAGATTGAATAGGTCAGTTGAAATAAAATTTTAAATGAGTACCGGCATGAGAAAAAACTATACCGATCGGTACTATATTTGTACCGATCGATACAGACAAATTTTCTCAAATACTCTATCTGTACAATATTTTTACCGAGCGGTACAATTTTTTTTAATTATCTTATTTTTTCTAATAATATTGTATTTGTTTATATGGAGTGTAGGAGATTCATCGTTAAATACAACGAGACATGAGACGATTGTGTGTATAATGGTGGGGAAGAACGAACTTTCTTTCTTCCGGTGGATACTATAAGTTTCTCTAGCATTAAGGAATATATTGATTTCATAATGATGTCGAAATTGTTAAATCTTGAGTATGAAATATTCTATTTATTGACGTCTAGAACTGGCCGATATGTTAAACATAGTTTGAGTAACGATGAACAACTTCGTCGGTTGTATGTTATCGAGCCTGAGCCTACATTGTATGTCGTGCATATTGATACTGTGTACATGCCGTCAATTAATTTGAATGAATCTTTGTCGTATGTCTATGACGATCAAATCCCTCAATACTCGCAGTACGACGAGTCGCTCGTACATTTGGCTTCATCTGATTGGCTTGGTGATACTCAATGGGGTGCTAGTGGTGATACTCAATAGGGTGCTAGTAGTGGCGCGAACATTCCTATGCGGGGGAAACGACAGTCGTACGTACCCGAGGAAGTTGAATTTACCGCCGATTCCGACGAATATAATGAAGAGGAATCAGAGTCTGATGAGGAGGACGAACTGTCACAGTCTATGCATTTGACCCTTGGTACTTTTGCAGACTTCATTACGTGGGTGCATACTCAGGGCGGCGTGAACAAGCTCTTGTCAATGCTGATGCAGAGTAGTCGTATGCCCCTTGTTGAAGACACAGATTGCGCCACTGAAGCGGAGGCACTGCAGAATTGGTTAGTTTCAATGATTCCACTAGCTGCTAGTGCTTCGCTCGTTGTTAGTGATCTTGACAGGCTGCCAAACGGTCCATTGAATAAGGGCGAGATATTTTACAGCAAAGACGATTTGAAAGTTGTTGGATTGTGGCACATGGAACAACGAGCTGAGTTTAGTGTTCCACGTTCATATACTGGACCGGTTCACTTCAAATGCAAGTACGGAAGTAACTGTTCTTTTGATTTGCGTGCTCGGAAACAAGGCGACTATTGGTATATTCACAAGTTCATTGGGAGACATACATGCAATCTTAATATGGACCGTTCAGCTGTCAGGAAGGTCAGTGCTAAGGTTATTGCAGCTCATTGTGAGGGTAGAATGATCAATGAAGGTGAAATCACTAAACCGAAGTCACTTCGGGCATATTTGTGTCGAGAATATGGCTGCGATGCAAGTTACAGTGTATGTCTGCGAGCACGAAATCGAGCCCTCGAGATGATATATGGTGGATATACAGACTCGTAGAAGATGCTTCCCGGCTATCTCCACATGTTGCAGAGTGAAAATCCGGGCTCAACAATTGACTACAGTGTTAGCTCGAATGATGATCGGTTCGAACAAGCTTTTGTGGCGTTGTCAGCTTGTATCGTGGCATTTTAGTGGTGTCTTCAACCGGTGATCGTGGTGGATGGAACACACTTGAAGGGAAAAAATAATGGCATATTATTCGTTGCGATCGCAAAGGATGGAAACGAGCAACTGCTACCACTGGCATGGGGGATCAGTCCAATTGAAAATGATGTCTCGTGGACATGGTTTCTCACTCGTTTGAAGGAGGCATACGGTTGTCGTTCGGATATGGTCATCATCTCAGACGCCTACTTAAGTATCGCGAATGCAATTAGGGCAGTCTATCCTGGCGTAGCACACGGTCTGTGCTACTATCACATCCTTAAGAGCATGGTTAGTTTTGGAAAACCTATCACTAAGTTGTTTCAAAAAGTAGCATATGCATATAGAAAGTCGGCTTATGAGAAAGCAATGATTAGCATTCTTGCTGGGAAAGCAATGAACAGTAGTGGGTTGAGCATCAATATACTACACACCGATAAATTAATTAAAGTCAATTAAATTTAAAATTAAAAAAAATTAATAAATTACTAACTTATTATTTACCTGAGGTGGCTGACGATATATCTCGGGATTTGGCACAAAATGCCGAGGAGGGTCGTATGCGTGCTCAGAATGCCGAGGATGGTCGTATGCATGCTCAGGACCGCCCATGCTCACCCACTCGGGTGTAACAAAAGCGGGAGTGGAATGGCGTGCTGGGAGGAACTCAGGATCGGAGCATGTCAATCCAGTCTCCCCTCTTGGACTGACGTGTGGAGAATGCACGGGTGATGGTGTGTCACGACGCGGTGGTGAAGGTGTATCTCGACACGGTGTGGAACGGCGGGAACTCTTACTAAAAAGGTCTGTGAAGAAGGCCTTGATCTCCGGAAAAAATACATTTCTCCATTGTGAAGTTATCTCTCTCTTCACAGTTGCTGCTGTCATCTCATGCAGCTCCTTCATAAACCGTCTATCACGATACCGTTTACTAGTGTCGGCACCACTGCTCGATGATGACGATAGAATGTTTCTCCGAGCACGCTTTCCCTTACTTTTGGAAGTATCTTTCAACGGGGCCCGGTCTCTCAAGTCATACGTGTCACGATCGGTGCATGGCTCTGACACGACGGAGCCCGGTCTCTCAACTGGTATTCCTTCTTTTATTGGGTTGATAGGCCTCACGTAATGCACTCCGAGCACGTGGTCCATCAGTAGGGACATCCAGTAATGTGTCTCATCCTCTGCTGCCTCTGGCTCAATGGAGTCGAAACAGACGACTCCTGCACGAAACTGATCATCAAGATCCACCTGCAAGGCTGCTGCCATTATCCATCTCAAACAGCGAGGAATGACAGTGTCTGATACGGGGGTAGCAACCAAACGAGCTAAACCAGGAATAGCCTCGAACATCCAACACTGCAGTACCCACACAGGGCCGTAATAATGGTACTTGGGTAACATTTTCGACCCCTTCGTTTCCAGATTCTTGGTGTAGTTCCTCAAGACCTGAAATGTATACCCGTCCCAAGGGAATCTGTTCCACGCGTCGAGATCATCCACCAATACCCAAAGCCAGGGCACCATATTTCTCCGATCATCGCCACCTAACCCGAAATAATAAGCGATGATAACATTCACCGAACACCTCTACATCTCTTGATACGAGCATGTGTAGCACTTTGCCGCACGCTTTGCCCAATGGCCATCTAGTAAGATGCCCGAAACAGCCGGCCATGAATCTATCCAACAGTGCTTGACCCCCAACAACAAGAAGTCTCTGCCTAATATCTGTTATAATCGAAACTTTGTAGTACGTGTAAATCCTCGGAGAATAGCGTTGCGCATCTTCACGGATCCAGATCCAACCAAACTGATACAAACACAATACGATTCAAAAATAAGAACACAAACACACTGGAGAAAAAACAAATTGTACAGACAACGGAAAATATTGTACCGCTCGCAGTAAAATCAACTCATGATTTTACTGCGAGCGGTACAAAATTAAAACCGGTCGGTACATTATTATCAAAATTATTACACATCGTCGTAATATATGTCATCTGATCATGCTTTTTAAATTTATAAATGAGCTATATATAATTGAAAACGTAACACCAAATGATCTTATTTCTTACATTAACTATTAAGCGTGCCTAAAAAAATATATTAAACATAACAAAACGTCTAGAATAAGAACAGAAACACACTGTATTAAAAAAAACTGTACCGCTAGGCTTAAAAAGTGTACCGACGGGCTTTATATTATTATCTATCGGTACAATATTCAAAACGGTCGGTACGTATTTTATGAACGTATAAGGCATCATCGTAATTATCCTAATTAGCATGCAAATTAACATAATTAGCACATAAGCATAGCCACCGAAAATATCATAATTACCACGAAATTAACATAATTACCACGAAATTAACACAATTAGCACGAAATTATCCTAATTAACCATCATATTTTTAACACAATATCAATAACATGTTCTGAAAACTGTACCGGCATTCTGAAAAAACTGTACCGACCGGTCGAAAAATGGTACCGACAGGTTAAAAACCTATCGGTACAATATTATGACGGTCAGTACAGTTTTTTCTTTCGTCCCTACTCAAATCGGTACGAAATACTAACCTCTTCCAGACGTCGTTGATTTTCACGTTTTCGTTCATCCTCATATTGATGTCTTGAAACTGATGACGCCATAGATTGATGAGAAGAAGAATATGGGGGTGAATTCTTAAATTTTTCGCTGCCTTTGGAATGTGAAAAAAAAATTTATCGCATCGGTATGGACTTGTACCGCTAGGTTTTATGGTTCAATTATATCGCATAGTGTACCGCTAGGTTAGGTTTTAGGTTTTGTCTTTTTTATTTCTTTTAGACAAAAAAAAAATTTCTTTCGCATGAGTGGGATGGCAGAGGTGGTGGTTGAGTGAATTCAAGGCAGTCAAAAAATAAAATTTCCTTTTGCTAAATTCAAGGCAGTCAAATCAGGTTTTTTATTTATTTTTTAATCTCTGAAAAGTGCAAAAAAGATGTCAGTGGGTATGGCTTATACGTGCCACCAAAACTGGGTATGAGTGGTACACACTATCTTCATACTGGATAGTTTTATTTTCCTCTCAATTTTAAATATAGGTGATAATAGTCTCATTCCTCTCACTATAATTCCTATATAAAATAATAATAAAAATATTTAAAAAAAAATACCATCTTACTCCTATAGCCTCCAAATTAAATTTATAACTTTACTCTCAAAATCTGAAGAAAAAAGAAAAAACATGTAAATATGTAACTATGTATATCGATCCCAACCTCTAATTAAATCCTTCTTCCGCTACCAACATACTCCCTCCGTCTCATCCATCTTGAGTCTCTTTCCATATTAGGACATCCTATCCATCTTGACTCATTTCCTAAAAAGAAAATTAATTCTTCAACTTACCAATTTTTTTTTTATCTTTTTACCCTTCTCCTTAATTTACGTACCGAACAATAAAGACTCAAGATGAGCGGGACGGATAGAGTACTATTTTTGCTTCAAATTTTTTTGATAATGAATTGTGCGATGGAGTTGAGGAGCGGTAGGCTTAGATTGAACTCTGAAGCATTGGAGGCCGGGTTGGTGATAGCGATGTTGGATATATAGGCTAACGACAATATTTGACACAAGAAAGGTAGATGGATAAATTGAAAATTCTACATCATTCTAGTCTTAATCGATGTCCATTCGAGGACATTTAAGCGATGAAGATTTCATATATTAAGAGCATTCACATTGGTGGACACAAAATAGTTGTACCCACCAATATTATATTAGTAAAAGTGGGGTAGGGTGGGCACATAAATTTTGCCCACATTAGTGGGCACAAATTAAGGTGGGCACTCTTATTTTTTTAATGATTTTATTTTTCAATTTTATTTTATTTTTATTTTAATAATTTAAATAACAATTATTTTTAAAATGCAAACAGAGCTCTCTTCAAATCAGTCGGGCATGGAATAGTCTTCACGAAGGTCGGCCAATCGGGGTAGATGTCGTCGGCGAGGTAATAGCCCATCTTGTATTGTTTGCCGTTGGCGTTAAAAGTCACCGAAGATGCTTTCCCATTCAGAAGATCGTTGAATACATCCAACTGATTCAACACACTTATGTCGTTGTTTGAACCCGTCACTCCAAAAAATACATGCCAAATCCACAAATCATGCGAAGCAACGGCTTCGAGCACAATGCTCGGATGACCCTTTCTTCTGGTTAGTGTAAGCTCATTTCCAAGCAGTCGGACAGTTCTTTCATTGCCAATGCATGCAATCGATGCTTCCGAGCATCCCGAAAAAACCGTGCTTCTCCTCATGCATTTGGAGTAGCTGGTCGCAGTCCGCTGCAGTCGGTGCCCTCAAATACTCTGCACTGAAGGTCGCAATAACGTCGGAGTAGAATTCCTTCATGGATTTGTGGCCCGTTGAGTCGCCAATACGTAGGTACTCGTCGTATTAATCCGATGTGCCTCCGTTCGCAAGTTACCGGAGCGCAACCGTGCATTCTGAAAGGCGGGTAGTTCCATTCTTCCGGTTACATCAGGACGTTGAAAATATGGCTCTCGCGCCTCCAACGTAGTGACTATTCATCTGAAGAAATCTCTCCTCATATAATCGACGACAAAAGACATCTGGACCGTACGTTGGGCGATCTACAAAATAATCGTCGTGGAGGCGGGCTTCAGCGTCGTCCCGGTTTCTTTCTACGTACGTCCTCTTTGGGCGATTACGTCGTCTCTCTTCTTCGACCTCTTCTCGCTCACGTGCTTCGAGTAGTTCTGCATATAATTTTGTTGCTTCGAGAGCGAGCCACCTATTTTCCTCAATTTTTCTGTGGAAACGAACGTCGCCCGACATGATTCAATGGAGAGACGAAGAAAATTGCAACAAAGATAGAAGTGGAAGAGATAATTTAAAAGAAATTGAGAGAGAAATGTAGAGAATGAGGTGAAAATTAATGGGATAAGGTATAGTATTTATAGGTAAAAATTAGAATTAAAAAAAAATTGAAAAAATTTAAAAAAAGAAAGCCATTAGAAAGGGCAACGGTTAAACCGTTGCCCAATCAGGTGCTGCCATGTGGCTTCCGCCCACGCCTGCCCATCCCTTGTGCCCCCAGCCGGGCGCCATCACCTTGCATTCGCCTGTCCACCATGCGCCCACCCCCACCCATCCACTGATGCTAATGCTCTAAGAGTGAGGTCCAGAGTTCTATTAGGGTTGTACACGAGCCAAACGGTTCGCGAGCTATTTGAAGCTCGACTCGAAAAAAGCTCGTTCGAAATTTGTTCGTTTCTTAAACGAGCCGAGCTCGATAATTTTTTCGAGCCGAGCTCGAGCTTATCTATATTCGGCTCGAGAGGCTCGCGAACACGTTCGAGTTCGATACTAAACGATCTAGCTCACGAACATGTTCGTGAATCTTTTAAACGAACACATTCGCTAGTTTTTTAATACTTTAATATATATATTTTAGGGTAAATTGCCTGTAAATTACTGATTTTTTCACAAATTCTGATTTTGCTCCCCACAAAAAAATTCAGCGTGACAATTCCCGAACATTCTATTTTGTCTGATTTTGCATCTAAGGTCAATTTTCCCCAAATTGTGTGCTGACTTGGTAGACGGAAATTCCTACTTGTCGTAATCGGTAGACAAATTAATATTTATCCAAACAATAAATTACCCGTAATTTCCTTAACTTTTTTCAAATTTTGTTTTTGCTCATCACAAAAAAACATTTTGCGCAACAATTCCCAAACTTTCTAATTTGTCTGATTTTGCGCATTTTATTTTTGTGATGAGCAAAAACAGAATTTGAAAAAAGTTAAGGAATTTACGGACAATTTATTATTTGGATAATTATTAACTCGTCTACCGATTACGACACGTAGGAATTTCCATCTGCCAAGTCAGCACACAATTTGGGGGAAATTGACCTTGGATGTAAAATCAGACAAAATAGAAAGTTCGGGAATTGTCACGCTGAATTTTTTTGTGGGAAGCAAAACCAGAATTTATAAAAAGTTCAGGAATTTACAGGCAATTTACCCTATATTTTAATTATAATTGATATTTTTTAATTATTTTTTTTTAGTCGAGCTCGGTCTAAACAAATATTTAGCGAACCGAGCTCGAGCTTGATTGTTGCCCGTCGAGCCGAGCTCGAGCCTTTAATTTTTTTAACGAGCTGAGCTCGAGCCTGCTAGTATTCGGCTCGGTTCGGCTCGTATACACACCCATAGACTATAGCCCCACTGCTCCTCTTCTCAAAAAAAAAAGAAAGTCTTAGCTGATAGTATCCATATTTCGAGTTCTAAATCGATAATCTACTTATCTTTTTGGCCTTAAATCTTAAATCTATAAAACTTTTTAAAGATGTATAATTAGGCAACAATGTATATAGCACTAATTGTACTACAACTGCTTTTTAAAAAGGAGAGAGCAAAGTTTCCTTATATGCCATTCAATTAATCAAGAAATTGACATATTAATTCTAGTACAATTAATAAAAATTACGAACTTTACAAAAAGCATAATGCAATTAAGTAAAATAAAAGACATTTAAAAAAGGCATAGGGTAATACAAAGAGAGTGATGCTATTCGGTCATAATGTGACTATCCATAATTTGGTCGATTAAGTGAAAATAGACCTATTTTATTATGTATTTGATTCATATAAAAAGTATGATTATATATTTTATGTTAGTATTTTTGACTTAAATTCTATCATGATTAGTGTAAATATATTTATTTCGTAGTTTTTCGACAAAAATGTTTGTATCACCTTTATTATATTTATAAAGATTTATGCCACATCCAAATCCAAATATATCAAGATAAATTTGTATAATTTAAATATTTTAAATATTAAAAGTCATTTAGAACCAAAAAATTTAAAGAAATTGATTTTTTTTTGTTATTGAATTAAATTATGTCTAGCCATAATGTGCCTGTATAGATTTATTCATACAGAAGAACGGCATAATGCAATTAAGAATAATATCCAAACTAAACACTAAACTTTCAATAACTTTCCTTCGACAGTAGGCCTTAAATTAGCAATAAATCCTAACCTCTTTCAACTTTGGAACTTACATGATTAACAAATTACGAAATATCTGTGTATGGAATTTTTTTTATCTATATTATATTCTCTCCATCCCATAAAATAATTCCTTTGTTCATTCTAAAACTAGTTAGTATTATCTATTTCCATATTAAAGGAACATTAGATTTTCTTTTTCCTTTACTATACAGTAGTATTCCCTATTTAATAAAACTTTACAAACATTTAGGCGATCGAGGACATAAGAGTATATTAGCAAATTAATTTAATTGTGCATTCATTTTACTTCTCCATATATATGCATTTATTTTTGTTATTATATATATTGATTATAAAAATCTATTTTGCTCGTAAATTTGGAATTCTTGAAAACAGAAAGGCTAACTGTTGGGAAAATTAATAGAGTTTTGATTTGATATCAAAACCCAGCTGACACCAACTGAGTAGATGATTGCACAAGCCTAAGTATTTTTCCAGCTCACATGTTTGAGCTTATAGAGTTTCTAAGTTTACAGGTAGAGTCGCTGAAGACAGCAGAAGACATAGCAGAAGACACAGCTAAGCGGACACAGCTGAGGAACTCAGCAGAGCAAGACCAAGCAGAGTCAAAGACCCAGCAGTATCAAGACCCAGCTCAGTGACGAAAACCCAGCTCAGTGTCGAAGACCCAGCTCAGTGTAAAAGACCCAGCTTAGTGTCGATGACACAGCTCAGGTCTGAGACACAGCTCAGGTTGATGATACAGCTCAGGTCTAAGACACAGCTCAGAGTCGAAGACGCTGAAGACACAGAAGAGACGCTTAGCAGCTCGAAGACGAAGACCAACTCCAAGACAAGATCCCGGTGTCAGAAGATCTCATCTAACATGGTCCAATCAGAGATGAGGAATAGCTTCTGCAGATGCAGACTTACATCTTAGGCGAAAGGCTAGAGTCAAAGAGAGTAGATGAGATTCAAACGGCTCTCTTCCAACGGCTAGTTTGAATCTCCACCTATATATATCTCCTCCTCCAGAGACTGAAAAAAGACTGAAGAAATAAAAGAGCCAACAGATAAATGAACAACGATCTTCAAAGCCAAATCTCTCAAGAACACCCAACCAGTCAGCTGTGTTCTTAGTTGTTCACATATTCAGTCATAGGCAGAAAAGATTAGATTAGATCTATCTTAAGCCTAGTGTGAACGAGTTCATCATACTCCTTGTTCTTCATTGTAAGAACTCGTTCATAGTTGGAAAACCCAAACCCAAACCCTTCTACCCAGAAAATGTTAGGTTAAGGTACGCCTGCTCGAAGCGTGTAATTCGAGTGGCTAGGTTCTTCAGTACCCAGAAACTGAAGGTAGGCTTCAGATGTTCCCGGAAACAGTTGGTTACGTTTTGATACAGTACGTGGAAACTTGTATCCAACTCGATGAACTAAGCTGCAACGCTTGCTGACTGCGTGTAAAGTCAGCGGTATCCTTAGTGGATTACCAGATGGTTTTCTGGTCGTGGACGTAGGAGTAGTTTCTCCGAACCACGTTAAATAGCTTTGTTCTTTACTGCTTTATTTATGCATTCAGCTAACTCATCATAAGCATTCTTTGAAGCTGCATAAACTGACTAACTGAAAAGAGAAACAAAGCTTTGCAATATATTTAAAGTAACAGACGGACTTTCCAAAAACCCACCACATTCGCACACAGCCAGCTGTGTCGATCAAGCTGTCTTCCAGCTGGATCGAACACAGACAGCTCACTCAAGAGTTTTAATTGGAAATGGTTTTAAACCTTGGTGTATTCACCCCCCCTCTACACCAAGGTATCCGTCTCGGGACCAACACTAACCATCTACTACGCACACACCTAGGTAATATAAAAAATATTTAATACATGAAAACTCTAATAAAGGAAACGAATCAAAAATTAATATGACATTTTAGATAATTGCAATTTCATGGCAAATCAAATCCTTTATTACATGTTCTTGTGACATCTCGTATTGCATCCATGAATGGTCGCCACATGTCAAGAAAGTTAAAAAATCTACAAAATTACTTATTGGAAATCACAAAAATGGTAACATTTCACCTATGTAGACAATAATTAAGAATTTTCATATGCAAATATGGTAGATTTTTTTTTTAATTTTCTTGACATGTGCCGATCATCCGTGAATGCAATAGGACATTTATTTATTCTGATAAATTAACAATGAAATTTAAAGACTACGCCACGGTGGACTCGAACCCGACACCTTTGGCTTTGGACATTAACCACTCTCAACACTCATTAACTGTGATATGAGCTAATTAAAAATGAGCTAATTAAAAAGGAATTAATTAATTAAAGAGTTGCGAATAGGAGTGGCCTCATTTTGATGAATTTGGATGATCCCATGCACCCATTCGCGGGAATCTCTTGGGAAGTCATTTCTGTCCGTTTCCTTCCCTCTCTCTCCATTTAAACCCCTCACTTTCTTCCTTCTTCTCTCTCTCACTCTAATCTCTCTCTCTCTCTCTCTCTATCTCTGTCTCTCCCTCTATAAATTATTCCTCCCTCTCAACACCTATCACTCAAACATTTTTAAGTTCAAGCATGACTTTTGCTTCCAATCCCATCTCCTTCCGCCCATCCTCCACCACCCACGGCGACTATTCGGTCGCCGCCTTCTGTCTTCCGGCCACTTCTCGCTCCTCCACTGGTGATTTCTCTCTCTCTCTCTAGATAATGTGCCGTTCTGTAGTATGATTGTAGCTAGTTTGCATTTTTCGAAGGACCTGTTTTTTTTCTTTCCTTGAGTGGTTAAAAAGAGTAATTTTCACTTTTGTTTTGAGCCGATCAGCTTTATATCGAAATAGTTAAAAATCTTCTTTTTGAAAGGGAAATGGTCAAAAATCTTGATATATGCTTCGTTTACCGTTTAGACTTTTAGACTTTAATACCAAATAATTCTTAACGCATATATTATTTTTTGCAGCTTGTCTTCAACTTTTCAGACCAGTTTCTTCCACTTCTTCTCTGCAATGCAATGCAATCTCCAGACCTCGTACAGAAGGTACCAAAAAATAATATTTAAAATTATTCCAATATTAATTAAAGTTCCTAACTCGTTGTGACAGCATTTAATTCCA